>CM062818.1:1361866732-1362416938 GCA_031772625.1 Pinus tabuliformis
ACACAACCTGTGTTTTTCTTAAAATTTGTTGTGTTTTGCAGGTAAAAAAATCAGTCTAATCGGAGTCCGGATCAAGGAGATATCGCTGATTTAAAATCAACTCTTTTTTTAGAATTTTTTTGTGACGGCGGGATAGTTGCAGCACGAATCTGAAATTCCAGTGCCTAGATTGGGGATTTCTATCACATGGAAGATGCAGAATGGTTGTTCCATTTATGAAGACAGGTCATAATAGGGATTCTAAGCAATATTGACCGAGCGGTGGCCACTTAAATTTTGCCTAGTGTGATTTTTTTTCAAAACCCTCTGCATGGCTTCTAGCAAGCAATTTTTTATAGGGAAAGTAATGGTCCCACTATTGAAGAATTCATAAAATATCTTAAGAAAAAACCATCAGATATCTTGGTAAATTTTCCTATGGCTTAATTTGAAAGAATAGGTTGCCATATGGTAGAACTCACTTGGCATCCAGCAGTTCATTTTTTCAGATGAAGAATTTGAAAAACTCCTTGTGGACAAATGGTCTCATGCTAGAAAATAGAAGAAAGAGACATGTAAGGGGTTATTTTCTACTAGTATCTCCTTATTGCAGGTTCATGGATGTATTCAGAAGGAGAAGATCATTGTGTCTATAATCCTAGCTGCAAGCATAATTTTATGAATGTTAATTTGGCAAAAAAATTGCAAGTTTTAGCAAACACATTGAAAACACACTGGTTGATAATGAGGATGTTCAAGTTTATAAAGATTTGAAGATTTCTATGGATAAGTATGTGTTGCATTGTGATTTTTATACTTCAGATATGGATAAAATGGATGTTTTTTTTTGGATATCCTTGGATGGAATATGTGGGTACTTTCAATATTAATGTGCATAAGAAATTCCTGAAGCTCTCGTATAAAAAGAAGAAAATTACATTGCAGGATATTTCCATCAATAAACAGGTAGAGTCCAAGGAGGCTGAAGCAGAAGATGATGTTCCAGGGACTAACACATCAGATGATGAACCCTTGATGGTTGACAACCAAACCACAAACATCAAACCAGGTACCAGAAAAACAGGTAGAGTCCAAGGAGGCTGAAGCAGAAAATGTTTAAGGTATGGATACATCACATGAGTAATCCATGGTGTTGAAGTAATATTGGAAGACAAACAACAACAAGAAAAAATGCCAAAACATGTACCAAATACCAATTAGGCTCCATTAGGTGTGAATTAAAGAAAGATACACTATTGATTAAAACTTCAGCATATCACCACCCACATCACCTCGCAAGAAAACAACCAACACGATGGCAACAAATTAGCCACAAGGACAATAACCCAACATGACAAATAGAGAGGGGCGATGATCCACCTGCTACACATCAACACAAAGAGAGCGCCAAGATCAACCTCCATCTCAAGCGAGCAATACACCAGTTAGATCGGGGTTCACCCTTTCTCTTGGATGGCTAGATGCACATGCATGGGTACCAGTGGACTACACTTTCAAGTAGATCTTATTATTTGTGTTCTTCTTATGTTTTGGGGATGAAACATGTTTAAGGGGGGTGGAATGTAGTATACCTAGGGGGGATAGTATGGGGTACACAGGGAGGTACCCAAGGGAATAATGTATTAATCTAGGTTTTAACCCCGTACAGAAATTACCTGCATACGAATTCTAAACACACAGAAATATAAACAATGCGAGATCATAACACATAAAACACATATACACAGATATATTCCCCTGGATCCAAAACCGGGACTACCAGCTTGATTTTTCATTATTTTCTTTCAATGTTATAATACATATTTATTCATGCCCAAAGCATCCAATACCATCGACCGAAAACCATCACGTCCAATACCATAGACCAAAAACCATCGCGTCCAAAAAACATGTGCAAAAATCATGCACAAAACCATAGGTGGGTCCGCCCAACACTTAACATAGGGTCCAAAACCAAATTTTCCGGGGTGCTACCCGAACCCCATAAAGTGGGGTTACAGGTGCACCTCAAACCCCTATGGCCCTCCCCCACCCTCCCCGCTACACAATCGGGCAACAAGGGGGGCTCCACCCCCCCTCTAACCCCCCGATTAACTACATGGGCTAGTCATGGAAAGAATATAACACAACCCAACATTCTCCCACTTGTTGTTTTCTTTCCACAAGAGACCACAAGAGAGCTTAGTCATTTTCCCAGGCTTGAATTGCCCATTGTCTCTCTACACCAAAAGAACTTCTCAGAGCTCGCGGATTTTGTCAATGCATCTATAGTATTCTTCAAAGTGTCCACCTTTACTAGCAAAACCTTTTTGTCCTTCTATCATATACCTCACAAAGTGATACTGAACATCAATGTGCTTTGTCTTTGAATGATATGTAGTGTTCTTTGCCAAGAAAGTTGCACTTTGGCTATCACAGTCTATCCTTGTAGCTTCCTGTACTAACCCCATACTTGAACACAATCTCTGCAACCAAACTACTTCCTTGCTTGCATGAGTGGTTGCCATATATTCTGCTCTGTAGTTGATAGTGCCACTACAGATTGTTTCTATTCATCCAACTGACTGCACACTCCAAATAGGTTTAACACATACCCACTTGTTAGATCTTCTTTGATCTAGATCTCTAGCCCAGTCTGCATCAACAAAGCCACGATTATCCAACACTCTGTCCAATCCTGGTCTTCCTTGGTAGCACAGACCATAATCACTAGTGCCACGCAAATACTTGAAAACCTGCTTCACTGCTATCCAATGCTCCTTTCCGGGTTTGACATAAACCTGCTAATATTCCCACTACATGTGCAATGTCTAGTCTAGTACAGACCATTGCATACATCAGGCTACCGACTGCACTTGCATATCGAACACAGGACATGTCCTCTTCCTCTTCTTGTGTCTTGGGACATTGTTCAGCAAATAACCTCACACCTACAGGAATAGGAACCTTCACCGGTTTACTATCCTACATATTTAAACCTCTGTGTAGTGTCTTGACATACTTCCTCTGGTTTAACCAAAGCTTCCTCTTTGCTCGATCTCTTTTAATTTCCATGCCCAAAATATAGTTTGTAGCACCAAGATCTTTCATGTCGAATTTGGAGGACAATTGGGTCTTCAAATCCTGGATAATTTCTTTTTAATTTCCAACCAGCAACATATCATCCACATACAAGACCATATAAATAACACGGTCACCAATTAATTTAAAAAACACACAACGATATACTTTGCTTCTGGTGAAGCCAAGTCCTCGTATAAATGTATCAATTTCTGATACCACATCCTTGGTGACTGTTTTAACCATACAGAGAATTCTTTAACTTGCATTACCAGTTCTTTCTTTACTTCACCGCAAAGCCTTCAGGTTGCTTCATGTAGATCTCCTCTTCTAGATCCTCGTGAAGAAATGTTGTCTTCACATCCATATGTTCTTACCTCAAAATAAAAAGATGCAGCAACAATTAAAAGTAATCTAATGAAGTTACCATGGCAACAGGAGCAAAAATATCACAAAATCAAATTCCCGACACCTGGGAATAACTTTTGATACCAACCAAGCTTTGTATTTCTCCACTTTTCCTTCTACATTTGTCTTCTTTTTGAACACCCATTTGATGCCAATGGGTTTCCTTCTAGCCGACAACTCCACTAGATCCCAAGCCTCATTTTTGTGCAGAGATTTCCATTTCATCAACCATGGCCTCTTTCCAGAGTTTTCCATCCTCTGAATCCACTGCTTCCTTCACAGTTCTGGGATCATCATCAATAACAGACAAAGAATAATTTGAATAGAAAGCATATGGACTATACCTTTCTGGCTGCCTTCTTTCTCAAACTGATCTTCTCACAGCTGGAGTTTATGGCTCTTCATCTTTGATTCCTCCTCTGTCGTAGAGTCTGATTCTTCCTCCTTTAGCTCAAACTCTATCTTCTTTAGTTCCTTTGGTGGGTATTTCATGTTTAATAAAACTCTTTCACCTCTCTAAACTCCACATCTCGTTGTACACAACATTCCTTTTTACAAGGTTCCAAAGCTTATAACCCTTTTAAACCAATCCTTATACCGAATAAAGATGCACTTTTCAGATTTACTATCCAACTTGGTTCATTTCTCCTTTGGAACAATGTACATATGCATCACATCCAAATACCCTGAGATGTGAAAGAGAGGGTTTCCTACCAGTCCATACCTCTTGTGGAGTCTTATCCTCCAACTCTGATGTAGGTGACCTGTTGACCAGGTAACATGCAATATCCACACGCCTCTACCAGAATTCCTCTCCTAACCCGACACCAATGAGCATGCTTCTTGCCCTTTCCATCAACGTCAATCTAGTGGGACAAGGCACCACTCAGATATTTTCCCATGGATCCCAAAACCAAGGCTACCAGACAGACAAGACATCACCATTCTTGCTCTCAATATTTTTCCGTCTCATCTCCTACGTCAGCAAGGATGAGACTATTTCATCAAAATGCAAGGCAGTTGCGTTGCTAACTATTGCAATAACCAGACTATCCCACGAATCTGGTAGAGAACACAACAAACTGATGCACTTATTTTCATCTGAAATTTTAATATCAATAGATGCTAACTGACTTACCACAGTATTAAATGCATTCAGATGCTCTGTCACCAAGTCTCCATATTCATCCTCAAGTTTATACAGCTTTTTTCCACAAGAATAGTTTTATTCACCAGAGACTTTGATTGGTACAAAGTCCCGAAATTGTCCCACAAAGCCTTATGTCGTAGCTTCCCCTGATGCATTCAACATTACTGAATCTGAGACACACAATCGTATTGTGCTCTTTGCCTTCCAATCAAACATCTTCCATTCTTCTTCGGACACTCCCGTTAGTTTAGTACCTAGATCTACCATGATCCACTGATCTTTACTCACCAATAGATCCTCCATCTTGAGCTTCACAACTCAAAACTCTGACCATTAAAGTTCTCAATATTTATCTTTCCATTGCTCGCCATCTTCTTATACCACTAGAATCGATCTCGCATATCTCCCACTGAACAGGGTCTACCATAGGCCCGACCGAAAACCCTCAGCAACAAAGGCGTCCCCTTGAAGCCAAAACAACTCTGATACCAAATGTAGGTTTTAAACCCCATACAGAAATTACCTGCATATGAATTCTAAAACATAGAAAATAAACAATGTGAGATCATACACATCAAACACATATACACAGAGATTTTCCCCTGGATCCCAAAACGAGAAGATCAGCTTGATTTTTCATTATTTTCTTTCAATGTTATAATACATATTTATACATGCCGAAGCATCCAATACCATGGACCGAAAATCCATCGCGTCCAATACCATCGCGTCTATGACCTGTAGTTGATTACATGACCACATTCTTAGTTCAACATTAGAGGTTTTCTCTGGAGTCTGAATCAAGTCTTTTGTTTGAAGAATTTACATGGTGCATGCTTGTTTTGATTTTTTAATTTAAGCAACATGGAGGCATTAGGTCCAGCACCCAAATGTTGACTGGTACCATTAGAGGGATGAACTCACTTAGGTGAATTGATGCCTAGTACATAAGCAGGAGATGTATATAAATAAGCTCATTAGATGAGCATTTATTTTTCAGTCGTCAGAATTTACTTTTCTTCGTTCTAGTTTGATGAGGAAAGGACTCCCTGCAAGTAAAAAGCTCCATGGATATTTTTCTAGTTGTATAAGTGCATTATAACTTTCAACTCTATTCCTAATGGTGAAGGCTACTAATCTGTAGGTTCTTATGATCCGGATTTAAACAAGGACACAACAAATTACAGAGATAACCATAAACACAAAGATGTAGTGGAAATAATACTTCATTTCATTATGTAAATTAATGAGATATGCTTACAAACAGAAAAAGGGAATAAACAGTTAGGGCAATGGTAGCTTATCTCTGAGAAGAGATGTGGTGGCTACATGCCTCTGAACTGTATTACAATGAGGCTTGAAGGCCCATTTATTGTTGAGAAATAATGGAAAACCCTAAACATCCAAAAAACCTAACCCTAGAAGATGAAACGCCAAACTATGGGCCCCGTTTGGGTAAATTGGTACATCAACTTCCGGGGTCATAACTTTGGCATACGATCTCGTTTGACGCGTAAATATCTCGTTAGAAAGATCTATCTGAGAACTACAACTTTGGGAAGAGCAATAGTTTTCCCAAAAAAATGTCGTTTAGGGCCTCAAAACGACCCGAAAGTTTAGGACCCTAAAAACTGCTAAAAATAGTAAACTATGCTACAATTAAGGAAACTAAAAAGCTGAAAGAAACAATGGTGGGGGTCCAAGTGGAATTGGTGGGTGGCCACCAATATCCACACTGGATCATTCCTCCCCCTTAGGGAAGCAATGGTCCCCATTGCGTTGAGTTCCTCCATGAGATGAGGAAAATTCTGCTGAACTTGGTCCCTGGTGAGCCACTTGCCTTGGTGAAGGCGTTGGCCTTCGTTGACAACTCGATATAGTTGGATGTTTCTGCTGGCGAGTATTGCTTGATCTGTGTATCCACGATCCAATCAGTTGCAGCTTGTTCCATGCAATCTGGATTTAGCTCTGTGGTTGTGAGCTATTCTGCAATGTCGGATGTGTCTAGTATTGGTGGAAAGTATGGCCGAAGGTGGTCCACATTGAACATTGGGGTGCAGGCCAAGAAATGGGGATGTTGAGCTCAAATGCATTGTCTCCCACAACCTTGGTAATGGTGTAAGGACCATATTGGAGTGGTCTGAGTTTTCAATAAGCTCCGGTAAGGCATTCTTTTGCAAATGCAACCAGACTTTGTCGCCCACCTGAAACTTGTGTGGCGCCCGATGTTGATCATGTCGCTACTTGTACTTGGCATTTGATTTCTCCAAAATGTCATGGACTTGCTGGCGAATATGTTGGATGTGCTCAACGAAGCTGTTTACCTTTATCTATTTCGAACTGGACATGAGCCGAATATGCATGAGTAGTTGCAAATGGCATGGCCACATCAACGGGACATAGCGGCTAGAATCCCAAGCCCACCTAAAAAGGGCTATGCCCAGTCGAGCTGTGGAGAGCTCGGTTGTAGCTGTGTTGAACATAGGGGAGGCTCTCATCCCATGTGCATGGATGCTTTGAGTTGTACATGCACAGAATGTGTACAATCATCATGTTGACATCCTCTGTCCGGCCATCCGTTTGAGGATGGAAGGCTGTGGACTTAGTGAGTTGGTGTCCAGAGTCGACCAGAGACTGGACCAAATTGTATTAAGGAACCTACTATCCCAATCTAAGATTATAGACTGTGGATCATCATAAAGTGCACCCACACTCATTCAAAGAAGAGTTTAGCAGTGGCTTCTGCTGTGATTTTCTTCTTGCAGGTCGTCGTAATGGCTATCTTCAAGCAAGAACCTGTCAAGGACCACAAAAACACAGTCGTTTCCACGCTTAGTGGAAGGAAGGCCTGACAAGTAATCCATGGAGAGGGATTCCCAAGGTCGACTAGGGGTAGGCAGCGGGATATAGAGGTCGTGCTTCTTAACTGTCAGTTTGGCAATGGCACAGGCAGTGCATGATTTGATGTGCTTCTTGACATCCTATCGAAGATTCGACCAGTAAAAATACTTATGTAGTACTGACACCATTTTTCACAACCCCGAAATGCCTAGCAGCCCGACGTAGTGTGCTTTCCAAAATCATCTTGGCACACTCGCTTGAAGGAACACAAAGGTGACCGAGGTGGCATAACAGGGAATCCTGGATGTGAAAATCTAGAACATGCCGACCTTTTAAGAGTGTCTAGTATGTGTGGCCAAAGTCTGGGTTGCTTTTGTAGAGAAGTGGCCAATCAAAAGTCTCGTGCCCATAAGAGTTGAGCACGGTGGTTAATGACATGATCGGTGGTCGACTAAGGCAATTTGCAACATTATTGGTTCTCCCTTCTTACTTGATATTAAAATGGAACTGTTGCAGGTATGTGGACCACTTCTAATGGCGATCATTCTGTAATTTCCCTTAGGTCTGTATGAACTGGAGGGGTCGGGGCTGTGTGGATGACTGTTTCCTTCCCCAAAATGTAATGTTTCCATTGTCGGCAGGCCTGCACAATGGAATACATCTCTTTGTCATAAGTGGGATACTTTCAGACTGTGTCTGAAAGTGTCTCATTGTGATATGCCACTAGATGCTCGTGTTGAGTAAGGACTGCCCCAATAGCACATAGTCAGAGGCATCTGTCTCGACCTCAAATGGTTTTGCAAGTCTAGCAATGTGAGCACTGGTGTCGAGAAGAGGCGGTCTTTCAACTCTGTGAATGCCTTCTGTTGAGATTTAGACAAAAATAATTTTGCTTTCACTCCTCCCTTGGTGACTTGACTCAAAGGCCAAGTGATATGAGAAAATCCCAAGACGAACTTGCGTAGAAGTTGGCAAGACCTAGAAAGATGCAGAGCTCTGTTAGAGTGGTTGGAGAGGGCCAATCCCGAATGACTTGGATCTTGGCTGGATCCACATGCACCCCATGTTCATCAATAATGTATCCTTGATACTGAACTTGGGTCATGCCAAAAGTGCATTTCTCCAAATTGGCACATAACTTGTGTTGCCGCAGTGTTTAGAGAACCTGTCGGATGTGCTGGAGGTGCTCTTCCCAACTCTGACTGAGATCAGGATGTCATCCAAGTATGCCACTACAAATGAGTTGGTGAATGGCCGCAAGATGTCATCCATTAGCCTCATGAAGGTTGCAGGAGAATTTTTCAATCCGAAAGGCATAACCAACCATTCGAAAAGGGCCTCCTTGGCTTTGAAGGCAGTCTTCCACACATCGGAGGGTTCGATTAGTACCTGGTGATATCCTGACTTCAAATCGATCTTGCTGAAATATTTTTCCCTCTTCAATTGGTCCAAGAGATCATCGATCCGTGGGATCAGGTACCTATTACAAACAGTGATCTTGTTCAACGCCCGATAGTCAATACAGAGTCTCCAAGTCCCATCCTTCTTCTGTACCACACAATCGGGCTCCCACAGGGCGATGAACTCGGACGGATGTGACCTTTCTGTAGCAGCTCCTAAATCTGCCTCTTGATTTCATCGTTCTCCAACACGCAGCAATGATAGATTGGTCCATTAGGCAATGACGCACCTGGGGTTAGATCGATGGAGTGCTTGACCTAACAGTGTAGAGGAACCCCTGCGAGGGAGGTGAAGATGTCCTCATACTCCTCCACGACCTTGTCATCTGTAGTTTTCATGCGGAGGGGCCCTGTCTGGAGGTCGTGGCCACCGTCTTCTTCTTTCCTTGAGGGCGTATCATCAGAAAACAAATTTCCCTGTTTTGGAAATGAGCTTACTGCATTGTTTTGCAATAACCAAAGAGATGGCAGTAGGCGGTGCTACCTTTGGTATGCTGTACAACTTATTTCCAAAAGTAATAATAACAACACGGGGCCTTGATTCATACACAACATGTTGCTTCCATAAGTATGATTTTCCTGATAATACATCACAAACTTCAAGGGGAAAAATGTCACACAATACCTCATCTATGAAGGGCTTGATGTTGTATGGAAGGCGACACTGCTGGCTCACCCAAAGATCCTGTCCTTGGTGAAGCCACCCGATGGTGTACGGTTGTGGATGTGTTGTGGTTGGTAAGCCCAGCTACTTCACTACCTCTATCGAAATGAGGTTCTTTTGGCTCCTGCTGTCGACAATGAACTATAGCGGGGATCCCTTTACCCACATCTAGGAGTGGAAGAGACGCTCCTCCTCCTCTGAATCTTCGGGTTCCTCCTTCTGGATCTTCGTGGTGGCAATGGTGGTGTTGGGCTCCACATCGATAATTTGCTTCCCTTTGTCATTTCCCTTGTCAGATTCTAACTCAAAGTCAAAACATGCATCTGATTCAGAAACCTTTATCTCAACCACCAGTGACTTCTTGGCTCGACACTCACTTTTGTTGTGAGTGGAGCTCTTATGGAACTCACACCATTTTCCTGTGTCCTTTTTCGGCTTTGCGGCGCTATTCTTTGCTTGCAGCTTTGACAGGTTGTCTTGGGCCACCCCACCTTGGCTTTGTTTTTTGTTCTGCGGTTTAAGGGCACCTTTCCCTTGCTTCAGATTTGCAGATCCAAAGTCTTGCTTCTTCTGTTTAAACTTTTGCTCAACCTTGACAGCATATCGGTATGCCGTGCCGAGCGAGGAGATGTTCAGGAATTCTATTTCTTCCTAGATGTACTTGTGTAGGTAATCGTAGTCTGAATCCTTGATACCCAACTTTGTGCAAAGGGTATGGAAAATATTGGTAAACTCTGACACATATTGGTCCCTTCCCTACCGCAGCATGGTCCACTTTATGTATTGATCCTCATAGCTTCCAACAGGGTAGTACTACTCCTTGATGGCATCTCAAAATGAATTCCAGGTGGTGCAGCTGAAAATAGTGAGCTGGTACTTTCATCCTTCTACTTGCAGTAGGTTTCCCACCAGTCCTTTACGTGGGGGGCTGCTTTGAGAAGAGAGAAAATAATCTTTTCCTGACTAAAAAAATCATGAACAGAATTTAACCATTTATCGACGGTGTTTGCATCTATCTGACCCTCAAATATGGGGATTTCAAAATTAACTTGTACCTTAAACAGTGTTGCATTTTCAGAGTAGCTGTGGGAAGCCGATGCATCGCCCCTGGATAGCCGTTGAAGGATCTGAGCAAAGTTGTCCATCATCGCGTTCCTTTGTCACTCGAGGGCTTCTTTGAGAAAGATTTTGATAGGATCTCCTGCTCCCTCATCTTTCTTTTCATCCGCCATGGGAGGCCATCGGGTTTTGCGAGGCTAGTCTTGCAAAGGTTCAACCAGTTCAAGCCCTGACTCCTTATATCCCAACCTCGTTGGGGACATGCAAAGAAAAGTAGAGAAAAAAAGCAGATCGCTCTGATACCACTGATAAGGATTTAAATAGGAATGCAACAAATTACAGAGATAACCATAAACAAAAAGATGCAGTGGAAATAATACTTCATTTCATTAATGTAAAATATTGAGATATGCTTACAAACAGAAAATGAAAATAAACAGCTAGGGTGATGGTAGCTTATCTCTGAGAAGATATGTGGTAGCTACATGCCTCTGAACTGTGTTACAATGAGGCTCGAAGGCCTATTTATTTTTGAGAAACAATGGAAAACCCTAAACATCCAGAAACCTAACCCTAGAAGATGAAACGCCAAACTGTGGGCCCTGTTTGGGTAAATTGGTACATCAACTTCTGGGGGTTGTAACTTTGGCGTACGATCTTCGTTTGACACATACAATATCTCATTAGAAAGATATATAAGAGAACTACAACTTTGGGAAGAGCACCATCGATCCATGGACCCATGTTTCTCCCAGTTTTCTCAGAAAACGTTGTTTAGGGCCTCAAAACGGCTCCGGAAGTTTAGGACCTAAAAAACTGCTAAAAATAGTAAATTGTGCTACAATTAAGGAAACTGAAAAGCTAAAAGAAACAATGGTGGGGGTCCAAGTGGACTTGGTAAGTGGCCACCAATATCCACCTGGATCATCTTAGCACTTTACTAGCAAGGCACTGTCCCCAGGTGGAGCCAATGTTGTCACCCTCTGCAAAATGTGTTTTCAACTACTAAAAGAGGGCAAAATAGTATATAGTTTTTTAGCCATCTCCCAAGCCACAGAATCACTCAAATCTAAATCAGACCCTCTCCATTGAATATTGCTCGGAATTATCTTTCCAACAGTATATGGAACTCCCCAAATGGACTCCAGAATCTAAAGTTAGAGCATATTGAGGTTGCCCTCTGAAAGCTAGAAAACAAGGAGAAAAAGACTAAGGGTAATGTCCCGGCATATCCAAGGTTACAAATCAGAGGTCTTGCTCATCGCAACATCAGGCAGCATGTCATTCGGTTCTTTGTGTAGCAGAGCTCCAATATCACTAAGCACATATTGGTGATCCAATAATTCGGGGAAAGCACATCGGTAATCAGCAAACGCAACAGCATAAACATATCACAGGTCAGCAATCAATGATTTTGGAAGCGATCACTATGAATAAATTGTGGGAAAATAATGTTGATAGCATGAAAGCGCCGGTAGGGAAAAAAAATTAACAAATGAAATAAATTGCAAAACCAGAAGAGGCCTAACCATTTCTCTCTCCTTGAGGCGGCCACATGCTGAAACATCATTGGATCCGATAAATGAAACGTGGCTACACATGATTGGTTTTGATGCATGATGCTTGGCATCACATGGTTGGTTCCAATAAGGGACACGGGGTAGCTGACGTCAACATGACATGGTGGTATGATGGACATGTGGCAAGTAGATTCGACATTTTGAGGGGTCATAAGGGGCCAAATTAGGGTGAAACGTGTCACCACTCATAAGGTGAGACGTGGCAACGTGATGAAGTCACTAATTAGAGATCAGCATTCATAGGATGAGGCATGTTGTTACATCAAAGTTAAAACCTCGATTGCAATCCACTGATAAAGGGTCTCTGATACAGGGGTTGACTCGTGGTCACATAAAGAGTGGATGAACAAAGGGATAAGCAAAAAGGGTGATCAGTGATTGCAAGTTTCAAGAGGATGCACTAAGGACATGGATAGGAAATCACCGATTTTCCAACCTTTGATATTTGGTCAAGTGTGTGGTCTATAGAGGAAAATAAAAGAAAAGGAGCCAAAACATTTAACAAAGGAATATGGCTCCCAGACACGAGTCCAAAGGCTCTAGCACCTTAGGGCTAAGCCCCAAGTCACATCCCCTCAGTCATATGAGAGGAAATATAGAAAGGGGCTAAACCAAGGTGGGTCAAAGGAGATCCAGAATCCCTATTCTGTAATCCCTTTAAGAGTAAAAGTATCGATGCAACGTTGTTTCGATAGTATGGTACATAGCTTTGAAGGTGTATGGGTTGGCAACTGAGGCATTGAATGCAAGCATGGAGCAGTGGGAAATTGATATGGGTTGATCTTGTGGAAGCCTCTGTAACAAGAAACCTAGGACAATAATAGCCACAGGAATGAATTCGACTGCTTCGCTTGCACGACTTCGAAGATTAAATGGAGATATGATACTCAGAAAGACTTAATGGCTCAACACGAAGCTCCATTCAATCATACTATGAAGTACTACCAGGACAATCTCTGCTTCTGCTCTATGGCAAGCAAACAGAGTTGATCGCTACCAAATCTAGTGTAGGAATTTACAGGGTAAGTTCCACAGAAAGAATACCAAAAGGACACCGCTCACAACCAGATCTCAAATCAATACACCAGTATTTTTGACGTGGTTAAAACCCTCAGAGTGCAAGGAGGGAAACAATCCACGGCCTGTCCCAACGTGGGTACTACAGGCAATTTATTAATCAAAGAATGAAAATTTACATAAGCTTCTCTCATGCACGGATTTACCGAACAATGACCCTCCATGCGCTTTAAATAGAACTCATGGACCAATCGGGTGTCAAGCCACGGATCAAGTGTCGGTAATACCGAGGTGAGAGTGAACCGTCGAATCACTACATATCGTGACCGTCGGATTGTAAGTTACAAAATGTACAACGGTAAAGAAACACACTTTACCTAACTCTAACCTAACTCTATACTAGACCAAGTTGAACTTAACTATATCCTATGTGTCGGAATATCCTAACATCCCCCCTTAAGAACAACTTGGGATAGGATTGAAGGATTTACAAATATGACACAATAGGAGAAGGAAGGAGGCACTAGAGCCTATCCCCCCTTAGTGACAACTTCCTGAACTCCAAGCATATATCGAAGTTTAGTGAACTTCGCCTCTGTGAGAGCCTTTGTGAAGATGTCTGCAACCTGATCATCTGTTGGACAATATTGCACTTCAAGAACATGGTCATGAATGAGCTTTCTGATGAAGTGCATGTGTAGTTCAATGTGTTTGCTGCGCTGATGCTGGACTGGATCTTTGCATAGCTGAATGGCACTTTGATTATCACACCAAAGTGTGGTTGGATGCTGCTGCTCAAAGCCAAACTCTGATAGGATCTGACGAAGCCACAAGGCTTCCTTACTAGCTTCCACGGCACCACGATACTCTGCTTCTGCTGACGAAAGAGAAATGGCAGCCTGTTTCTTACAAGCCCATGTAATAGGTCCTGAACCAAGAGTGAAGACATAACCGGCAGTAGACTTCCGATCATCAGGGTCACCAGCCCAATCAGAATCAGTGAAACCAACTAACAGAGGAGCTGCTTTGGCACTGTAATGAATCCCAAACTGTACTGTACCTCGAACATAACGAAGTATTCTTTTAGCTGCTTTCCAATGACTTTCACGGGGGTTTTGCATAAAACGAGCAACAAGGCCAACAACAAAGGAAAGATCAGGACGAGTATGGGTTAAATACAAGAGTTTTCCGACAAGTTGACGGTATAAGGTAGCATCAACTTCAGGAGAAGTACAAGAGACTGAAAGTTTGACTCCAGACTGAAAGGGAGAAGGGGCTGGCTTACAGTCTTCCATGTGAAAATGACGAAGAATATCACAAGCATACTTGGACTGGGAAAGGAAAATACCCTCCTGGGATTGCAAGACTTGAAGACCGAGAAAATAGTGTAAATGTCCTAAGTCTGTCATTTCAAATTTCTTTTTAAGGCTGGACTTCACATGGTTTATAAGGTTGGGATCACTACCAGTAAGAATAAGATCATCAACATAAAGAACAAGGATGATAAGAGAGTTGCCCACTTTCTTGGTGTAGACAGTATTGTCAGAATGACACCTAGAAAAGCCAGATTCTAAAAGAAAGCTATCCATTTTGGCATACCAAGCCCGAGGAGCTTGCTTGAGGCCATAAAGGGATTTCTTAAGTCGACAAACAAGGTTGGAGTCTGTTTGTATGATTTCTTCCTGCAAGTCCCCATGCAAGAAGGCAGATTTAACATCCATCTGATGGACTTCCCATTTTAAAGAGGCAGCAAGGGAAAGAACAAGGCGGATAGAGTTCATTTTGGCAACAGGGGAAAAGGTTTCAGTGTAGTCAATGCCTTCAACCTGTGAAAAGCCCTTAGCAACGAGACGAGCTTTATGTTTATCAACTTTCCCATCTGGTCCATACTTGGTTCTGTAAACCCATTTACATCTAACAAGTTTGCGTCCCTTTGGTAGAGGAACAAGATCCCATGTATCATTTGTCATCAATGAATGATATTCTTCATTCATAGCTGCTTCCCAATGTGGATGGCCTGAAGCTTCTGCAAAAGTGTCAGGATCATGATTTACTGGAGCTTGAGCCAGTAAAGAAGAGGCTCTTTCAAACTGAGAACGTGTACGTCGCTGATCTGTAGGATCACCGGCAAGATCACCTGCTGCATCCCGAGTAGCACGGACCCATCTTGGAAGTTGAGGATCCTGAGAAGGTGGGAGAGGATTATCATCCTCGCTTTCATCATCTGAAGAAGAAATGTTTTCAAAGATAGAAGAGATAGGAAGAGGTGGCACATCCGCCGGACTAGGCTCGCAGGCCGATTTATTTTCATCAAATTTTACATCTCTTCTAATGATAACATTTTTGGACTTAAATGGAATAAGTCTATAACCTTTTACATCTTCAGAATATCCAACAAAAGTACATTTCTCACTCTTAGGTTCTAAAGCTTTATGCTTTTCATCTGGAATATGGGCCCATGCTTCACTTCCAAACACACGAAAGTGACTTACATCTGGTTTAATGGAACTCCAAGCTTCTTCTGGAGTGATATTCTCTAGAACCTTAGTAGGAGTGCGATTGATTATATAATTTGCACAATTAATTGCTTCGGCCCAAAAACTAAGACTGAGTCCTTTAGATTGCAGCATACAATTAGCCATTTCCTTTAAGGTGCGATTTTTCCTTTCAGCTACACCATTTTGTTGTGGAGTGTATGGAACAGTATGTTGCATTTGAATTCCATTTTCGGTGCAAAAGTTGATGAATGTGTTTTTAACATATTCTCCACCATTATCAGTTCTTAGCTTAAGAATTTGATGTCCAGATTGTTTTTCAACAAAGGCTTTGAAGGCCAAAAAGGTGTTAAATACTTCGCTCTTGAGTTTTAAGAAGTATACCCAAGTGCGTCTGGAGAAATCATCAATGAAAGTTAAGAAGTACTTGCAGCCAGAGAATGAAGCAACAGGAAGAGGACCACATAAATCACTGTGCACAAGCTGTAAAGGGGCTGAGGCGTGCCAAGAGGCACGTTTGTCAAAACTGTCCCGATGATGTTTTCCGAGTACACATCCGAAACAAACACCATCTCTGCAAGATACCATAGGAAGACCTGTCACCATATTTTCTTTACATAGATGCTGAAGGGAGCGATAGTTTAAGTGACCAAATCGCTCATGCCAAAGTTTGCTCACTTCATCATTATGAGCAACAAATACTGAGGGAAGATTGGATGACCCAAAGTTGTGAAACTTATACAACCTTTTGGAATCATCAGCAAGACCAGTAGCTAGAATCTGTTTAGGATCTTTTAGATCCTTGATTACAACATCATGAGGTGAAAATTCAACAATTTTACCTTCACCTGAATGAGTTATCTGATAGACAGATAGAAGGTTGCAGGATAAGGTTGGAACACATAATACATCATTAAACTGACCATTGTCTAGATGAACAGTTCCAGTCCCTACAACATTAAGAGATCTATCATCACCAATATATATATTTTTGGTGTTACAATCATTTAAAGAAGAAAACATGGCTTGGTTTTTGGCCATGTGACAAGAGGCTCCAGAATCAATGAGCCACTCATGAGAATGAGAAGAAGAAGAAGATACATTTAATGCATAACCAGACTGAGATGATTGACAATGACATGCAGAAAGTGCCATTCCGGAAGTTGAAGTTGAAGTAGGCTCCACATGGATGTTATGTTTCTTCATTGCGGCTTCCAAGGCTTCCATCTTCTTAAAGCATTTAGATTCTAAGTGGCCATCTCGATTACAAAAGTTACAATGTCTATCAGTCTTCTTCCATTTGTTTTTATTGGTCTTATCATTTTGCTGAAATGATCTTTCATTTTGAGGCTGAGATGGTTTAGGACCATTCTTTTGAGGATATGACTTCTTAGGATTCTTTGAATTTGGTTGCTGCTGGGCGGCTAACGCTTTCGTGGAAGAGTTTCCAAGATTAAGAAGACCAAGGTGTAAGAGTTTTTCTTGTTCTCTTATTAAGGAATCACAAAAGGAGTCAAAGGAAGGGGCCTTGTAGTCTTGTCCTTGACAAATGAAAGCTTCCCTTGTAGAATGGAAAGTGGAAACAAATACAGAGTAGGCTGGTCCCAACTTAGTAAGGATGGAATAAATAAGGTTACCATCTTCTTTCTTAATTTTAACACCTTCCAAGAGATATCTAAGGGTCTTGAATTTGGACAAGAAATCTTCAATGCAAGAAAAATTATTAGGATCCAAAGTAAGCAGCTCATTTTCAAGTTGATGGGCTCTAATTTCATTTTTAATCCCAAAAACTTTAGCAAGTTTTTCTAATGCTTCATGAGGAGTCTCAAGTCCTGCAATGTGGAATCTAAGATCAGGAGAAATAGACATCCCTATCAAACCACGTGCTTGATCTTGTCTATTTTCCCATTTTTCCGCCTTGTCTTCATCTTTTGGTTTCTTCTCTTGGTCTGTGGCTATTCTGAAGAGACCTTTACTTCTAAGTAAATCTTCCATGTATTCTACCCATTGGAAGTAGTTAGTGCTGTCAAGAATGACTTGGCATGGACTTTCCATTTAAAAAAAAAATTTGAAGCTGAAGATGCTGAAAGTAAGTGTTCCAACGGATAGATCTCGAAAAAATAGGCGGTTTTAAAAAAAACGGCTCTAAAAAAGGCTTCCGGATGAAGAAGTTATGGCTTTTTGAAAAAAAATTGTTGACGTTGCCGGCAAAGTGCGCGAAAGTGCGGGAATGAAAAAATCCGCCCCCACAAAATGGAGACTTGAACCCAAGACCTCTACTATCTTAAAATAGCTTTGAACCAATTTGATCTATACAAAAAATTTGAGAGAGAGAGAGAGAGAGAGAGAGAGGGGGGGGGGGCCTTGGTTTGCGTGCTTGCCTTGAGAAAGCTCTTTTTCCCTACAAAACACAAAACACAAAACCCAACACGAATATGCAAAAAAAAAAAAAAAAACGAACCTTGCGGCTCGAAGTTAGCTTTAGCCAAAAAAACTAGAAATTTTAAAAAAAAATCTCAAAGTTAGCTTTAGCCGAAAAACTAAATATTTTTCTCAATGTTTCTGATTTTCCGAAATCACACTAAGGTGCAGGGAAAAGAGCATACGCATGAGAAAAATCCTTCCTTTCTGTTTCTGATTTGCCTAGATCGCACAGAGTCGCAGGGCAAAGAGCATACGCAGAAATGAAAGGTATAGATCCGGTTAAAAAGAAAAGGCTAAATAAACTGAGACCGAAATAAGCAGAGAGAAAATAACAGTAAACTGCAAAAAAAAACACTGTATACCTCCCGATCTGAAAAATGACGCAGCTAGGGCTACCGGAAACCTTTTCGCGTGAAACGAAAGGGGTTCCTCACTGGAACAGATGCTCCGAACACAACAGAGCAGTCCTCTCGGCCCGAAAGCAGTCAGAAACAGCAGATCTAGGAAACGACAGCCGCATGCAGTTCTACCGGCTTCAGATTTGGATCACCAACGGACGCGGCCCTCAAATAGCTCTGATACCATGTAGGAATTTACAGGGTAAGTTCCACAGAAAGAATACCAAAAGGACACCGCTCACAACCAGATCTCAAATCAATACACCAGTATTTTTGACGTGGTTAAAACCCTCAGAGTGCAAGGAGGGAAACAGTCCACGGCCTGTCCCAACGTGGGTACTACAGGCAATTTATTAATCAAAGAATGAAAATTTACATAAGCTTCTCTCATGCACGGATTTCCCGAACAATGACCCTCCATGCGCTTTAAATAGAACTCATGGACCAATCGGGTGTCAAGCCACGGATCAAGTGTCGGTAATACCGAGGTGAGAGTGAATCGTCGGATCACTACATATCGTGACCGTCGGATTGTAAGTTACAAAATGTACAACGGTAAAGAAACACACTTTACCTAACTCTATACTAGACCAAGTTGAACTTAACTATATCCTATGTGTCGGAATATCCTAACATCTAGAGGGTGGTGAAGTCAGGCAGTTAAGGTGAAAGCAATAGGAACGGGCTACAGAGCTATCACACGCAAAGACAACTAGTAAATGGGACAACTAGGCCTTGTCTAAGATATTTTTTAACTTTTGATTCAAATCTCCCCCTCTCCTTATAAATAGTGGGAAGAAACACTTAATAGAGGTTCTAGAATTCTGCACCTGAGGGGTCCAAATTTTGTGATTCCACTTTTTGGTTATATTTACCTGTTCATGAGGGACTTGAGTGGTGTATCACTAAATGTAATGGACTCAAGAATGGGACTCATTTTGAGGATTAATGAAACTCTTTGGTGATTCCAATCATGGAAATGCGCAGTATGTTTCCTTCTCTATATACCTCACTTCATGTATGTTTTTCTTTCTCTGAAATAGTGTAATGAAGTTGTCAGTTTCTCTCTGATTCATAGATGTATCTAGGCTGCTAAACAGTGAGAAGTACCTGTGTATAAGACATATTTACTTGTGTTAGTTTATAACATGGAGTACCTGTATGAGCACATATTGTTATACAACAAATTGACCCCCTCATCAACTCATAGTCGAAAGACATGATAGTTGAAGCAAACACCAAAATCACATGCCTTATTTCCACGCTAATGTTGGCTATGCACTGAGAACCTGCTTTATAAAGCTTCTTTGCAAGCCTAAGGGTACGTTAGTGACCCAACTAACTCAATTTTCTAGTCCTGGAATAGCGTTAGTGAATCCTAGTGAAGTTCTAAGGGTCAAAGGAACGAACTGACTCATAAATATCTAGATATTTGTTCCTAAAATCACTCAAGAAAATCAAGGAAACATCCAAATTTAACCTATTTGGAGGATTTCTAATCCTAATGAAGGAGGCAAATGGGAAAGAGCTTAAAATCATGGCAACTTCATTGCTTTTACCCTAGGGAACTCAAGGAGAAACTTGGCAACCCTAACTCAATTGCTACATAAGCAAAGCTAGGGCTATGGTGATAGAGGTTAGAGCATTTGAAAGGATAGCATACTTGATTGTTGAGAATTGTCTCAAATCATAAGAAGTTGGTAAGAAGGGAGAGAGAGAGAGAAGTTGGAGGGGTAAGGGAAGACTAATGCAATAGATGGTTGTAATCACTCTTCCAACATTAATATAGAACTGCAGTTGTACTGTCTACTCCATGGTGTTGGTACTATCATTCATTCATTTGTTTGTCCAATACCTTTTAACATGAGTAGCTTAGTTCTGTGTAACTAGATGTTCTTTTATGTATTCATGTATTAGTTATTAGAGTTGTATGTTGTGATTATGCTTGTCTCTTCTATGTGCAGGACTTAATCTGGAGCTGGCTCAAGGGACTTCCACCTAGCTGCATTGCGCTCTCCAGCAAATCTATACGGAGGCTTGAGGTAATCTATTTATCCTACTATGAGAGTTAGTTATTTTTTATGAACATGCATGTAACTTTGTGATGGTTGCAGATAATCTTATAGTCTATCGAAGGTCCTGGGAAAACCTTTGAGGGTATCTTCATTCTCCATACACCATGCATTTTATCCTATAGCAGAATTTGTGACTCTGCTGGGGACTATACATCTAGTTCCCGGTTTACTCAGACATTTCTCAATTTCCTCCTCCTTCTAAGAGTTCCCTATACTTCTGCATTCCCTTTCTGACCCACCAAAAAATTGTTGCATCTTGCCTACATATATTCATCATTGAATCTGATATGAGAAGCCCTAATTTAAGTTGTTTCCCCACACTAACGCAAGTTAGCAGACTACACACTTTATAAAGCTCTGTGTCTGCATATAGAAAGCGTTAGTGGACCTGGTAACTCTCTGTGGCCACTGCTACAGAACGTTAGTCTCCCAAAACCTTGATTTCCAGTTGTGTCTAAAAACCAAAAGGGATAGGAAGCCTGCTCATGGACTGAAAGAGGATCTATTACTGCATTTTGTTAGCAAAATAGGTGTCCTAAAAGTTTTTTTTAAGGAAATACGTTTTGTTTTTCTTTCTTAAAAGCATTTTTTATGAAAGAAAGATCCACATTTTTTATTCACTCTTCTGTTTAGCTGGTTCAAAGATGCTTTATTTTTCATTTCAAGTAGTTTTTAGGAAAACATTGGAAATATGTCCGTTGGTTATGCATGTGTTAAATGACTAGGATGCATGGAAAGAATATGAATATGTGAAAAACTCTCACCTATAGAATACAACTAGTTTTCATCGAATTGAAATTTTTTTAAAGCATTGCCTTGTGCATGTTTTTTTGAGTCAAAGTCTCATCACATTTCATACGTCAACTCCCCTACCAAAGACAATAAAAAAGTACACATAAAATTTACCTGAAATCAATCAGTAACTCTTTATAGAGCAAACAAACATTAGTTCAGACTAGGATCTTGGGATAGGCAGTGTGAGTAAACTGCCCAAGATCAGAAACCAACACTAGTGTCATTAAAAGAGAGAAAATTTCTTCTGCACTCATACTACCGGGACCACTCCAGTAAAAGTGGAGCTAAATACGAGACAACATCGGACTGTAAGTGAAGGTAGCCCGCCTTCTCTTACAACTCCTTTGGGTATTCTATGTATTAGGGATCCCTTCGGGGATTTTGGAGCTGAGTCAGGGACTTAGGTATCCTACCCACACAGCATATTGTCTGCGACTATGTCCCCCCCGGGTGGTGTCTGTGATATAAGGTATCCTTAGTGGCCAAACTTTTATGGACTTACACAAGGTGACTAGGGCGAGCTGCCCTGGTACCTAACATAGACGAACCTACTCTGTCTTCAGTTTTTGGGATGGTGCTCATCTTCACAAGAGTACTTGGCCCCTCAATCTAAGGTTCGGGCGAAGATCTAGAGTAACCATAACTGTACATCTGGCCAGCCTTCTCTGTTATTCATTGAGATATTACGTTTCATCTCCAGTGGTCAGTGCTTATCAGACAGGGTCATTTCCCTCTGTTTGTTGATTGATCAACTTAGTGTATTTTTTATATTTTTTTAGGCACCCAAGTGTTATCATTTGAGACTTTAACAAATATCACGATAAAATTTATTGATAAAAATTAACAGTCACTGTGGCTACATCTGGCCCTAATCGTCAATCTAGACGATTGCTAGGACTTCCTCCACTCATTGTGGAAGATCCGCCAAGCTCTGGTGAACCAGATTCCCCATCTACAGGGAATCAATCTCCTAGATCTCACACAGGATCTATTTGGACCACTGACAATTCATGTTTGCTAGAGAATTTATTTACCAAAGGATTTCTTCCTCTCTTTAACCCTCCGCTCACAAATTCCTTGGACCCAATCTTGGCTCCCGCGGTACCTATACTTCCTGCTTCTGTAGTCAGAACATTTCCATCTATCCCGTTGACAACTAATGGGTCGTGGGACTTTAGGGACACTTTTGGTCCTCCACCACTTCCCCAGTCGACAGTCACCACAACACCATCGATGGCGAACCCCGCTATCCCATTTGTCCTAGGTACAACCACTCACATGACACCCTCTACGAGTGGAACCCAACTGATGCCAGGTTCCACCCCTTTAGTGTCAAATTGCATACCTTTGACAAGTGCTACATACAGCGCTCCCTATAATGCTCAATATAGCAATATGGGTGTGGTTCCCATCCACCAACAATATGGTTGGCCGCCATTGTACAGTTCAAACCCCTAGATTCAAGTATCTGGGGGCATTCCCAATATGCACATGCTGGTAGGGAACGTAACAGTTACCCCTCCATTCTCAGGCATATATGGTCAATCAATAATTGACATGAGAATTCCTTATGTCAATCAAGGACAAATGGTTAGTTCTGTGACGGGCGAGAATCCTCAAGGAGGTCCCAACCAATACATGGGGGCACCCTACTCACAAATTCAAATGAGTCAAGGGGGCACCGCTTATCCTAGGTGCAATTCTATACCCCAGTATCAGATTCCCCATGGAAATCCACACTACAACGCCATACCTCAAGGCAACTACTATACCACGCAGCCCATGTATAATATTGGGAGTCAAACAATGGGAGGTGCGCAAGGCTCCTCAAGTCATATGTCATCGCTTTGGTTCGAGTCAGGGGCACCACACTCTCTGCCTTTCTTGGCAATGTTGGATATACCCAATTTGTACAAACTCACAAATGACCCCATCTACCACAACTTACTTTGGCCACCGATCCCGCATAAGATACCAACGAACATCCCCAAATACAAAGGAAAGCAAGGGGAGGATCTGAGCACCCATATCACCACATACCATCTTTGGTGTGTTTCAAACTCCATGGTGGATGATAGTGTCTGGTTACGTCTTTTTCCCCGCACCCTCACTGGCAATGCAGCTAAATGTTACATTGAGTTACCATGCGCGTAAGTAAACACCTTCAACGCTTTAGCGATGGAATTCCTAAAGTGCTTCCAGCCACCCATCCACTATGAGATTGGGACAAAGCTCCTCACTTCATTACATCAGAATACCGCCACCCACATCTTCGATCATATACATGAATGGAGACGTAGGTGGAGGTTAGTTAAATCTCCCCTCCCAAACTATCTCTTAGCGGACCAGTTCTACAAGTCCTTACTCCTGCAAATCGCTAAAGATGTCGCTTTAGGCAGTGCGGTCATAGAAGACCAATCCATACGTCATGCCCAATACTTAGATTTGATATATTCATAGTCTGGCACCCTTTATGACGTAATCCCCAATGCCCCTCGTAACTCCAATTTCTCCGCTACTCAGCACCCCAAAGCGCACACTGATGGGATTGTCGGTGCAACCTCTGGGGCTGCTGTAAAACAACTCAACGGTTACATTACCTAGATGTCCATGGACCCCTCTACCAAATCATCTGCTCTTCCTACCACCGCAATAAAATCTGTGTTATCTACGCAAAAACCTGGTGATAAGAACAAGAAGAATAAGAAAAATACCGCTCCTTCTGAGGAGCAGTCAACAAAGCATCCAAACCCAAAACAGAAGGCTGTTGCATTTCCTGACGATGAAAAGGATAAACCTGCCAAATTTCCCTACAAAATCTATGTTGAATACCACATGACCTATCGTTGTCCTCATCTTCAGGAATGCACCAAATACATTACAAAAAAGGATACTGGTTGGACCCCACTATACTCAAAAATCCTTTTCCCGCTCAGTAGCAGCAAAACCTTATTGCAAACCAACCCCAACCCCCACAAGGGGGAAACGATGGTTCACAATATCCTTCAGCTGGTGAAGGGTCTTCTACCATTTACACCTTTGAAACAGTAGATCTACAAACACGAGCCAAATATTATGGAGCTCCTGTCGCTCATGCAAAGGAACCTTCCTCAAGTCAAAACCCATTGTTGCCCAACAATTTGCATATCAAAAGGTCGATTGTTGACCTTGTAATTCACCCCCCCAAAGGGGCACTTTGACGCACAACGCACATACATCTGCACATGCCGTCCAAAACTGCAGCATTGTAGAAGACTTGGTGCAAGTGCCATCAACTATTTTGGCGCTCGAAGTATTACAAATATTCCCAACACAAAGGAAATCTTTGCTTTTAGCTATTAGTGGTATCGACCCACAGGATTCCATCCTTGATATTTTCAACAAGGAAAAGTGTAAACCTCCCATTTCTCACCAGCTTGCATTTCAAGTGCAAATTTTTTCGAAAGGTAAAAGTATACATAGAACTGTCATTGACGAAGGTGCTTCTACCTGCATCATGTTGGCTTCACGTTGGCTCGCCCTGGATTCTCCAACCCTATCCCCATCGTCGAATTCCCTTAAAGCTTTCGACGACTACACTTTCATCCCAAAAGGTTACCCAGCTAGCTACCCCATCACTTTGTATGGGAAAATGGTAACGGTGGACATAGAAGTTGTAGATAAAAAACTCGACTATAATCTCTTGCTGGGTCGCAGTTGGACATATGCCATGACAGCCATCGTATCTATTGTCTTTCACATCATCCTATTTCCATTGGATGGAAAGGTAGTTACAGTAGATCAGCTGTCTTTCTGCACCCCTGATTATTCCCCATTACCAAGCGGCTCCATACCCCTAGTAGGCGGTGTACCTAACTCTTATGTCAGTCTCAGTACCGGTCTATTGAAGGCTTCTTCCCTCATGGGTTGTTTTCCTCTTCATCCACCCAAGTTTTAACATACGGTCAACATGCTTTCATCTATTCCTCATGAATAGACCAATCAATGGATCCTACCGGCTCCTTTAGACCTTGACACATATGGAGAACAAATGTCATTGTCACCAGCTGAATTGGCCTACCAAGCCATTAAATCTACATCCGCATCTCCAGCCATGTTGGTTACAGCCAATGGTACCACTGTCCCTCCCATAAATGCTCCTTCTTTCAATCTACTCAATCAAGTCCTACCTACGAATGGAGCTATTCGAAAAATCATGAGTTTAGGAGAGAGACCTTGGGAGGCTTCACACCATTGTGTTTCCATATCTGATTCAGACGCGATGCCTCTTCAAATCCTATCCCCTGACATACCAGAAATCATTTCCTCACCCTATATGACCATCCAAACTTTGGAGGAAAAAGGAAACATGGGCAATATTTCAAAGACATTTCTCATCGATATTTCTATCAAGACAGGCATTGTGGAAAACATACAAATTGAAGCCAATCGCAATCCTGAGGAAATTGTGAGCTTCACCTACCCTTTTAACGACTTTCACGATGTTTTCCCTTGGTCTTATGAGTAAATGCATGGCATAGACCCTCCTATTGTCAAGCATGAGATCAAGGAAGATCGAGCATTATTTTCATGGTATCTTTCTTTCTCATTAATCTAAAAAACCTCGAGTCTCCTTTTTTGGACTTGTTAAACTACTACAAAGAAGATATGAGCACTTTTCTTTTATGGGATATTTTCTCGCTCTCAAAAAATGTAAAATTCCCGAGTTTTTCATCATTAGGCTCATTAAACATTTACGACGATGGTCTGAGCAACTATTTTTCGCTCTTTTTCTAGCTCATTAAACTGAAAAAAGACCATTAGAGCACTCTTTTTAGGCGCTTTTTTCTCGCTCATAAAACTGAAAAAATCCCGAGTTTGTCTTTTGGCTCATTAAACATTTATAAAGATGACCCAAGCATTCTTATATGTACTTTTCTCACTCGTTAAACTGAAAAATCCCGAGTTTTTGTCATCGGGCTCATTAAAAATATATGGCAGCAACCAGAGCACTTGCTTTTTTGGGACCATTTATCGCTCTTAAAATTGAAAAATTCCTGAGTTTTTCCCCTCCTTTGAGCTCGTTAATTCTACGAAGGAGAAATGAGCAGTTCTTTTACCTCTTTTTCCTCGCTCACAAAACTGAAAAATATACCTTGAGTTTTCTTCATTTGACTCGTTAAAATTTGATAAAGGGATTGAGTTTGTCCTCGCGTGACTAATTAAAAATTCACGACAAAAAACGAGTTTAGTCTGTCTCCTCGTACTCATAACAAAATGAGGTCGACATCTATTGAACATAGGTTTCTCTTTATCCGGATTCAATAGATCAACTCACGGAAAAGTAACCGATCCGGGTATACTATTAACCTTTTGTCGCACCTGATTAACTACTATGACAAAGGGACCACCATGGAGTCGTTCTTTACGATCTTTTCAAACTCTCTAAATATGAAAAGACCACCAAGTTGTCTAGTCTGGACTCTTTAAATTACACAGACAAGATATAGAGTCACTCTTTTTACGATCCTTTTTAGACTCTCAAAACATGAAAAGGTCGACGAGTTTGCCTGTCTAGACTCATTAAACTAATCAGATAGGGCACAGAGTCGCTCTTTTTGCGGTCCTTTTCAGACTATTAAAATATGAAAAGATCAATGAGTTTACCTATCTGGACTCGCTAAACTAATCAGACAGGGAAAGTGGACAATACGACTGCATTTAGTATTAGAAAGTGTGGTTTGGTAGTAGTCGTTCCCTCAAACATGGCACTCCCTCAGATAAAGCTTCCTTGTCAACGGCTTCTCAATATGAATCCTACCATCCTATGAGTTTTGCCTATATACCCTGATGTTTTTGCATCTTTGTATCCTAACACTCTTTGGTGTTCATGAGTCTAGTGTTGCATGGTTAAAACTGTTGTCGTACCTTCTATTGTTCAAGGGTTAACATTTTGTTTCCTCCATCAACCCATCAAGCATATCCTTTCATCATGCCCTCTGTTGTTTAGACCCGGTGCTCAAAGATTCCTTAAAAAACAAAATCATTCTTGTCCTGTTTTGTGTCGATTGATGTAGGACACATTATTGCCTACCTTTCGACAGGTATCTTCTTATCGACTTCAACACTATATATAGGAAGACAACCCAGAAACACATTCAGTACCTTAGTACTTGCAGACATTAGTGGCAGGTTTCCTTGTGTTTGATCAGGGGTTCCATTATTGGCTCCTGTTTAAGCGATTCTACGGGTGTTCGACGAAAAAAACATCTTTCACACTCATTAGATTGTATTGTGCATCTTGGAGACCATCACCATTATTGGTGGCCTTCCTCGCGTTTGTTAATAGTCTCCATTATTGACTAGTAATCATATGATTTCGTGCATGTTCAACATCAACGCATATATTCACATGTATTGATCTATGCTGTTCGGTGAAGCGAAAATCAAGACCTTGGGTAGAGGCTTGCATCACTCAACCTTGTTTCCTCTCCCAAGTTGCGTATATTGTTTTTTGGAGACATCTTATCAGGATGATTCTATTATGACACCAGATCCGCATTGTGCTTATCGGCAGCCAGCATTGTCATATCTATTTGGAGAAAATCACTCTGACATAGCTACTGAGCATGGGAATGCCCAACTCAGGACATAATTTTAGTAGTTTTATATATATATGTGTGTTGTATCAGGTTTCCCGTACCACCTGAAGCTCCAATCCTCTCTCTCCTTTTGTCGAAGAAGGAAAATTATAGTTAAGTAAAGTATTTCGGCCATCATCGCAGCCTCTAATCTCATACTTTAGGGGGCATCTGTTATACAGCAAATTGACCCCCTCATCAACTCAGAGGTGAAAGACATGACAGCTAAAGAAAAGACCAAAATCACATGCCTTGTTTCCACACTAATGTTGGCTATGCACTGACAACCTGCTTTATAAAGCTTCTCTGCAAGCCTAAGAGTGCGTTAGTGACCCAACTAACTCAAGTTACTAATCCAAGAATAGCATTAGTGTATCCTAGTGAAGTTCTAAGGGTCAAAGGAACAAATTGACTCATAAATATCTAGATATTTGTTCCTAGATATTTGGAGTATTTCTAATACCAAAGGAGGCAAATGGGAAAGAGCTGAAAAGCATGGCAACTTCATTGCTTTTACCCTAGGGAACTCAAGGAGGAACTTGGCAAACCTAACTCAATTGCTACATAAGCAAAGCTAGGGCTATGGTGATAGAGGTTAGAGCATTTGAAAGGATAGCATACTTGATTGTTGAGCATTGTCTCAAATCATAAGAAGTTAGTAAGAAGGGAGAGAGAGAGAGAAGCTGGAGGGGTAAGGGAAGGCTGATGCAACAAATGGTTGTAATCACTCTTCCAACATTAACATAGAACTACAGTTGTATTGTCTACTCCGTGGTGTTGGTACTATCATTCATTCATTTTTTTGTCCAATACCTTTTAGCATGAGTAGCTTACTTATGTGTAACTAGATGTTCCTTTATGTATTCATGTATCAGTTATCAGAGCTGTATGCTATGATTATGCTTGTCCCTTCTATGTGCGGGACTTGATCTAGAGCTAGATCAGGGGACTTCCACCTAGCTGCATTGTGCTCTCCAGCAAATCTACACGGAGGCTTGAGGTAATCTATTTATCCTACTTTGGTAGTTAGTTATTGTTTATGAACATGCATGTAACTTTGTGATGGTTGCAAATAATCTTACAGTCTGCCGAAGGTCCTGGGAAGACCTTTGAGGGTATCTTCATTCTCCATACTTATATTGTTTGTTGATAAATGTATCTATGAGGCATAGAACATGAAACCTTAATTCGCTCCAGCCTTTCTTCTCTTTCATCTCCTCTCTCTTCCATATTTCTGTCAGAACATCATTTCTTAGGATTTTGTATTGTAACCATCCCTATGCATCGAATTCCCTCCTTTCTTTCTTCCTCTTCATATTACTACAATGAAAATATTAAAATGGAATGTTGTTATGTGTCGGCCACCAGAACCAGACATTTATCTTTGAGGTTGGCCCAATTTAGCCCCTAAGAAATTGAATCCATGTATTGGCTTGAGTTTACCTTACTTAAGGCATATTGAACCAAGCCTCAATTTATTATATTTTAAAACTACGTGACAATCGGAGTGCAGCAAAAATCCCCATTGATAATCTTCCAAAGCACTCCTCTCTTTAAGATGTCCTAGGCACTAGTCCACAATCAACCCAAAGGTTGTCGCTAGGAAGCTTTCTATATCTCCTAGAGCACTTGTGCTAAAGGACAATAGATGTAATCTAATCTTATTTTATTATTTCCACTATTATTTTCTAGTTTCCTTAGGAGGCTCATTTTAGACCTCAAAATTCCCCTAATAATAGGAAAACGTCCCCTATGAGCATGTAAAGGTGGTCTTTTCCTAATCCTCAGGGATGATCTAGATTTGATTGTATCCACTAACATCCATCGAGGAATGAAAATAATTTCTTCCATGTAAGGCCATCCGAGACTTGATCAATGAAAGGAAATGGGAAATGGTCCTTCTTTGTAGCTTTGTTAAGTTCCCTATAGTCCTCCACTTCCCATTTTTCTTGGGTACTATGACAAGTGGGGACACCCACTTAATATATAAAATGGGTTAAATGAACCCTGCATCCAACAAATTTTACAATTCCTCTTTTACGATATCCTTAAGAACAATATTTATCCTCCACTAGGGTTGGCACATAGGTTTGCATCGCTCCTTGATGTAGATATGATGAGTACAAACTAAGGGATGCACTCCTTTCACTTCCTTATAGTCCCAAGCAAAGGAATCAAGATGTTGCCTCAGAAAAATGCACAGTTTCTCTTCTTGCTCGGCTAAGAGGGAAGGGTTGATTTTTAGAGTTTTGGATGGGCTGATTTCCACAATCTTGGAATGATATAGGTCAAAGTCAGCATAGCACAATTCAACCCATGGATAGTTCTTAGGTTCCTTTAAATATTCTTCCACCAACTCATCAATTGGCATGGCAGTTGGAGGTTGGTTCTGCATAAAGTGATCAATAAGATCTTCCTCATTTAGATGCCTACTTCCTATAGTGGCATATATAGTAAAAAATGGGTAGAGGGATGATTGATAAAGGTCTTCTTCTTCCTCTTCCTCAATGTACAAAGGTATCATGCTCAACAGAGGGATGAACATGGGGATATAATACAAATTTTTCTAAGAGATGCCCGTTCTTAATGGTCATGTTACCATCCCTGCAATTAATGTAAGCATCAGTAGTGGCTAACCAAGGTCTCCCTAAAATGAGAGGGTAACCATTAAACTTGGTTTTGGGTTAAAGGACAAGGAAATTTGTGGGATATTCCCAGGAGTTTATAGAGACAATCACATACTCAATAAATCCCTTAGGGGATACTGTTGATCTATCTAAAAGCTACAACACTATAGTGTTCTTCCTAAAGGATCCTTGGAGATTTAGCTTCAATGTGGTTCCCTTGGTCATGACATTGATTGCAACCCCAAGGTCAATCAAGTTTTTGGGGACTACAATCCTATTAATATGCACATCCACTACTGGGCTTCCAAGATCCAAGTACTTTGGGGAGATCACCCTCCCGAGCATTAGATCAAATAGTTGCCCAACAACATTGATAGTGGGGACATCTATTTTTCTTCTCTCAAGCCCTTTGAAACATTCTTCCCTGGTGAGCTTGTTGTAAATGGGGACATCTTTGATGGTCTGGAGAAGGGGTATCTTAACACAAAAATTCTTCAATTCTCCCAAAAGTTTAGCCTCTTATGGGGTGTGTTGTTTAGGTTGGACAACCTTTCAGGATAGGATGTTCCCCATTGTAGACCTTTTGTGCCTAATTATTGTTCAGGTTTGGATTGGGTTGGGCATGCATCTGAGGTTGCTTTGGTGGGTTATTGTGGGCTAGTTGTGGTTGAGGTGGAGGAGTAGGCATTAACGTAGGAGGTTGGGTTGCCCGAGGCATCCATATTTATGAAGGGTTTCCCCGTTGGGGAGGCCGAGGTTGATACGCTAAAAAGGTGGATTGACAGGCTGAGGAGGATCTTGTGGAGTATAGGACCAAGGAGAGGGAATGGACCATTATGAGTGAGGTGGAGGATACCAAGGCTTGAAGTGTGCATGCTAATTTGAATTGTAAGAAGGGTATTGTGGACCCCGCAAACCTTATTGGTATGGTCAAGCACCCTGTGGCCTCCTTTGGTTGATGAAGCAAAGTTTCTCCAAGCCATTCTCTACACTTTGGTATACAACCTTCGGGCCAGGAAGAGAGCGAAATTTGTTTGTTGCATGGTTCTCCTCACAAAGAGAGAAAACCTCTATGGTGTTCAGTGGACATTCACTTTTGGGGTGCCTAATGGTGTATTTGGGGCAAAAGATAGGTAGTACCCTTTTTGCTTCCTCTTGCTTCATCTTTATCTACATAGTACTTGTTGTAGCTTTTTCTTATCAAAGGAAATGCTACTAAAAAAATTTGAATTCTGCGAATTTGTCTATTGGCTAAACTCTCATACCTATACCTATTTTCATGGAAAAATGGTTATTAAGTTACTTTATAATAAATTTAAGTCTATAAAAAAATAATTATATGTATATTTTTATAAAGTTATTTACTTAAAATTTTTATAATTATATGTATATTTTTATAAAGTTATTTACTTAAAATTAAAATTATTGTAAAGTATTGGGCTAATGACCAAACGCTAATTCTATTTCAACATCAAACAACTAAGTTACAAACCAACGAATATTTAAGCTAAAGATAAGCCCACGACAGGAACTACATGCACTACGTATCCAAAGGATCTATCACCAATCGATTTTATGAAAGGTTTTTGTCAGGTTCTTTTGGGTCATGTGGGATTTATGCCATAACTACAAACAAACAAAAAGGGGAGCAAATGGTAGGAAATCACATTTAAAGGTCAATGATAGAAACACAGGACCAAGGCTGGATTTGAAACACATGTTGGTTATAATTGCAAATATTTTAGTTAAGCACACGAAATCCATGCGTAAGGTATACGACCTTAACGCAATACAAATGCAAGTTAAGGCAATTGCTTAAAATTTCAATTGTCAAGAGAATTGATAAAATTCATTATGTGGATGTGAGAATTTTGGAACATCGTTTTGTTCCAAATTGAATTGGTTCTGAAGTTTGGTTATTTCTCATACGTCATTATAAGAGCATATGTAGATTTTATCGCAGTTCAAAGACGGCTAAGAGAACAGGGTATATCTACGCCATTAGAAGAGCATATGTAGATTTTTGTTCGGAAGGATTGTAGTTGTGCTTTTGAAAATGATATGAATTACATCAATGGTCGCCGCTATGCGGGGTCCTATTTTCATGCTTGACTATCATATTTTCTTACAAATTTGAATGACAATATTTCTTCTCGATGACTCTTTAAGCACTCGTTGGAAATTCTCTCATGGGTTTGTGCGTGGTAGCTAGATCTTGGAGGATGAGGAATAAATTGGGTTTTAGTGGTTTTTAAAGTGAGAATTGAAGAACAATAGATATGGAAAATTAAGAGGAAATTTTGTCTTGATAATCTTCTAAGATTAGAAGATGTAGCATGACCAAAGCAAATTGAATGTCAAACCTTTCTTTCACCGAAATTTAAAAGAATTGTTCATATATATATACCTATATCTTGTTTATGCAAGTACTACCCTTTGTGCAATATTGGGACTTTTTCTTTATGGTGACAAATTGTTTCTCATCCTTAGATATTTTTCAGTTGACTCAATAGGAAAGACCCTGGAGCACAAATTTAACGATCAAGCATCCAATCATGTTTCTGCCTCTGTAGTATTGGAGCCTCAATAAATTCTATGATTCCTCAGTGGATGAAACTACAAATGTGGTACATGTTTTCTTACTATACCTCTTATTGAGACAAGGTGGAAGTGTGGAAGTTAGGGTTTTGCATTACGTAAATATTTTGAACTAGAAACTTTTATGGTTTCTCTAGCACAATGTGCTTCCTATTTCTCTAAGTTGCAAATTGCTAGGTGGAAAGGGACAAGAAGAGTATAGGTCCACGTGATTCTAGCTATTGGAATAAAAAATAGATGGTTTGGAACACATTTGATACAATCTTTATTAAGTTTGGTGTTGCGGGAGAGGTTCTTGGAAAATGGAGGTTCAATCTTTGAACAATGGACAAAGAGAACAACATCCTCAGCTTAAAGAAGTTAGTAGGAAATACTTTTTCTATAACAACAAGAGGTCCCATAGATTGCTAGCCACAAACACACTGCTAGAAAAGAAATTGTGGGAATGCAGCAAGAAAATAGTTTCCTAATTTGTTCTTCTAGTTTCAATGAACTCATGGTTTGAACTATCCCATGATTAGAGGTTTTTCTATATTGAATTTATTAATTGTATATGATGAGCAATTGTTTGATTCACAATCAAAACTTTTCCCTTCATTATTTTGACAAGGATTTCATCATCTTTGTTGCATTAAGGTAATCCAAGATAGACATATAACTTAGAATGTTGGTCAAGCTCTTGTGTAAGATGAGTTGGTAGAGAAAAGGTGATGGGGCTTGCTTGTTTGAAGGGTAGGTTCCATATTTGAAGGATGAAAGTTAACAGTCAAGTAAAACAAATCCAAATTTCCAAAAATTCAATCAAAATCTGTATGCCTTATTTGAAACATTCAAGAATGCATGTGGTATATTTTTCAGCACCTATGGATTTGATTAGATTTTAAGGCTAGTGGGCAGTTTTCTAGTGAATAGTTTCAATAACCCTAGACTACAAGGAAAAGAATCAGTTGATAAAGAATATTTCCATATTTTACAGCATAAATTATTCGGAGGACCAAAATTAGCATTTGAAAAATATTAGATTTGTAAATGTAAATTATAATGTTGATTAACATAGGTGGCAAACAATATTTAGCCCAACTTCCAAGGCATAGATCGTATAATCCATTTGAGATTCAGATGCACTCAATGATGAGATAGAAGTTAGTCCCAAGAAAAAGGCATCTAATTAGCAGTAAATAGAACTCCAAATTTCCTACAAATTTTCAAAGATTCTTTTTATTTTTAGTATATTGTTCTTATTTTTATTCCATAAAGCTAGACAAAGTCAGTTGGGTGTAATGTTCTATATATTGTTTGATTTTGGATGTAAAAAGGGTTGGATTTTGATGCCGAAACCCTACCATTTTTATAAAGAATTCTATTGCAAAATTTTTAATTAATGTATTTTGGCTTTAGTTTCATGATAAAATTTGTTTTTCATGTATGTCTTTCCCAATGACTTCATAATGTATTTCTACATATGTTCAAGGTAACATAGGAGTTATGTCAAGGCTAGGTTTGAGTATCAACCTCTCTGATAGCCCACTGCAAATTTATCATCATTATGGAGACTAGTTAATTAAACTTTCTATTTAAAACAACTTCTTTGCATCATTTAATTGTTACCTTCTGTCATCTCTTGAATGTATATTTTTTTGGCTGTAGAAATCTTCTACATGCATCCATTATATCTGGTTGATTAAGTATTCAATATGAATGTTTAATTATCATATATTCTCTTATATTCCTCTACTGAACTCTTTAAAGTTATGTTATTATGTCGGAACTAAATGTTGTCACTTTGGTCAAGTTTTAGCGAGAGAGGGATATCTTTATGAGTAGAGATTGGATACTCATCAACAAGCACCTACAAAAAATAATCGATTTGGTCATTTTGCTTCATAGGTTGTTGTCTAGTGACAGTGAACAACATTAAAAAATCCCAGTAACACTTGAGGGAGCCCCCTCTAGTTCAAGGGCCAACTTGAACCTAAATTTTGGTCGAGTTGGTTTATTAACACAGTTGCATAGCGAAGAACTGCCTTCAAGAAACATATAAAACATTTGGCGTTGTTGTTACAGAGCATAGTAACGAAGAAATCTATCCCTAGAGAACGATCAAGAATAGATTTATTCCTTGTTGGATAACAAGGAGTAGGCATTTAATATTGGTTGTGATTATTTCACCTGGTGTTATCACTCAGGTTGTTCCCTTTGACTCCTAAGGGAATACGGCCGAGGTAACCACAAACCAATCTTTTAGTTGCAGGTCCTAGCCTACCTGCAACCAGAGAGGGCTCTCTCTTTATGATTTAGCTTTGTTTTGGGGTGATTTTAGGCTATTTATGATGTGCAGGGATTTGTTTTAAGTTTGGTGGGATGGTTGATGTTTTCAGACAGAGTTGGCATGCAAAGTGTAAGAAGTTCAGACCATTGGGCATGGAGTCAATGAATGTGAACTGTTGGGTGTGTTTTCTTTGGTAGAAGAGAGGAATACAGAGCAGGATATCTACTCATAGAACAATCTTTAATGCTGGAAATGAGATGAAATGGAGGTCAGGGAATGAAAGGCAATGAAGGATCTTTCATTCAGCCAACAGAGGGAAAGTGAATGAAGACTATGTAGGAGCAATGAAGGATTCCTAAAAAACATTCAGAAATGAGAGAACTAGCTTAAACATGATCAATAAATTATTCATATCCATGACTAATTCAGAAGAAAACATAGAAAGTCACAGAAATTGAGCACAGAGTACATAGAAGTAGAGTCTGAGCTAATCTTTCTTTCTGCAACTTAGATCATGATACATAGATGATATAGACACATAGAAACTGAAAATAGAGCTAAGAAAGACTTATTGAACCATGAGGAAGCACGAGAATTCCGTATTTAGCTCTTCAGCCATTAAAACCACAACCAGCCAGTTCATAAGCAAACATTCCAGCAATCTTTGTTCATAGAAGCTCTCAAAAATACAGCGCAAGTCTAGAATGAGTTTTTCAATCAACCAACCAACCCTTAATACATTGCTCAGCGTGGTATATATAGGCAAAATATCTACAAAACAGATCTGAGGGAAGATCTGAGGAAATAACTCTGTTTAACCTAACTTTTACTGAAATAAATGTAATAAATATCTATCTAACGCTGCGCTGGAGGTAGCTGCATCAAAAATGAGGCTTCAAGGCATTCTTTGAGCTATGCGCTGTCCATTTTACAATAACTATTCTTTATTTCTGAACTGCTGCTTTTATTTGGCTCTGCTTTCCTTAACTGTGATCAGATTTGGCTTTTAATGGCTTTAACTCCTACTCTGATACTCTTTAACTTTGTTGGATCCTCCTAAATTCTCCTTTGTTGTGGCTTTTACTGCTCCACTGATACACTTTAACTGTCAAATCACCCTTTTTTCATCTCTTTATGGCAAAAAATAGGTGTTGTGGTGCTTCTGCGGGCCTTAGAGGTGTTTCGGCGCTTGGCCGATCAAAACATTGCCAAAAATGATGTAACACTGCAAAATGGCGAAGGACTGTGGACTGGAGGCTTGCTGGGGCCAAAATCTTGCTGTTTGAAGCAATTTTGGGCTTGGAGCGATCAAAAATGATTGAAGGATGCCTTGTTTCCCTTGAAGAAGGAGCGCGCGTGGGCGTCGAACTGATATATAGAAGAAATAGCCTTTCTGCCTTATAAAAGGCAAAGACACTAAAAAGTGGGAGAAATGATGAAATACCAAGCGGGAGCGAACACTATAGCGGAGAATTAATCTGGGCCGTTGGATCGCGCGAAGGCAGATCCAATGGTTGCGATCGAGTCGCAATATCGCAATCGGTGGGGACATGGGACAGGGCCTTATATGTATATATGACTTGCGATAGAGCAATCGCCAATATTGCATTGGCGATTGGCTATCGGGGGTGGACAAGGGCTTGCAATATTACAAAGGAGCGATGCGGGCTTGCGATATTATATGAGCGATGCGATATGGGATCGGCATATCGCGTCGGCGAAGGGGAAGGGGTTTGGAGCCTTCCCCTTCGCGCGATGCGATAAGCGATAAGCGAAGTATTAGTGGTAAAAGGGGAAAATGGCGGAAAAGCATGGATTTGCGGGAAAACAATGATTTGCGATAAAACATAATATATGCGGTAAAGTGGACAAATATGGGAAAACAGAGATTGCGGTAAAAAATGGAATGCGATAGAAGGGATGATGCGATATCGCTTCGGATGCGATAGCGATATCGCATCGGAGGCATGCATTGGCACATATATACAGGGGAATATAACGATGCGATATGAGATATGCGAAATCGCATCAACAGGGACCAGTCGGGGAATAACATAAGAGGGCCAACACTTGCGCATACTGCCTCGGACAACGATATCGCGTCGGAGGGGGAGGAATATGGATCGGAGGAATGATTTATGAAGGGAAAAAGGGTTAATGTGATCGAAGGGGTTTTCAATGCATCAGAGATGGGTTATTACTCCATCGAAGGAAGGTTTTTATGGCTTAGAAAGGGTTTTTGATGCATCGGAAGGGGTCCGAAGCATGGAAAGAGGGTTTTATGCTTTGAAAAGGTAAAAACAAGGTTAATGGAGGGTTTTTATACATCAAAGGAGGGATTTATGCAATGGAAGAATTCCAAATGCATTGGAAGATAGCTAAAGAGGCGAAATGAGGGTTCTTACTAAGTTTCAAGCAGACTTAGTAATTCCCAAGCAATATTTATGGTTATATTTCAACCAGAGGGAGGGGATATGTATATAAGGGGATTTTTACTATATTTTTAGTATGGGAAGGGGAAAAAATCATGGGGATTTATATAATAAAGTTAGAAATTAGTATGAATTTTTAGGAGAAAGCGCTAAGTATAGCAAACTTAGGCTAAAAAGGGAAAAAAGGAGTAAAATGGAGTAATCTAGGAGTATTGAGCAGATCTCAATATCCTTTGGGGAAATTAGTGAATGATTTGGGGAAAAGGAAGAAGGGGAAGTTAGTCATGCCTCGCTTGCACTGCTCCAAGGGGATATGTCTTGCACTTGTGATCTGAAGTAGATTTAACACTTTTGAAACACAAAATTGATCACAAATCTTCATTCTGCAACCTCAAAACTGCCTACCCAGCCTACTTACCTAACATTTTGTCTTCTTTTTGGATGGGTGCACTTAGAATAGAAAACCCAGCTTTTCTTCTTTTCTTTTAGCTATCCTCCTATCTAAATCTATCCTTATTTCTGCTAGGGGCTCAGATTAAGCTATTGAGCACCCTTGATTCTCTACCTATCTAGCAATCTGCCAAGATTAAACAGTTTGGACAGATATTCATTCTCTATCTCTAAAAACAAGAAATTTAAACCTAGGGAAGCCAAGATTAAGCTGTTTGGCCTTCCCTTAACTGTGAAATCCTTCAAAAATGGAACTTTTGCAGCATGGAAAAGATGAACATTTTTGGCACTTCCACTGTCAATCATGAAATATGAAACCTATTGGTATAGGAGGCTAACAGTGGCTCCACTTGGGGATGGCTTTTCCTTGTGAAAAGTCAAGAACAGCAGGTCATATAGCCTTATATTCAATTTTTGCTGTATTCTGAAAACTTCCCTTTGCTAGTTGCCTTATTTATATATATGATAGCATACTTGAAGATCTTAGGGCCTTCTCTTCGGGCTTCAACTACAGCAAGTTACTTATCCAAACAAAAAACTAAAATCCTACCTACTTACTCTAATCAGCACCTTCTTTGCTGGTTAGGTGAAATGAAACAGCCAATGCAGCCACTTAAGTATTATAAACATAAATGACCTTTGTTGCTTGTGCTTGCTGGTGCTTAAAATTGAGATCTTGCAATCAGATATAGCTTTGTTAACCTTTGAGAAGACAAGGAAATTGCTAATCTCGTTTGCTGAATCAAGAAACTGTACAAAAGGGTCCTGCAAAATATATACATGATTCTTGAGCGGAATTAAACAACTGTACAAATGTTTTGGATAGCTATCATGCCTTGGACTTGGGAAATCACCACCATCTTGATATTGACCCTTACAGCCTGTTAAAGGAGAAGAGATTTGATTTATTCCATCACACAACCTATCAGTAGATGAATTATTCGGAACTTGGAATGATACTTGCAATTTATTATAAACAGGCTCAGATGGCACTTGACAGGTTTGCACACGCTGCTCCTCCTTCTCTTTAAACAAATTAGATGATTCAAAACAAAGTGACAGGGAATCATCTGGGACTTCTTGATCATATGTTGTTTCTTTCAAGTCTTCTTCTTCAATCTGATATTCAGTGGCACTTTGGGGCTGCAAAACTAGAGGTAATGCATTATGAGCAAGGATTTGACTCTCCTCTATATGGTCAGTATCAAAGCACGCTGACACTTGATTATTAACTGCATGATAATTATCCCTAATAAACTGAAAAGATTCGAAACAAAATGGTAAAGTTCCTTCGCTGGCTTCAAAATTTTCTGCACTTTCCTCCTCCTCTTCATAGCTGAAATGAGCAAGCCGATCACTGGGTTCAAGCTGCTGAACCTGAATATTGCTTTCTGCCAAAATAGGCTCTGATTCCTCTATAAGGCTGATTTGGATTTGAGGCGCATAATCTTCCTCATATTGATCATATTTGGGCAAACAACTGAAAGAAGAAAAGCTATTATATTCACCTAATAGTTTGGGAGATTCATCCATATATTGCTCTGTGAATACGCCATCTGAGTTGGGGGAAATCTGCTCGTGAATATCAATTTCTTCCCTTTGCAAAACAGATGTGTTCTGGTGCTCTAAACATTCAACTTTCATTGTAATCTTCTGGATCATTTCCTCTTATTTCTGTAACAAACTATGAAGTCTTTCCTTTTCCTCTTCTTTCCGCATCTCAGCTCTAATCTTCAGATTGACCTCTACGTCCACTGCTATGTCCTGCATCTGTTTCATAGTGGACGGGCTTCTTTCTCTCAAACGATATTCAATTTCTGCATCAAAATCTCTTGGATAATGCAATAGAGATAAATCTGGGGGAGGTCTTATATTCAATGGCATAGAATGATAAACTTGATTGAATCGGTCAGAAAATTGCTGAACTGTTTCATCTAGAAGTCTTTTTAACTGATTATATTCTTCAATAAGCATGAGGAGATTGACTTTGATCATCCATCTATCAAGGAAGAGTTTGAGTAACTGCTCAAGATTAGAAATGCTAGCCTCAGGCAAGGTTTTGAACCAAGTCCTAACTTCGCTTTGCAAAGAAAGGGCGAAAAGCCTAATACTAACATCCTCGTCTTCTACTTCAAAAATGTTAAGATAATCTTCAAAAGCCTGGATATGCTTTTGAGCAGTAACACCATTCTCTCCATCAAATCTTGGGAGATACTCAGGATGATTTCTAGGTAAAGGATTGAGCATGGGAGGCAAAATGAGCGGCTTATATCTATCAGGAACTTTACGAGGCACGGGAATATGTACAGGGATTGGAAGATTGGGCTCGATTTTTGGTTTCTCCTTGACTGTATGATGATCTTCAACAGCGTTAGAAGACTGCTGTTCTAATGCGCAAGGAGACTTTTCAACAACATTTTTCAAAGGAAAATTATAAAAATTATCTCTACAATAAAATATACATAGCAAAATCCTATGGATGAGAAAGAACACAATCTCTTGGATGATAATCTAGGTCAAAAGCCTGATCTGCTCATACAGTTCTTTCGGGTTCATTTCTCCAGTGGAATCTTTATTATGAAAATGATGTGGAGTCGCCAGGTGGATGAATTAACTTTGAAGTGTCTGATCTCTGTCCACCGTCACAGATCAGATCTAAACGTGAAATAATCCTGAAGAAAGGGTCGACTTTCTCCAGAAAACAAGATTTTTTGAGATTTTATGATTATTTTGATTTTTTGGGATTTTCAAAACAACTCTTATGATTTATTTAAGAGGCAAACTGGTCAAGTATTTAGATTTGTAGTGATAAACAAATGATTCAGATCCCCAGTTGAGTCGCCAATGATGTTATCACTCAGGTTGTTCCCTTTGACTCCTAAGGGAATACGGCCGAGGTAACCACAAACCAATCTTTTAGTTGCAGGTCCTAGCCTACCTGCAACCAGAGAGGGCTCTCTCTTTATGATTTAGCTTTGTTTTGGGGTGATTTTAGGCTAGTTATGATGTGCAGGGATTTGTTTTAAGTTTGGTGGGATGGTTGATGTTTTCAGACAGAGTTGGCATGCAAAGTGTAAGAAGTTCAGACCATTGGGCATGGAGTCAATGAATGTGAACTGCTGGGTGTGTTTTCTTTGGTAGAAGAGAGGAATACAGAGCAGGATATCTACTCATAGAACAATCTTTAATGTTGGAAATGAGATGAAATGGAGGTCAGGGAATGAAAAGCAATGAAGGATCTTTCATTCAGCCAACAGAGGGAAAGTGAATGAAGACTATGTAGGAGCAATGAAGGATTCCTAAACAACATTCAGAAATGAGAGAACTAGCTTAAACATGATCAATAAAGTATTCATATCCATGACTAATTCAAAAGAAAACATAGAAAGTCACAGAAATTGAGCACAGAGTACATAGAAGTAGAGTCTGAGCTAATCTTTCTTTCTGCAACTTAGATCATGATACATAGATGATATAGACACATAGAAACTGAAAACAGAGGTAAGAAAGACTTATTGAACCATGAGGAAGCACGAGAATTCCGTATGTAGCTCTTCAGCCATTAAAACAACAACCAGCCAGTTCATAAGCAAACATTCCAGCAATCTTTGTTCATAGAAGCTCTCAAAAATACAGTGCAAGTCTAGAATGAGTTTTTCAATCAACCAACCAACCCTTAATACATTGCTCAGGGTGGTATATATAGGCAAAATATCTACAAAACAGATATGAGGGAAGATCTGAGGAAATAACTCTGTTTAACCTAACTTTTACTGAAATAAATGCAAGAAATATCTATCTAACGCTGCATTGGAGGTAGCTGCATCAAAAATGAGGCTTCAATGCATTCTTTGAGATATGCGCTGTCCATTTTACAATAATTGTTCTTTATTTCTGAACTGTTGCTTTTATTCTGCTCTGCTTTCCTTAACTATGATCAGATTTGTCTTTTAATGGCTTTAACTCCTGCTCTGGTACTCTTTGAATTTACTGGATCCTCTTAAATGCTCCTTTGTTGTGGCTTTTACTACTCCACTGATACACTTTAACTGTCAAATCGCCCTTTTTTCATCTCTTTATGGCAAAAAATAGGTGTTGTGGTGCTTCTGCGGGCCTTAGAGGTGTTTCGGCGCTTGGCCGATCAAAACATTGCCAAAAATGATGTAACACTGCAAAATGGCGGAGGACTGTGGACTGGAGGCTTGCTGGGGCCAAAATCTTGCTGTTTGGAGCAATTTTGGGCTTGGAGTGATCAAAAATGATTGAAGGATGCCTTGTTTCCCTTGAAGAAGGAGCGCACGCGGGCGCCGAACTGATATATAGAAGAAATAGCCTTTCTACCTTATAAAAGGAAAAGACACTAAAAAGTGGGAGAAATGATGAAATACTAAGCGGGAGCGAACACTGTAGCGGAGAATTAATCTGGGCCGTTGGATCGCGCGAAGGCAGATCCAACGGTTGCGATCAAGTCGCAATATCGCAATCGGCGGGGACATGGGGACGGGGCCTTATATGTATATATGACTTGCGATGGAGCGATCGCCGATATCGCATCGGCGATCGGCTATCGGGGGTGGACAAGGGCTTGCGATATTACAAAGGAGCGATGCGGGCTTGCGATATTATATGAGTGATGCGATATGGGATCGGCATATCGCATCGGCGAAGGGGAAGGGGTTTGGAGCCTTCACCTTCGCGCGATGCGATAAGCAATAAGCAAAGTATTAGCGGTAAAAGGGGAAAATGGCGGAAAATCATGGATTTGCGGGAAAACGATGATTTGCGATAAAACATAATATATGCGGTAAAGCGGAGAAATATGGGAAAACAGAGATTGCGGTAAAAAATGGAATGTGATAGAAGGGATGATGTGATATCGCTTCGGATGCGATAGCGATATCGCATCGGAGGCATGCATTGGCACATATATACAGGGGCATATAACGATGCGATATACGATATGCGAAATCGCATCGGCAGGGACCAGTTGGAGAATAACATAAGAGGGCCAACACTTACGCATACTGCCTCCGACAGCGATATCGCGTCGGAGGGGGAGGAATATGGATCGGAGGAATGATTTATGAAGGGAAAAAGGGTTAATGTGATCGGAGGGGTTTTCAATGCATTGGAGATGGGTTATTACTCCATTGGAGGAAGGTTTTTATGGCTTAGAAAGGGTTTTTGATGCATCGGAAGGGGTCCGAAGCATGGAAAGAGGGTTTTATGCCTTGAAAAGGTAAAAACAAGTTTAATGGAGGGTTTTTATACATCAAAGGAGGGATTTATGCAATGGAAGAAGTCCAAATGCATTGGAAGATAGCTAAAGAGGCAAAATGAGAGTTCTTACTAAGTTTCAGGCAGACTTAGTAATTCCCAAGCAATATTTATGGTTATATTTCAACCAAAGGGAGGGGATATGTATATAAGGGGATTTTTACTATATTTTTAGTATGGGAAGGGGAAAAAATCATGGGGATTTATATAATAAAGTTAGAAATTAGTATGAATTTTGAGGAGAAAGCGCTAAGTATAGAAAACTTAGGCTAAAAAGGGAAAAAAGGAGTAAAATGGAGTAATCTAGGAGTATTGAGCAGATCTCAATATCCTTTGGGGAAATTCATGAATGATTTGGGGAAAAGGAAGAAGGGGAAGTTAGTCATGCCTCACTTGAGCTGCTCCAAGGGGATGTGTCTTGCACTTGTGATCTGAAGTAGATTTAACACTTTTGAAACACAAAATTGATCACAAATCTTCATTCTGCAACCTCAAAACTGCCTACCCAGCCTACTTACCTAACATTTTGTCTTATTTTTGGATGGGTGCACTTAGACTAGAAAACTCAGCTTTTCTTCTTTTCTTTTAGCTATCCTCCTATCTAAATCTATCCTTATTTCTGCCAAGGGCTCAGATTAAGCTATTGAGCACCCTTGATTCTCTACCTATCTAACAATCTGCCAAGATTAAACAGTTTGGACAGATATTCATTCTCTATCTCTAAAAACAAGAAATTTAAACCTAGGGAAGCCAAGATTAAGCTGTTTGGCCTTCCCTTAACTGTGAAATCCTTCAAAAATGGAACTTTTGCAGCATGGAAAAGATGAACATTTTTGGCACTTCCACTGTCAATCATGAAATATGAAACCTATTGGTATAGAAGGCTAACACTTGGTAGCTCCACTTTTTTTATATCGTGATTCCAATGGGTTATCAATTCCACTGGTTCTAGATGTCAAATGCCTTTACTGATATGCTTGTGCAACACTTAGTGATGGTTGCAATCAATAGTATATTTTCTTCCACTTGAGGAAAATGACTATGCAGCCTTCAGAGTTCTTCAATTTTTTATGTCTTGGAAACTTACTGATCTTCACCAGTAAGTATTAATAGCTCATGGAATTTAATGTTTATAGTGTATATTCTTGTCATATTTTCAGCTGCATGCAGGGTGGTCTTCCAATTAATCCAATTCTCACATGGTTGCACTACAAGCATGATTATACTTGACAATGTACAATTTCTGATTAGTTGAGTAGTGGTGTGTGAATAGATAAGTTTGTTTTCAGAGCATTTGATGTGCAAATTTTCCTCAATAGTTGTTTTAGTTTGGTTTCAGATGCAGTTTACAGTGTCATTTGTTTCAACTTCAGCGATTTTCAGTTTTCATATTTTAGTATGAGTTAGTCTCTGGATTAGTGCAGATAGTATGGTCTCAATTTGCAAGTGATTAATGGTTTTATGACAAGACTCCACGCCCAAGTTAGTCTACTAGTTATCTGTATACCATAGGGGGGAAGTCCCCAGTTGGAGACGATGTTGTCTCTTTTTCTTGTCATAGGAAATGTTGAAAATGGCAACAAGAAATGTTAAAAATAGCACTGCTATAAATAGCAGTTCAGGCACTAGTGTTGGAGATAGCAGCAAGGAATGAAAAATGGAAGTGATATAAATAGCATTGCTAAAAATAGCAGTTCAGGATAGATTCCTATTTTAGTTAGTCCCTAAGCTAAAATAGGGAAGTAAAATTTGAATTTGATCTTAGAAGTTGTTTGTAGATTAATTCATTAATTCATATTAAGTTAATTAGTTAAGGAAAATCAAACATGAAGTCTATGTGGGGACATGCAACAGTTTCTCTATTGATTGAGGAATTTATCCATCAATTAAAGAGATAAGGATGAGTTGTAATATTGAGTTGTAATTAGTTGGCTCAGTTAACTGAGTCAAGTCCAATTATATTAATTGAAACAGTTTGTTGAATTAATTATGAGTTCAGTTAGTTAATGCTTCCATGCATGTAACTACTGCACTTCATATAACTGAATATTATCTCATAAATAACTCATGCATGTCAGTTCAGACAAAGACCCAACTGAGATCAGAGGAGGGATAGTGTACTATCAGTTGGATGGATTTTTCCTATAAAGGAAACTCATCTATGCAAAAGGATTTATCTACTTCAGGATTGCGCAGTTACTACTGGGCCAAGTGAGCAGTGTGAGGTGGGAATTCACATGTGTGGAAGCACTGGAACCCATGAAATCTGCGCAAGGAAATAGGAGGCATGGAGGGCAGAGGAGAAGGTGTGTGAGAGGCCTTTGACTGTTTATGAGCAGTAGAGGGATTATACTGAGAGCTGGTTGGCTTCCAAGCTAAGGCTTTGTGTAATTCTGTGACTATTTTCCACTTGTATGATAATAAAGAGTTGGGGTTGCTAAGGCTTTCCCCAGAATATTTCTTCTATGTTATGTGTGATTGATTTCTCATTCTAAGTTATATGTGTTCTCTTGATCTTGCTCAATTTGATTAAGCTTCCGCTAAGTGTTGTAGAAGTAGGTCTTGTATTGTGTTTTAGTATATTGCATAATCTGTTGATTTACAATGGGAATTTCTACATGGTATCAAAGAAAAGGTGATCAAGGCAAAGAACAGTATACAAGAAGGAGGAGTTCAAAGGTTGTGGTTCCTAAATATAGAAATCGAGTTCTTATCACATCTCAATTTCACCGATGGCATTCAATGTTTTAAGACTCGAGTATGTCCTTGATGGCAGCTCAAATTATATAGCCTCAAAGGATCGCATGGAGGCAGTATTAGAGGATAATAGTCTAAAGGACTTCATTGATCAAGAATTCCCCAAGCCGACGGATGCTACTCAACTGGAAGAATGGAAGAAATGTGTGGCTAGTGCAAGGAGAATCCTCCTGGAGGGATTTCGAGACCACATTGTCTCCAGCCTCCATGGGAAAGAGACACCATTTTCGATGCGGAAAACATTGAAAGATCTATATCAGAACAACAGTGATCATAGGAAGTTGGCGCTGAAAGACAATCTTCGGAAAATCAAGTGTGAAAAGGGCAACACGATCTCTACATATCTGAACAAGCTCACCACCTGCAGGGATGAGCTTGGAAGTGTGGGGATCATGACCGCTGATGATGACATGGTGAGTCTTGCACTCCTCGGTCTTCCTAAGAGCTGGCGTAGCTACCAAGACTTGGTTAATGGAAGAGAAAAACTGCCAAATTGGGAACGAATTTGGTCAGATCTGATGCAGGAGGAGATAAGAAGAAGCACCAGAGATGGATCTTCTTCATCCAAGGAGGATGAAGAAAATTTTGCCTTAGTGAGTAAGGCAAAGAAAGGGAAGGAGAAGGATTCTCATTCCAATTCAAGTTCTTCCCATGGTGGGAAGAAGTTTGACAAATCGAAAGTGTGATGCTTTCGTTGTCATGAGGTGGGCCATTTTGCTACAAATTGTCCACTGAGGAAATCCAAGAATGGATCCATGGAAGGATCAGAAGGTGAGGCACTGGCCTCATAGTTCGAGTTGGATTTCACACTTTTCGCATGCATGGTTTCATCCATGGTGGGAAGTGGTTGGTTTCTTGATAGTGAGGCTTCTTTCCACACAACCGGCGACAAGAGTTTGTTCAGTACCTTGGAGGAGAAGGATCTCTAGATACAGATCACGATGGGTAATGATAAAAAGTATAGGTGCCTACACAGTTGTTTTTCGGAGGGAGCATGGAGGTCACATTACCTTGACTATTGTCAAGTATGTACCAAGACTGAAGAAAAATTTGGTGTCGATCGCAATGCTGGAGGACAGAGGCTATGAAGTAGTCTTTAGTAAGGTAAAGGTTTTCCTTAGACACATCATCACGAGACAAGTGAAGTAGATTGGTTCACGAGTCAAGAACCTGTATGCTCTTGAGGTTCAAGATACATGCAAAGCCTTGAGGAGCAAGGCAACTAATGGAGACTTGGTGGTTGAGAGGGAGAGTACATTACCTATCAACATGTAGCCACAGGAGAAGTCTCAGACGATTATGGAGGAGCCACGATTGGTGAAACAGCTTCAAGAGGTTGTGGAGCAGCCACAACTAGGGAAGCCGAGAGGAGACAGAGTGGAGGCATCCACTCATGCAAAGACCTCCAGTAGGGGGAAATTTAGAGCCAATTGGGCAGAGGGATCACATGCATCCATACCTCCAGGTAGGAGGTGGGGCGATGTGGAGTGATCGTACCAAGAAGGCTGGAATAGGGGCAGGATACTTGAGGAACCAAACCTCTTTGATTCGACTTTGCTACAAGAGGCCCGACGAGGAGTAGCAGGACTAGCTAAGTGGGTAGAGACAGATGCGGATGGAGCGGCAGAAAGAGCTACAATGTAGCAGTCCCAAGACTATGTAGAGAAAGCAGGCAACAACAATGCGAGAGGCACAGGAGTTTTGCACTAGTGCAAGATGGCACAGAGAGGTGTGCAATGGTGTGAGATGCATGGAGTGTTGTAGCTCAGAGAGGGAGAAATTGTCAGTGGCAGAGGGAGCTTCAGCATCAGAGTATGTTTCTAGCCCAACAGAGAGGTTAGTTGGGAGTTTTTTTTGTTTCTAGAGTTGCTGGAGCAACCACACTTGGGAGAAGTGTTGCATGTAGAACATTCCAAACATTTAGGATCGGGTTCGAGTTGAATGCATTTCTTGTTGAGAGGGAGTGTTGAAAATGGCAACAAAAAATGCTAAAAATAGCACTGTTATAAATAGCAGTTCGGGTACCAGTGTTGGACATAGCAGCAAGGAATGAAAAATGGAAGTGTTATAAATAACATTGCTAAAAATAGCAGTTCGAGATAGATTCCTATTTTAGTTAGTCCCTGAACTAAAATAGAGAAGTAAAATTCGAATTTGATCTTAGCAGCTGTTTGTAAATTAATTAATTAATTCATCATGAGTTAATTAGTGAAGGAAAATCAAACATGAAGTCTATGTGGGGACATGCAACAGTCTCTCCTTTGATTGAGGAATTTATCCATCAGTTAAAGAGATAAGGATGAGTTGTAATATTGAGTTGTAATTAGTTGGCTCTGTTAACTGAGTCAAGTCTAGTTAGATTAATTCAAACAATTTGTTGAATTAATTGTGAGTTCAGTTAGTTAATGCTTACATGCATGTAACCGTTGCACTTCAAATAACTGAATATTCTCTCATAAATAACTCATGCATGTCAGTTCAAACAGAGACCCAGTTGAGATCATAGGATTGACAATGTACTATCAGTTGGATGGATTTTTCATATAAAGGAAACTCATCTATGCAGAAGAATTTATCTCCTTCAGGATTTCGCAATTACTACTGGGCCAAGTGAGCACTGTGAGGTGGGAATTCACATGTGTGGAAGCAGTGGACCCCGGAAAAATTGTGCAAGGAAATAGGAGGCTTGGAGGGCAAAGAAGAAGGTGTGTGAGAGGTCTTTGACTGTCTATGAGTAGCAGAGGGATTATACTGAGAGATGGTTGGCTTCCAATCTAAGGCTTTGTGGAATTTTGTGACTATTTTCCACTTGTATGATAATAGAGAGTTGGGGATTTAGGCTTAGGCTTTCCCCAAATTATTTCTTCTGTGTTATGTGTGATTGATTTCTCATTCTCAGTTATATGTGTTCTCTTGATCTTGTTCAATTTGATTAAGATTTCACTAAGTGTTGTAGAAGTAGATCTTGTATTGTGTTTTAGTATATTGCATAATCTGTTGATCTACAATGGGAATTTCTACAGGAAATTCCACTAAAAAATTATGAATTCTACCAATTTGTCTATTGGATAAAATATTGGACATATACATGTTTTCATGAAAAAAAGGTTATTAAGTTACTTTTATAATAAATCTAATTTTATAATATATATATATATATATATATATATATATATAGAGAGAGAGAGAGAGAGAGAGAGAGAGAGAGAGAGAGAGAGAGAGAGATTATAAAATTATTTATTTAATATTAAAATTATTCAAAATCATTAGATTATTACCCCATCTCTATTTCTATTTCAACATTGAACAACTAAGTCACAAGCCAATGAATCAAGATTCAAGCTAAGGAGAAGCCCACGAGAGGACTACATGCACTACGCATTAAGAGGAACTATCACCAATCGATTATATAAAGGGTATTTGTTAGGTTCTCTTGATGCATGTGGTCTTTATCCCAGAACTACAAATAAACAAAAAGGGGAGTGCATTCCTTTTTCAATGGTAGGACATGACATTTAAAGGTCAATGATAAAATGACAAGACCAAAGTTGGAGTTGAAACACATACTAGTTATAATTGCAAAGATTTTTCTTAAGCACACGAAATACATGCGTTGAGGTATACGACCAGCTGTCAAGACAAACACCAAGTTGACGCAATTACTTAAAATTTCAACTGTTAAGAAAATTGATAAAAGTAATTATGTGGAAATGAGAATTTTGCAACATTGGTCTGTTCCAAATTGAATTGGTTCAAAAGTTTGGTTATTTCTCATACGTGATTACCCATTCCCTAGATGATAAATTTGTAGTTCTTAGTTGTTGGCATTATGATGCATGCGTTGTCCTTGATGGAAACTCACTTGTAACATATGGTAACTAGATGAATCCACAAGTTAGATTAGATGTGATAGAATGATGGAACAGAATACCAGAATGATGGGTCAAAAGTTTACAGCTCAGAATCATAAGTTTGATACAGGGATATTGTTGACATTATGAATTAGGTGTGGTCTTTGATGGCAACCTACCTGATGATTTTTCCTTGATGACAACCTATTTGATGAATGGAATCCTACTTGATAAGTTGTCCCTTGATCTACTTGTTAAAGTTATAAATAGGATGTGATTACAGATGTGACAGAATGCATGGAATTTGTGTTTACGGATGTGACAGAATGCATGACAATTCAGAGGAATCAGTTCAAAAGAATGATAAAGTTGGAAGTTCAAGAACTATACACGGGTTCTATTAAGCCAAGTCACGTATGCACACGAGTTTAGTGAAGAAAATTAGTGTATGGATTTTTCACCATGGTATTCTAAATACCATGGGTTCTTACCATGGTATTGGCCCATGGTAATGAGCGCGACAAAGAATATTGATCCCATCAAAGAATACCATCGGCATAACTATGGTTTTGACCTGTGGTATTGAAAAAGTCTAAAACTATATAAGAAGGTGAAGATCAAAGTGCTCTTGTGTGCAAGTGATGGAAATATTATGAAAAGTTAGATCAAAATAAAATATGCATGTTATGGCTTTTTTATGCTTTTCTTGATCTAAACTAAGTATGAAGTTGAGAGTTTGATGATGGATGAGATCCAATAGATCTAAAATAATTATGCATGAATGAATACAATGAGCTCCTGATCTGTGCAAATGTGCAATCACCATGTCTTATCTACCTCCCAAAATTGTACAGTTGGCTAAAATAGCTCAAAACCCCTCAACCCAGCTCACTGAGTCCCAAAACTATGCAATCTGCCTGCACTAATCCATCCTGAACTGCATATTGCATAGTCTCAAGGCTCAAGAGTCACCCCTTACTTCTTGAGCTGAAAAATTGTGCAGTCACTGAGCCTCTCCCTCAACCTACCACCTACTTTTGTCTCTGTTAGTGGATAAACATGCACCATCTTAGACTAGGGGTTTATCGGACTAATGTCATCTCGTTGTGAGTGAATTGCAGAGGCAAGTACTCTATCATAACATGACAGGATGATGAAGAAGGAGATGGAGAAGGGAAACATGCTAAAATACATCTTTGTAGCCAATTATGCAAGCTGATCAATCAACAGAAAACAAAGGGACACTAGTTTGTGACCAAAACTCAATACTTGATATCATGGAAGACTTCATACCTCAAGGCCATAAGGAGGTGGATAGAAGAGCATCTTCAAGAAGACATGTAATAAGAAGTAACAGAAGTGGCTTGACAATGCCATGTCATCAAGCAGCCCATGTCAAGACAATTGATAAAAGTAATTATGTGGAAATGAGAATTTTGCAACATTGGTCTGTTCCAAATTGAATTGGTTCTAAAGTTTGGTTATTTCTCATACGTGATTACCCATTCCCTAGATGATAAATTTGTAGTTCTTAGTTGTTGGCATTATGATGCATGTGTTGTCCTTGATGGAAACTCACTTGTAACATATGGTAACTATATGAATCCACAAGTCAGATCAAATGTGATAGAATGATGGAACAAAATACCAGAATGATGGGTCGAAAGTTTACAGCTCAGAATCATAAGTTTGATACAGGGAGATTGTTGACATTATGGATTAGGTGTGGTCCTTGATGGCAACATACCTGATGATTTTTCCTCGATGACAACCTATTTGATGAATGGAATCCTACTTGATAAGTTGTCCCTTGATCTACTTGTTAAAGTTATAAATAGGATGTGATTACAGATGTGACAGAATGCATGGAATTTTTGTTTATGGATGTGTTGTGGTCACCAACAACCCCCCTTCTTCACTTGACATTAGCAATAACGTCAAGCAAAGAGGGGACCCTCAACAAAAATCCCAAAAAATATATATATATTTTTCTAAAGTTTTTGTATTTCTCTCCCTAAGGCTTAAATCACATCGCAAAGAAAGGCCGAAGCATTGCTCGAGCGCGAAAGGCAAAACTGCGACGGAGCGATGCGAAGTTAATCGCGTCACATACATCACACGCGCCCTTTTAAAAGAAGACCTTCGAGAAATGCCGATCATCGATATGCGATATCGCAAATCGCAAGCATCGCGCTATGCGGCGTAACCATTAAACAAAATTTGTGATCTGCGATGGCAGCGATTTGCGATCTGCGATGGCAGCGATTTGCGATCTGCGATGGCAGCGATCTGCGATCTGCGATCTGAAAAGACTTATCACACGATAAACCCAAATTAAGTGCGCGCCTTGAAGGAGTTTAATGACCGCATGCTTGAGTATCTAGGAATGATTGCATTACATTTATCGAAGAGTCAAGTCATGATGGATGTCAGGGTTATGCATTCATTAGAGATTAATACTTTCACGTCAAGTCTTTTCATTTCCCTTCTTCTTTGCGTAGACTGCAAGACGCGCAACTAATATAAGTTTATATGCAGGAAACATTTGAGGGAAAGAGGAAAGCACCAATCAGATAGCAAAGAGAGAATGCCGCCGCAAACGGATGCCGCATGCAGCAGAACCACGGATTCCAGACTATCAGCCAACCGACACTGATGAAATTAGACTATCCAGGACTCGGCGTCAAAGGCGCACAAAAGCAGCGTGTTCAGAAAAGATCCTGAAGCTCAGACTTGGTAAAGCAGAGAAAGAAGCGCATGAGAAGGAAGATGCTTCAGGAAAACCTGGAACAAAGAACGGAAACAATTCTTAAAACAGGGAGATGTCCATACAGCACGACTCCTAACCCACTCAGTCATTCGCACGACCGGAAACCGAAAACAGCAACAACAAAATCAGTTCGAGAAGAACCTGGGTTATGCTAAGTATACACGCGGCGAATACACCCAGCTAGAGAAAGGTTTTCGAAAATATCTTCTGGTCTGCCGGAAGGAAGTGCCAGCTCCTGTTATTTCCACTTTTATCTCCCGAGCGAAAGAAGAAAGCGGCCAGCCGACTCTTCCCAGGAAAACGTTGCACTGTTGACAGCACTAAAGAGAATATACAGAAACGGTCAGAAATTAGATTTTAAGTTTAGAAATAAAGTTGCTTTTAGTAATAGGGCGGTCATTTGAAGCCGTTCCTTGAATTTGTGTAAAGTAAAATTAGGCGGTTAACTAGTATTTAACCCTTCTCGTTGCATTGGAGAAGGGTCCATAATTTTGTCAAAAAACTTGTCCTCAGAACATGCACTTTTGCACCCTCAGAGGGGGTTTTTGATGAATGGACGGATCGAGATTTATTTATGTTTGCATTTTAATACCTGCTACTAATGTTGCACTTCTGTACTCTTAGTAGGAATTAGAAGCAAGTAGAGATAGATCATTATTGCTTAGAGTCTGTAGGTTTAAATCAGTCATAAATGGTACTTTTATCTCTTGACTAGTTTTTACTTGCATCCTTTGAGTAATATACAGCTGATGTTATTTATATGTCAACGTATGAATGAGTGGACTACCATTTGGCACTTTTGTACGGTGGAGTCGTTGATTTATGCTTGATACATAAATAGCTGATTATGCAATATGCTGTTCACAATCATCTTGCTTAAATTTTTATGCAAGAAGGTTCATCTTTATTGATTTATATTTTCATAATAGCTGAATAATCTTCATTACCAGTTATTTTGAGAAATCTTTCTAGATTGCATAATGGAAAATTTCTGCCCCGGGTTAGTGTAGATTACATGTATTGTCTTTATTAGATTAAAGTAATATAGAATCATTTCAGAATTTAGAACTAGATTAGTTAAAGAATAGTTAGAGATTTCCTATTTTCATTCCCTACACACACATACATCATTATTTCTACACACACACCCCTTAGAACGGGAAGCTGGTCCCGTCATCCCCAGAGGACCCGCTACACCAAACGGATACGGAGCCGCCAACCAGGTTCCCGACCGGGTGGGTATCCCCCTTGTTGTCGACCCGATTTCGGGGCCCCCAACATATTTGGCGCTAGAAGGAGGGCCTGAACTATGAATGGCACCCAAAGCAATATCTAAAAACCATTCTGAGAGTAATACACCCTCATCAACTCCCCCGACTTCTCCTACACGGTTTAATCCGGAATCTGAAGTCGCTCGAGTATCTACCACTGCTACATATTCGCACATATCAGACCAATCTATTATTGAACCCCCTGAAATTCAAACTTTGATTCGTAAACTCCAGGGATTCTCCATTTTTAACCAGAGGTCTGATAGATCTAAAAGCAGCGTGACTTCGCAGTACAACCCTGCTCATCCCCTTACCAGATTAAAGAGTGAAAAATTTGGCATACCGCCAAGTGAACTCCCTCTTCCTACCAGAAAAAGAGCAAGGAAAACACCCCAAGAGTCTGACAGTAAGACTCTTTCATCCACTTCGTCCGTATCAACTCTCTCACCGCGAAGTCAACCACCCACTTCTCCATTCCAACTCACTTTCCCATCTTCCACGAACCTTCCTCTTCAAACATCGAAGATCCTGATTTCTTCACCCTCTCAGTATCAAGGGTCAGTTTCTGCACCTCCATTAGCCAGCAACTCCGCGATGGCTCAGTCTCCTTGGAACAATCCTAGGGCGGTTTTGATGCCACCTCCCTTGAGTCCTATACCGGCCCATCCAGAGAAATGGCTACCTAAATTTAACCCAGAAGCAGGAATGTTAGCCGAAGAACATATCAATAACTTCATGCTTTCGGTCAACCTCAACGGAGTTACTAACGAAGATGCTGTTGTCCGGCTCTTCCCCTATACTATGCAGGGAACAACCGGGTCATGGTACTTCTCGTTACCTTCCGGATCCATCACAAGCTGGGACATTTTCCAAAGTTAGTTCCTCACTAAGTTTGGTGATGACCGATCCACGGCAACATTGATTAACGACCTATCTAATCTTAAGGCTGAGGCTAGGGAACCTATCAAAGATTTTAACTTACGGTTCAACAAGATCCTCAACAAAATCCCCGCTGCCTCACAACCCAGCGAGGAAGTTAGATGTGAATGGTACATCACAGCTTTACCTCCAAACTTAGCTATCTTCGTAGATAGGGCGAATAAAACCACGCTAGTTGACAATTTGACAGAAGCGTTAGCAGTGGAAAAACGCGTAGTAGCCCTAGAAAAGAGATCCGCTCTGGAAGAGCGCAAATCAAAGAAGATCTCTTTCAAAGAAGATACCAAGAAGAAGCAATCAAAAGATCCTTTCGACTTGGAAGGATTACAAAAAGTTTTGAAAGCCATGTCCAATGAGATGGTCGATATCAAGAAGCAAGTAGCTGAGACTTCTTCAAAAAAGCCCTTTAGGACTTTTAAAAGAAATCCTCCCATCGAGGTGAAACCACCCAGTATTGTCTCAAACGTTGAATCTGAGGAAGATGAAGAAGAAGAGAATGCCATTGAAGGGCAGACCGACGAGGAAGAAGTCGTAGAACTTCAAGGAATGTGGGACTTCATCCTCCCACAGGAAGAGGATCAAGAGGCACTCCCTGTTAGCACGAGAAACAGAAACCAGCTTGATCCTCCCCAAACTACCCCAAAACAAAAGGGCGCAAGCCCTGCAACAAAAGACAGGGTCGTAAACAAAAAGACAACTGCTAAAGCGACCCAGATTAGCCCAGTCCAATCTGAACAGACGCCTCCATCAAGAACACTAATAGTGTCGGATGAAATGGACTATAACATCATTGATGATATGAAGAAGACTAGGGCTAATATCACTCTGTACGAATTGAGTAAACTGAAACACCAGCAGAAAATCATGATGAAAGAAATACATGTTGTGCCTACTACATCTTTACCTACAGCTGCAGCTTCCCACAATTTGGGAAGACCTCCAATCAATACGATCAATAAAATTGATCCCAATGACATCGCCTTGATTGGAGGTAGATCGAGATCTCATACTCCTCCTTTTCTCCTCACATACGAAATCTTCAACAAAAACGTGCACAATTGCTTGGTCGATTCTGGTGCTTCAACAAATATCTTACCAAGGTCAATATGTGCCAAATTAAGTGTGCAACCTCAAAAGTCCGCGGTACGAATAGTTCATCTTGATCGATCACAAGTCGAAGTGATTGGTGAACTAAATCAGGTGACTATAAGACTGTCGTCTAACCCAAAAGTGTGTCGGGTTATCGACATTCTGGTAGCTGATATCCCTGAGTTCTATGGCTTAATTCTCAGCAGGGATTGGTCAAAAAAACTTCACGGATATTTTTCAACTGACTGGTCGCACATGTGGTTACCATACAATGGTAAACTGAACCAGATAAAGGTTGAACGAGAATTGCACCAAAAATACATAGTGACGGAGCTAGAAGGAGAAAATGAAGCCATCACGTACAATAGCAGCATTGTAGGCAATTACGCAACAGATTCTTTCTTAGGCAATTTTAGTGCTCATATTTCACCTTATTTAGAGAATTCAGTTTTATCCCAAGTTGAAAATTTCTCTCAAACTGATGACTCGAAATGTTTTAGTTTTTTAGATAATTCTGTAAATACTTCTTTATTTTGGAAATTATATTTTGATGGATCTAAATCCAACGAGGGAGCAGGAGCAGGATGCGTTCTAATCAACCCGGATGGGAACAAGATTATGCTCACATGCAGACTTGAGTTCGATTGCACGAACAACACAGCGGAGTATGAAGCCTTGGTTCAAGGCCTATACAAAGCAATCGGACTAAATGTTAAGTATCTTCAAGTCTTTGGAGATTCCGAGATCATCGTAAAACAGGTACGTAACACCATACATTGCCTGTCTAGTCATTTAAAGCATTATCAATCATTAGTGCAAGATCTCACTTCACATTTTATAGCATTTAACATCTCGTCAATTCCAAGAATTCAAAATGCAAGCGCAGACCTGTTGGCTAACGTAGCCTCTAGACTTATCCCTTCTGAAGAGTTTAGTCCTGATAGGTTTTCCATAGAATTAATTTTTAAACCTTCCATTCCTGACAATATCACCAACTGGAGAGTGTTTAACGACGACCCGGACATCGTAAGATTCCTCACCTCTGAAGGGTCCTACACAAACCAGATCATTGACGAAGACTGTCACGATCACCAAATACAACAAAGTGGCACTGACAATGCTATACCCAAATCGGTGGTCAAATTAGAAGACTTATATGACCTGAAAAGTCGGTTCAAAAGGTCAGCTAACGCCAAACTTTACAGTTCAACTCTGATGCGAATCAGTGAACTTGGGAACCGATGAGAAACCCCAAAACGTCAATCTAGGCCAAGGACTAGCTCCTGAAGAAAAGTCAGCATACATCCGTCTTCTACGACAGTACAAAAACGTCTTTGCCTGGAACTACGATGAGCTGAAAACTTATAACACTTCTATCATTCAGCACACTATCCCTATGATTGACAACGAGAAGCCCGTCCAGCAGAAGCTCAGGAAGATGCACCCTAACCTAGAAAATCAGATAAAAACCAAGCTTAATAAGTTGTTGAGAGCTAAAATAATTTTCCCCGTTAGGCATTCCAAATGGGTATCTAATATGGTACCCATTAGGAAGAAAAACGGAGACATTAGAATATGTATTGACTTCCGAAACCTCAACAAAGCCTGTCAGAAGGATAATTTTCCCCTCCCACCTATGGAGCAAATTCTACAGGCAGTAGCAGGCTCAGAATTGATGTCATTCCTGGATGGATTTTCAGGATACAATCAAGTACTGGTGCATCCCGACGATCAGTTAAAGACTACATTCCGAACCAAGTGAGGCACTTATGCATATCGAAAGATGCCATTTGGTCTGATCAATGCCGGGGCTACCTTCCAGAGAGCCATGGACATCGCGTTTAAAGGATTAGTCAATAAGTCAGTCGTGATTTACCTGGATGATATAACAGTGTACTCCAGAAAACGGAACAACCATCTCAGAGATTTGAAGCAGATCTTTCAAAGATGCTTGAGGTATGGGATCTCGCTCAATCCAAAGAAGTCCTTCTTTGCATTAAGCGAAGGGAAATTGCTCGGATTCATAGTGTCGAAATCTGGTATCCACATAGAACCTGACAGAATCAAAGAAATTTCCGAGATATCCATGCCCCATAACAAAAAGACCATGCAATCTTTCCTAGGACAGATCAATTTTGTAAAAAGATTTGTCCCGGATTTTTCACGTATTATTTCACCCTTACAAAATATGATAAAAAAGAATTCAACTTTTAAATGGGGTCTAGACGAGCACGAAGCGTTTAACTTAATCAAACAAGCCATCATCAACGCTCCATCCCTAGCAACCCCAAATTTTTCAGAACCATTCATCTTATACACGTTTGCCTCAGAAAATTCTTATGCTGCGATCTTGACCCAGGCAAACCAAGAAAAGGCAGAAGCCCCAATCGCATTCTTTAGCTCAAACTTACAAGGTGCTGAGCTGAAATATTCGGACGTAGAGAAACAGGCGTATTCCGTTTTCAAAGCGGTCAAGTATTTCAGACCCTTCTTGCTAAAGACCCATACCAAGGTCATAGTACCATTGCCAGCGGTAAGAAACCTCCTGATTCAGAAAGATGTGGGTGAAAAGAGAGCGAATTGGATCACTGCCTTGCAAGAATACGACCTGGAAATCAAGCTGGCACACATCGTAAGAGGCCAAGGCTTCTGCAAGATGTTAGCTGGAGCATCGCAAATCCCCGAAGAATCGCCTGAAGAGGTACACACGTATGAGGTAAGCCTAAACGACGCAGAATCATTTTATGCTGACATCATTTATTTCCTGAAAAACAGATATGCTCCATTTCACCTGGATCACATCAAAAAGAGCGCCCTGAGGTTGAAAGCTAAACAATATCAGCTCGTAGATGATGTCTTATTTAAAAGAAACTATGATTCTGTGCTTCTTAGATGTCTTGAGAAAACTGAAGCCGAAAAGGTTTTGCAGGAACTCCACGATGGACCAGCAAGTGGACACTATGCTGGGGAAGCCACCGCACACAAAATATTACGTGCAGGATACTACTGGCCCACGCTATTCAAAGACTCGTACAATCACGTAAGAAAATGCCAAGTCTGCCAGACTGCTACAGGAAAACAAAGAAAAGCGCCCATGCCACTACAACCGGTTAACATCAACCAACCATTCAGTCAATGGGGCTTGGACATAATAGGTGAGATCGTTCCTCACTCTTCTAAGCAGCATAAGTATATCCTTACGGCTACCGATTATTTTACCAAATGGGTAGAAGCAGTTCCTCTCAAGATAGTCCACTCTGAAAATATTATTGAATTCATAGAGCAATTTATCATAACTAGGTTTGGATTGCCGACGGCCTTAATCTTTGATAATGCTTCATATTTTTCTGGAAATACCATGACTGAGTTCGCACTCAAAAGAGGGTTCAAACTGAAGTATTCCGCCAACTACTATCCTCAAGGTAATGGGTTGGCTGAATCAAAGAACAAGAACCTAATCAGGATCATCAAGAAGACAGTCGACCAAAACCAAAAGAATTGGCACAAAGCGCTGGTAAACGCCTTATGGGCAGACAGAATTACCAAAAAATCCTCTATCGGGACTTCTCCCTTTAATTTGGTTTACGGGAGAGAAGCAGTTCTTCCTACTCACCTACTCATTCCCTCCTTGTCCTTAGTACAATACATTGACGAAGTACCTACTTCTCCCTTACAACTAAGGCAAATGGAAATAATCAAGTTAGAAGAACGACGAGAGCAGGCCAAGAAAACCCATGCTCACCACCAAGCGCTGATAAAATCCTCTTTTGATTCGAACATAATGACCAGAAAAAACTTTCAGATGGGTGATTTAGTTTTGAAGTGGGATAAGGCTCACGAAGAAAAGGGCAAACATACGAAATTCCAGAAGCTATGGCTTGGTCCTTTTCAAATCGTAGAAGTCATAGGCCCATCGAATTTTGTGTTGAAGGACTTGACAGGCATGAGAGATTCTCTGCCTGTAAACGGACAAATCCTCAAAGTATATTTCCCATAGAAGGTCATCCTTCTGTTTTTGTAGGATAATTTTAATTTTTTCACGTTAGTTTTCCATTTTTTCATAAATAAGGTTGGTTGTGAAGGATCATAAATAGTATTCATGAAGAAACATACCATTTCCCTATCAGATTTTGATTTCACTTGTATAAATAGCAAAACTTTTTGAAAAATCTGACTTTTATTATTGACAGGTAGAGTTAACTTTAGCCTGAATGTGATGTTAGTTTCAACTTTACAAAGAAATCTGGGATGAAAGTAACTTTTGGCAAAAATTGTTTTATGCCAATGCAATGAAAAGTTTCATCGATAGCAAAATAAGTATTCTCTGCAAAACTGCTATTCTTAAACTCTATTATTGTCGTCCAGAGCTTTCTTAAGGAAAAACAATGACTTCCTCCTTGCTAAGGAGAATCGCAGCATCCAGAGAAACAATCCAAGAAAACACTATATCTCAAAGAATAAGAGGTCTCATCGCGAGCCGACTTATCATGATCACAGATATTATAACTTGCTGACTTTGCCACTACTGTCTATCAAAACAAGGCAACGACTCAAGATTGTTGCAATCGAAAGACAAGGGGTCTCATCACGAGCCAGCTTGTTCAGCAAAAGTGTAAATCAAGTGGATGACTGTGTCATAATTTGGCCACCAAACCAAGACATTGTTCTTTAGAGAATAAAAAATCAAAAAAGAAAGAAAAAGTGTCAAAAGGATTTTTCTCTGGAATGTTGTAAATAACCTCAAGCAGGAAAAAGAATCGTTGCTGGATAACATGGTAACCCTGTCGAGGCTATGGACGCTTGCGAGCAGCAGAGGCTCTACCTACGACAAAGGAGCATACTTTACAAAGCCAGTACGCAGAGAAGACCTTATTTTGTCTTTGAAAAGACTTAGTAATGACTAGGTATGAATACAAGAAATAACCCAGAGGAAACAAACAATCAGAATGAAATAAGAAGTTGTGACGAAGCATCATAGACAGGATAAAAGGTAATACTCTATCTGTCCATAACAAAATTTAGGCATAAGAAAACTTTTCTGTTTTGGAAGTGAAAATGCAATAGAACAAGCAGAGATAACTGGTTCTTCACAGTGAATCGCCATTGTTGTGGTCACCAACAACCCCCCTTCTTCACTTGACATTAGCAATAACATCAAGCAAAGAGGGGACCCTCAACAAAAATCCCAAAAAAAAAAAAATATTTTTCTAAAGTTTTTGTATTTCTCTCCCTAAGGCTTAAATCGCATCGCAAAGAAGGCCGAAGCATTGCTCGAGCGCGAAAGGCAAAACTGCGACGGAGCGATGCGAAGTTCATCACGTCGCATACATCACATGCACCCCTTTAAAAGAAGACCTTCGAGAAATGCCGATCGCCGATATGCGATATCGCCAATCGCAAGCATCTCGCTATGCGACGTAACCATTAAACAAAATTTGTGATCTGCGATGGCAGCGATTTACGATCTGCGATGGCAGCGATTTGCAATCTGCAATGGCAGTGATCTGCGATCTGAAAAGACTTATCACACGATAAACCCAAATTAAGTGCGTGCCTTGAAGGAATTTAATGACCGCATGCTTGAGTATCTAGGAATGATTGCATTACATTTATCGAAGAGTCAAGTCATGATGGATGTCAGGGTTATGCATTCATTAGAGATTAATACTTTCACGTCAAGTCTTTTCATTTCCCTTCTTCTTTGCGTAGACTGCAAGACACGCAACTAATATAAGTTTATATGCAGGAAACATTTGAGGGAAAGAGGAAAGCACCAATCAGATAGCAAAGAGAGAATGCCGCCGCAAACGGATGCCGCATGCAGCAAAACCACAAATTCCAGACTATCAGCCAACCGGCACTGATGAAATTAGACTATCCAGGACTCAGAGTCAAAGGCGCACAAAAGCAGCGTGTTCAGAAAAGATCCTGAAGCTCAGACTTAGTAAAGCAGAGAAAGAAGCGCATGAGAAGGAAGACGCTTCAGGAAAACCTGGAACAAAGAACGGAAACAATTCTTAAAACAGGGAGATGTCCATACAGCACGACTCCTAACCCACTCAGTCATTCGCACGACCGGAAACCGAAAACAGCAACAGCAAAATCAGTTCGAGAAGAACCTGGGTTATGCTAAGTATACACGCGGCGAATACACCCAGCTAGAGAAAGGTTTTCGAAAATATCTTCTGGTCTGCCGGAAGGAAGTGCCAGCTCCTGTTATTTCCACTTTTATCTCCCAAGCGAAAAAAGAAAGCGGCCAGCCGACTCTTCCCAAGAAAACGTTGCACTGTTGACAGCACTAAAGAGAATATACAGAAACGGTCAGAAATTAGATTTTAAGTTTAGAAATAAAGTTGCTTTTAGTAACAGGGAGGTCATTTGAAGCCGTTCCCTGAATTTGTGTAAAGTAAAATTAGGCGGTTAACTAGTATTTAACCCTTCTCGTTGCATTGGAGAAGGGTCCGTAATTTTGTCAAAAAACTTGTCCTCAGAACATGCACTTTTGCACCCTCGGAGGGGGTTTTTGATGAATGGACGGATCGAGATTTATTTATGTTTGCATTTTAATACCTGCTACTGATGTTGCACTTCTGTACTCTTAGTAGGCATTAGAAGCAAGTAGAGATAGATCATTATTGCTTAGAGTCTGTAGGTTTAAATCAGTCATAAATGGTACTTTTATCTCTTGACTAGTTTTTACTTGCATCCTTTGAGTAATATACAACTGATGTTATTTATATGTCAACGTATGAATGAGTGGACTACCATTTGGCACTTTTGTATGGTGGAGTCGTTGATTTATGCTTGATACATAAATAGCTGATTATGCAATATGCTGTTCACAATCGTCTTGCTTAACTTTTTATGCAAGAAGGTTCATCTTTATTGATTTATATTTTCATAATAGCTGAATAATCTTCATTACCAGTTATTTTGAGAAATCTTTCTAGATTGCATAATGGAAAATTTATGCCCCGGGTTAGTGTAGATTACATGTATTGTCTTTATTAGATTAAAGTAATATAGAATCATTTCAGAATTTAGAACTAGATTAGTTAAAGAATAGTTAGAGATTTCCTATTTTCATTCCCTACACACACATACATCATTATTTCTACACACACACACCCCTTAGAACGGGAAGCTGGTCCCGTCATCCCCAGAGGACCCGCTACACCAAACGGATACGGAGCCGCCAACCAGGTTCCCGACCGGGTGGGTATCCCCCTTGTTGTCGACCCGATTTCGGGGCCCCCAACAGGATGTGACAGAATGCATGACAATTCAAAGGAATCAGTTCAAAAGAATGAGAAAGGTGGAAGTTCAAGAACTATACGCTGGTTCTGTTAAGCCAAATCACGTATGCACGCGAGTTCAGTGAAGAAAATTAGCGTATGGATTTTTCACCATGGTATTCTAAATGCCAGGGGTTCTTACCATGGTATTGGCCCATGGTAATGGGTGCGACAAAGAATATTGATCCCATCAAAGAATACCATCAACATAACTATGGTTTTGAACTGTGGTATTGAAAAATTATAAAACTATATAAGAATGTGAAGATCAAAGTGCTCTTGTGTGCAAGTGATGGAAATATTATGAAAAGTTAGATCAAAAGAAAATATGCATGTTATGGCTTTTTTATGCTTTTCTTGATCTAAACTAGGTATGATGTTGAGAGTTTGATGATGGATGAGATCCAATAGATCTAAAATAATTATGCATGAATGAATACAATGAACTCCTAATCTGTGCAAATGTGTAATCACCATGTCTTATCTACCTCCCAAAATTGTACAGATGGCTTAAACAGTTCAAAACCCCTCAACCCAGCTCACTGAATCCCAAAACTATGCAATCTACCTGCCCCAATCCATCCTGAACTGCATATTGCATAGTCTCAAGGCTCAAGAGTCACCCCTGACTTCTTGAGTTGCACAATTGTGTAGTCACTGAGCCTCTCCCTCAACCTACCACCTATTTTTGTCTCAGTCAGTGGATAAACATGCACCATCTTAGACTAGGGGTTTATCGGACTAATGTCATCTCGTCATGAGTGAATTGCAGAGGCAAGTACTCTATCATAACATGATAGGATGATGAATAAGGAGATGGAGAAGGGAAACATGCTAAAATACATCTTTGTAGCCAATTATGCAAGCTGATCAATCAACATAAAACAAAGGGACACTAGTTTGTGACCAAAACTCAATACTTGATATCATGGAAGACTTCATACCTCTAAGTCATAAGGAGGTGGATAGAAGAGAATCTTCAAGAAGACATGTAATAAGAAGTAACAGAAGTGGCTTGACATTTCCATGTCATCAAGCAGCCCATGTCAGCAATGTCAAGTCATGTCGTGTCATGATTTTTCATATGCCACATGATTATTGTGGATCATGCAATTTCTAATTCAAAAATATATAGTAAAGTGGAAGTCCAAAGGACATTTACAAAAGATGAAGAGTCAGGTAAAATCTAATCATAGGAACTAAAATAGTCATGAGGGTAGTCAAAGAGTCACAAGGTACATGATGCATCACCCCATTGGTTATATATACACCCTCATTGTATGAGCAAAGGGATTTCCACCTTGGCTCCTCCTACAAAGCATAGCTAGTTCTTTTGGGGAGAAAGGAGTGGCTCCAACGCTCCACTTTTGGGTCTAGTGGAGTTTGTTGTATACATGTGTCTTGGGACTTTTACTTAATATTAGAAGCCTAATGGCCAACATGTTCTTCATGCATGGATTATGAATATTTTTAAGGCTATTCTGCGGATGTTTGTAATCCATGTTTTCTTTCATCTGTGCTAAAGTGGCTAAACTATTTCATTTATTTTAGTGTTTATATTATTGATAATGTGTTGTAATTTTTGTGATGATTGTCATATATTTTTCGACTATTCCATTTCATGTTAAACAAATATTTCTTGTTCATAATGGTTGCAATGACCATTACATCTTTGTGGACTATTTGTTGGATGTTAGATGGATATTTTGTGTGTGTGTGTGTGTGTGTGTGTGTCTACTAGGGTGCTACTATTACCTCTCTCCCAGAGTCTCACTTTCCTTTCCCTCCATAGAAGAAGAATATTGAGACATATACAACCGAAAACTCACCAGACATACTCACTTGTCGATATAAGATTACATGTGATTTACTCCCATGTGTTGAACTTTGTAGCCAAGGAAAACCTATAAGAATATATGGCAGTCGAGCTAATATCTCGGATGGGGCTCCTATTCCAAACGGTGTGAGCTATAATTGGGAATTCACATTAGGGGGACCCCCTTAGTTGACGAATTTGCAACAATGTCAACAAAATAGTGCTAGAAGGAGGGCCAGATGACAAGTTGAGCCCTTCAAGTTTGTTTTGAATCTCTTATCGTAAATGGCTCATCCTCAAATCATACTCCCGAGGTGTTTTTCTAACATGTCCCTTGGTGAACTTTAAATCCCCGATGAGTATCTCCATCACTTGTCTCAACTCAAGTTTGATGGTGAGGGTGATATGTCCTTTACCGAGCATGCATCTCTTTTTCTAAAGTTCTATGAATATTATGAAATTGATTGTTAATATGTGGCTTGTATTATTTTCTGCCTCACCCTTGAGGATCGAGTTAGTCGATGGTGTCACACTCTACCACCTACTTCCATTCATTCTCTTAACCATCTCGTCGAGTATATTCATTTAGCATTTGATAAGTATGATTATCGAGATGTTTATTAAACAATCAATCATCTTAGAATGAATCCTGATGAATCAGTTGAGGATTTCTCTAATCGATTCCCTCACCTTTGTTATGAATTTCCTAAAGAAGATATGGATTTTGATTTCTTGAAACAAAAGTTTGAATGTTTGGTTCATATCTCTTTGCACGGTGAATCCAAACCACCTAATGTCCCTTCTTCCCCAACTCTTGTAAATCAAGAGACACCCCTAATTTTAGAGGAGGAATTGACAACTCCTTTTGTTCCTGGTCCTCCCCCTTTTCCAGTTTCAATGAGGATGCCTCTGTGCGATGATAGTAAAGTTGGGAAATTTGAACATAAAATTCCTAATCTATCTTCTCATCCTCCTTCCACTTTTCATGATTCAAATCCAATAGAGGAAATTCTGAAATGGCTCATCAATCCTTGGGTGAAAACCATTTTTTCCATTCCTCAAGATGGTATCAACATTCATAACTTTAGTCTTGAATCTAATTTGGTTTTTCCTCATTCTCTATCATCTACATGCCATGGTTCTTTGTACTATGATCCGCTTGAACAAGCTGCTCCACAATCTAGTTTTTCACGCTCTCCTAATTTTCAAGTTGTTGGTCCAAATTGCGATCAAGTTCAAGGTAGTCACATTACACAGGTAGAGGAGTTGGAAGGTGAATATTATTTCATTATTTATTCTCTTTTTCAACATCCTCTGTGTCAAGATGATTCTCATACATTCTTGGATTATTTTCAATCTTCTAATCTCAGTAGTGAATCAAATGAAATCAATTTTTTTAGATCTGTAGTCTTGGGAAACAATCATTCTGATGATGATGATTCTATTAATGTACGCAATGATGAATTCCCAAGTGCACCAACTAATTTTTTGATTCCTCCCAAAGATGTTTATTTGACAGAAATAGATATGGGATTTGATCCAGCCAAAGAAAATGTTTTATCGAAACTTCCTCTTCAACCCACAATCCCTTGTGCTCACCTGTTTGCAATGCATCTACATGCGATGAAGATACTCCATGCTCTTCAAGTTATTCATCGGATGAGGTCACTTCTCAATTGAATTAAGGTAGTGGGTTTGTCCATGATGAAAGATAAAATAATCAAATCATTGAGTATCATTTCCATCCTGCATCATCACTTATTTTGCACGAAGAAAACTCTTCAAATCAGCTTGCTCGTGAAATTTCTCCGATTCATACATCTCCAGAATTTTGATCAGAAGAATCTTTCGAATTGAATCATTTGGTTCTCAAAGTTGTAAAATTTTATCAAATCATTGACAGAGATGGCTTCCATCCGATTGATAGTGATCTCATTAAAATTAGTGAAAATAGTTGTCCTCACATCATGCATGATCTAGTTCAATCTTCAAAATGTGATTTTAAAATTCCTTGAAATTTTAGGGACTTGTCAGGGAGTCGAGGCACTTCAAATTTTTTTGATGGTTATGTCAAGACCTCAAAACTCTGGTAAGATCCCCGAATTGATTTTGGTCTACTTTTTCTCGCAAAATTATTTTTTTTCATGGTTTCACTTGATGTAAATCCTTCTTGAAATATGTTTGGAATTGCGGATATAATATTTCAAACTTTCAAGATTTAGTTTTTGATCAGATTCAAGTTCCTATTTCATTTCATTCATCTCCATACAAAAATCTTACTCTTAACTTAGGTTTGGAGAGTGTGTCTCTCACAAAAGAATGGAATTGTGAAGTTTATTATTCTAAGGATTTTCTTTGGCCAAAGAAGTCATGTCTATCACAATCTTTTGAAAACAATCAACTCATGATCCTTCTTATGAATATTCTTATGCTAATATGTTTCTTCATCGCACCTGAAATCCTCTTGAGTGTTAGTGAATGCATGGATTATTTAACAAATCAAACTCTTCTTCACTTGTTTTACACTGACTAGTTTCATGTGTTCTCTATACTAGCATTCCTTTTTACTTATTTCGATGATTATGATGCTAGTGTAGTGTGTAACCAGTTACAAGAAAATGATATTTTACACTCATCATGCAAGGAAGATGATTCTATTATGCAGTGCATTTGTGAAACTTTTCAAGTTGATTTATCTTTGGTAATTACAAACTGGAAATTAGACTCTTTAATCATCTTATCTAATCACAATTTTGTCTATGATGACTTTCATTAAAATTATTATTTTCCCATCAACACATCCAATGGAAAAAAAATTAGACCCTTTAATATTTACAATTTAACATCTCACTATCTGGGTACTTGTCAAGAAGTTGAGGCACTTCCATGCTCGTTGATGGTTATGTAAAATCCTCATTATCTTGACATGCATGCTGAATTTGATCAAATATATTTTACCTCGCAATATTCTCATCGTAATCTCGTGCCTCTAAGTGAAAATTCATCTTTTCAAAGTTTTCCGGGTTTTCAAGAGGAATGTCATGAATTTTACGATCCAATAGTTGAATGGTTGAAGCAATCTTACTTGGCAAGCCACAAGTTTCAATCATTCCTCGTGCTTGCTAAGGAGTTCGATGTAGTTGAAGACACATTCATAAAAAGCTTTTGAGTGTTGAATGATGGTTTTCATTGAAAATGTAAGAATGTGAACTATTTATAAGTAGTGGCTATGACCTATCTTGCTTCTGATAGGAAATACCTTCATATTTTTGTGTAAGCTATTCAATTTCTTATCCATTCTATTGCGCATTGCTTTATATCAATTTTAATTGCTTATATCTTTGTGAAAATAAGATACGATGGCTTCATTGAAAATTTCATCATACGTGACCCTGACCTTCTAGATGATTAGGTTAGGAGTAAGTCTAGTTGCATTTTAGTTTACCTGCACATTCATCATGCATTCATTTTCTGTAGTTTGTCTTGTGTTTTCTCATCTTGGTTTCACATCATCTTTTCGGTTAGACTCCTTCTGTTTTGTCTTCTAGGTTTTTTTTTGTTGTGTGTTTGTTTTTTATTTTGTTTTGTAAGACCTTGCATGAATATTCTCTTTTGGATCAAACAGAAATGTGGCGAAATTGAAAAGAGTCTTGTGACACTACAACATTTGGCTAAGCTTCGATCCTCCTTCGTTGCGTTGGTTACATCTTTTGTTCAATGAAGTTCCAACGGAAAATACATTCGTTCATAAGGAGAGGTTTGTTCATACCATGATACTTGTGTCTATTCAAGAAACCTTGTGCCCACACTCGATTCTTTATGTTTCAGTATTTTCACGCTTATCCAATCAATGGAATAGGAATAGGAACAACCTCTCTTGTTCTCAATAAGCCGGGATCCCTCTTCCGAACATAAAATGAATAATTCCTAATGCATAGTCCTCTTTAAATATATAAATAAGGGTGAAATAATATAAAAGCTTCTTGCGCAAAGAGGTGAAGGAAGCATCTCTATCAGGGTACTTTCTAGGATCGCTGGAAGCGGAGCAATGTTTCTGTTCCTATAGTGACTTCGCCGAGATATTTTCTAGGGCTGTTGGTAGTGGAGCAACACCAGAGATGAAAAACTATACTCTAAAAATCTAAAGCTCACGAACTTTCACTACGGTTTCTGATTTGAAACATTGTGATATTGTTGTATCTTATGCTTATGTTCAACCAATAAAGGCACAAAGGGGACCATGTTTATCCATAGGGTAAGTGGGGAAGCCAAAGTGATCTACATGATGAATCAATACTCCATGAAGAACTGAGACCCTACACAAAAAGGTTAATCGAGATAGAGAAGCTGGAATTCTATCAGTGTGTCACCAGGTATTGTCACTACTACAACACCCTCCAAAATTTTTGCCTGCACCAAATTTCAGAGCCTACATTGATCTTAAATATTGGCACCGCAAACATTTAGATCCATTCCATGTGTTTTCTCTAAGTGTTTTTGTCCCTTTTGCAAGAAAGGAAAAATTTCATGTTTTCGCATATTAGCTGTCACATAATGTATATAAGATTGTTTTATTGGTTTCAAGGGGTTATCTTTGTGAAAATGAGTTGATCTAACCATCTAAACATTTGTTGCACCCATTCCAAAAATGTTAGGCATTGTCGCACAATTGTCATCACGGTTTTCGCAAAGTGTATCTTTAGTGTCGCACTTGCCGTAAGTCATAGCAAAGTTCTCGCACTGAGGGAAAAGTATTGTTCATATGTCCTAGGTGATTTACGTTTTTGTGTCATCAATTTTTCTAAGTGTGTGATCACATTCAAGTCATATCACTGTTCACATCATCTCATTGATCCTACACATAACCAAATTCTATAAATTTTCCACCAGCTTAACCTCTTCTGACCTTCCTAAATTTTGCATTGCGTAGTTCCAACCCTCAAGCTACAACCCTTACCCTTGACACTGCGCAATGCCTAATTCCTGCCTCCCAGGACTATGCACTGCGCATTTCCACTATTCAAGCCTAGACCTTGGCTGCTAGAATTGTGCAATTTATCCCTCCTTTTGGCTTGAGGGGGCTTGGACCCATGTTTAAAGTTAGATGCGCTAACCAACAAAACCCTATACTACCGGCCTTTTTGGAAACAACCCGCGTAACGCACGCTACATTCTCACTTGAGCCAGTATTGGGAGATGCTAGAACCATGCTTCTGCATCCAGAAGGCTATGTGGTGTGGTTTAAGGCCCTTATGCAGTTTTAGTTCAAATGTTACCTTCGCGAACCCTTATTCATGAGACTTAGATGATTTCCGGTTAAAGAAAGTTATAAGCTTCGCGTAACTATATAATCATGCATAAAACAACATCTAACATACAAATATCATTCAATTGCACGTAAATAGAGAAGATACACAATGCATAAAAATAGACACATATTTTCTTCAAATATCTTTCTATTAATTCATATCTTATTTTACAACCTTTCTAGACCCTACGTACACAGCTATAGGGGCCCACACAATCAGGTGTGGACTTACCAAGATCTTCACACACTCAACTGTAGGAACCTTCCCCTTCACTCAAAAACACAAAAACATCTACAATTACAGACCCAAAATCATACCATAACAAGTGATTCCTTGATTATTTCCTTAGACTTGCTAAGAAATCTCTCTATATATCCTTCACTATTACAATACCATGGTCTGCAAAACATGGGAAAATATCAAAACAATACAAAAATATAAGGGGTTTTGACTTTCCTAAAACCTCTTGACGCCTATTTGACCTGTGCTACTCGTACTCCACTCCTCAAAATGTAGAGACTTACAATATTTTAACAAAAATTTACCCAGGGGACCCTGTCCCAATAGGTCCCCAACACAATTATGTGAGTCTTCCTCAAGTCACTCCACTGGTATGCTCTGGATCTTTGCTTTCAGGTTTTTTAACGAAGACTTCTCTGATTGAAGTGCCTTCATGCATCGAACAATTGCCTATCGCACTTATTCCACCAACTTTTCCATATTTGGCCCATTTGTTGCTAATCGAATGCTTCATTGTGTCTATTGTATACTCTTAGGCATGCCTTCCATGGTTTGTGAGAGTTTCCATACTTCTTCCTCCCATGTCTGCATTCGTGCAATGATGATTTTCATCTTCTTCCACATCTCCTTGATCTATCCTTGCAAGGATATCCCCTCTTTCAATTAGGTGAACCGTTTTACAGGGGCTAGGGTGCACGTCGTTGCCTTTATCTCATCATACTAGACCTGCTTATCTTGAATGGAAACTTTGATCTTCTTCACCTGTGGGTCCTCTTGGAGCGAAGCCCAAAATTCTAGAGCTTCATCAAATAGCTGCCTAAACTCCTCGAATACAGCGTCAAGTTTCACCCTATCGGTTCTGATGGCAACCTCACACTATTCTCTGAACTCTGGTGGTGTGGTGGGCTGCAACTTCAATTGAAGCTCAATAATTTGGAGTTGCAGATAGAAATGAATTCTATCTACCAGCGCCTTGGATTCTCTAAATGCATCTGTCAATTGTTGCACTTTGTCTTCAGAAGAATCCTCTGACTGAATCTTGAGCTCGAGGAGCTCACTACATACTCTTGAAATGGCTTGCTCTAGATGTGCCCTTCTTGCAGCTGCCTCATCGCAGTCCTAGAGGGCTATGTGATTTTCATTGCACATTTGTTGATTGGTGATCTGCGCATCCTTGATCGCCACAATATCCTATTTCTCTCACACCTTAAGCTCATTTGCTACACCCTGGCGTAGATCATGCAGTGTGGATAGGGGGAGCATTGCGAGGTTAATACTTATGTTTTTGGGAAGTTGCGCACTCTCCCATTCTGTGGCCACATTCAAAATAAGGATCCATCAGGTAGGGGTCTAGTGCGGAGCTCTAAGGTGAGGACCCACTACACACTACCTGATGTCGTTGGCTTCATGCTCACTTGAGATCGGCTCGCTTGAACCTAGATCGCATGAACCTACAACTTTGTGAGGCCTGCTTGGACCTTTAACAAAACGCACTGGTATTGATCTTCAATATGGCCCCAAATTTCTTCTGTCGCGGTCTTAATAGTGTCTCCAATCTCATCAAGGTCCTTCTTTCTGAGGACCATGGCCTCCACATCAACATTCTTATCAAACTTGTGCTCCTTGCATGCGCCTCCTGCACCTGACCTTTGTCAAATTTTAAGAATAAAAGGAGAACCAACATTCTCCGGGTCTACAAAGGTGTCTTCAGTACCCTGATCCAGTTCTTCGGTATGCAGCTCTTCATCGTGCTCAGCCTTTAGTTCCTTCATGGTATTTTTCTCCAGATCGATGGTCACCTTCTTCTTTTCCTTGGCATTGGTTCACTGGTGCCTGTTGCACCTTCGGCACTAGTCCGTATGATACCTTCGACAACATCCATGGGAAGAATCAAGTCAAGAAGCCACTTAACGACTAACTATGCAATATCATCTTCATTGACCAAAAATGGCAACATCGTCCATTTCTTCATCATATCGCACCTCACGCAAATGTCTACATGAAGGAAATCGGCCTTAAAATATGCAATGCACCGATATTCTTTGAATAGAATGGGTGACAACTGTGGTTTCTGGTTAATCACCATATGTAATTATGAGTCAAATAGCACCCATAACATCGTGTTTTCAATGACACAGTCGAGTTCCTTTGTTACTCATAGCGGGGAAAATTTTGCAGCCTCGCACAAGTCTAGATCTGTTGTTGGGAATTGAGAATCCTCAGGCGTCCTCCAATCTATTAGCGTGATCAATAACAGTAGCCACGCATAGTGGAACACTTTCCCCTCCTCTTGAGCTTCGCGACAATCATCCAAGAATTCTTGGCAGAGGTACTTTCCCAATTGAATTGGACCCCCTAGTTGCATTTCCTAGTTAAATATACCACTGGTACCGGTACTTCATCGATGAGACACTTCCTCATTATTTTTCCTGCCAAGATCTGTGCAACAAACCACACAAATTCATCTGATATAGAGTTAACGGCATATCATTGTGACTTATTCACCAACCCGAAGTCGCTCTTCATATGATCCACAAGCTTTTTCTTTTGTGCTTCCCCACAAAAGTGTCTGCACGGTTCGCACCCTGATATGGTAGCACTATGATTCTGTGGACCAACATATCATCAATTGGGATGGGCCCTCCTAGCCAGAGGCACCCATCATGAACCAGCACCAACAACTGGCGCACACAGATGGTATTAATAATGCTTCGGCTAAAATGTGGGATGTACAACATGTTGAGAAACCTTGCACACTCAATACTGGTTGCCCACTTCATTGGTTCAAGCCTTGTGATGCCCGCCTCCTCATAGTAGACCGATTTTAGGTATTTACTGGGTTCTAATTGCAAAAATTTCTCATGATCACCCAAATCCCAATCCTCCATCTTCAGAAATGGTACCCGGGCCAACAAGTTTCCCTCAATAGGTACTTCCTCTGAAAGCAAAGGTGTGAATACCTTGAATTTCAAAGAGTCAGGGTCCTTAGTTACTTTGGCAGTTGGTTTCCTTGGGGGTATATATGGCAGCAGCCAAGAAATTGGCTATGTGCCCTCTTCGCTGATATTTTCAATCCCCATAGTCATCTCTTCTTCATCCAGGTCCTAGGGTTCTATAGGCTTATTGTTCTTATCCATACGACCCTTCTATCTGTGCTCAGTTGTGATTTTGCGCGACAATTTCCGAACCGGGGCTTGTTGTGGCTTTTTCCGCTTTTTCTCTCCTGTCACGGAGGTAGTAGGTTTTGGCCTCGATGACCTAGGTGTTGTAGCAGAGACTGGCAATGTTGCAGTCATGATATTTCCTACCCCTCTCTTCAATAATTCTTGCTCAACTTCTGCCCAACTCAGGTAACCAGACATACAGTAATTCACTCGGCTCTTGAAGTGCAACAACACATAACAAATTCGCAAGAAACAAAGTGGCCAAATATGGAGTGGGGTGCAATATTTATAACTCGATTTGAATTCAAACTGTCTGTTCCCCATAAATATTGGTCATAAATGTGATTATGGCGGCAAATCCTCCCATATTTTCACCTTAAATGCACTTCCCCTGCTCCTTTTAATGGAAAAATAGTCATCAAATCAACTGTAGTTTTTCCAAGGATTATTTTCTGGGCAGGTTCCGTGACAATACTCCTTGTGGCATAGCTACCTCATCACAAGTTCCATTTTCATGCTCCTCCAACACCTCGTGCGACTTTCCTTCTTCAATTATTTTTTTCCTTGGCAGCGTAGTTTGTAGTCTAGTGCTTTCTTTCAACTGCCAGAAGCGCTAAGACTTTCCTGTGTTCATGTATTCATTGTGCAGGGGCAGGATTGTCCATATAAAACTTCAGCTGGATCCCATTATTCCTGCCCAGAAATATTTCCCCATTCAGCTTTGCGAGCTAAAATTCTCCACCATCCGAAATGTCCTTAATTATATATGGTCTCAACCAATACATCTAAAACTTCCTCGGAAACTTGGTAAAATTATTTTCATACATTATTACCAAATCACCATTTTTGAAGGTGTGTTGCTTGATTTGTCAATCATGCCATGCCTTTTCTCTAGTTTTTTTTACCTATTGATGAAAGCCAACCAAAAAGTGTGTTGGGCACCAAATCTGGCTATCTTTCTGTTGCATTTCCATCACCCTTTTTGACCTTTTTGCACTTATTCACGTATGTTTACTATGCTAAATCCGTGAGGTAATCACCCCATTTCTATCTATTGGAATATTTTATTAATGAAGTAAAGTCACAAGATTTCACCTATTCATAGCACTAAAACATATGTTTGACTGTAGATTTTGGAGAACAGGTACCAATCTTTCAGTGTCCAGCGGTAGATCCACAATTCACAGCAACGACCAACCATAAGGGAGCCGTGTAGCTGGAGTCATAGATCCTCGAACCATTCTTGGACCATTCGCTGATCTCGTCTATCTAGTGTTGGTGTCATTCCAAACTAATGTACACTTCAGGGTATATAGTTACCAGGTTTTGGGGAAAGATGTTGTTCTCCCGTGCTGTGTATAAAAGACAGGTTATTCCTGTAAATGGGGGAAGCCCCATCGATATTGTAATAACTCTTTCTAGATTAATAAAATATCATCTCTTTTGATGTTCCATTCTTCGTTGTGATTAACGCAGCCCTGATCAGAGATCTGGGCCCACTCTTCTGATCAGGTGCTGCGTATTTTTGTGTGTGTTATTTATTTTTTCATGATTGCTGTTACAACTTGTTAATACATGTAATACTTTTCTAGAGTTCTGTAGCTAGTTTCATTTTACAGCAATGTTTTGAATCATAATCGCGAACCCTTGGTCGGTTGTAGATGGTACTCTTGCCCCTGCATATACCTTGTGCGTTGCCTTGAAAGGATACGCACCCAGATTGATAAATTAATGTAGGAAACAGGTGAATAGATTGTTCATACCTAGACCCCAACATTTTGGCGCCGTTGTCGGGGAGGCTAACAAGGTGCAAGACACGATTTGGACCAACCACAGTGTCAATCTCTCGTCCTGGGGACAAAACGATTTTTCTCACTCTGCTCCAAGTCCTGAGCGTAGGTGTTCTTTCTAATTTTTTTATTTGCTTTCTTGTTTTGATTCGACGACCCTCTTGTCCTAGGGAGGGAGGAGTCTTTTGATGCCCTACTCCAGGCCCTGAGTTAGATTTATTTCTTTTAAATCCTTGTGTGTTTTAATTTCGAGAAACCCTAGATTTTACCCTGGGGAGGGAGAAGTCTTTTGACGCCCTGCTTCATATCTAGAAGTATTAGGTCTTCTCGGAGGTGTGTGTTTGTTCCTAGTTCTTATCCTGGGGAGGGAGGAGTCCTTTGATGCCCTGCTCCGGGCCCTAAACCTTAGATTCCTATTTTTTTTTTTTTGTCTTTCTTTTTGTAATCTCTTTCGGCTTGGGGAAGGAATGGTCCTTTGACACCTTACTTTAAGACTAGAGCATTGTAGGTTGATACCTAGACCTTCTATCATATCAACATTTGTATAAACACAGAACCAAATAAGAGGGGGAGAGGAAGAGCCCCAAAGAGGGGAGGACTAGACTTGGGAAGAAAGACTTATATCCAGCAAATTATAGAAAAAGTTGAATCAGAAGCATCCTCTTGCACAGCCGTGAGACCATGTGCACGAAGAGTAAAGTCCAAGGGACAATAGGTAGATCAACCAGTGTTGTCTACAACATTCTTTTGTGATTCGACACAGCAGGCCCCTCCAGTAGTTGAGGAGACATCTGACCAAGGGAACTGTACGCTGGCAATAGAAGGGGAAGAGGTTGCAAGCAGAACATCGACAGGGTCAAACCACTCCAACAAAGGAAAGGGGGTCGTAGCCAAGGGATCAAGTCATCAGGATGCAGGAGAAGGAAATGAAGGGGCACTTGCATCACCAAGAACCGGGGAAGTGCTGTCAAAGCAACTCAAACTCAAGTGGTAAGGAATCCTCGGCCATCTTCCACAGAGCCTGTTGAAATACCCAGCGGTTATTGGAGGATATTTATGGCTCCTACAACCTCCACCATCGAGTTTCCGATCGGGGATCTGGGAACTGGTGCACCCACAAAGCCTATTCCATTAGCAGCCCTACCAAGCTTTCATGGGCTTGTTTCAAAAGACCCCAACACATTTTTATTCGAATTTGACATAGTGTGCCGAGGGTATGACTACATGACGGATGCCCAAAAGTTAAAAATTTTCCCTTCTACATTAAAAGGGACAACTTTGCGATGGTTCATAGTCCTTGGAGGAATCTCTATTTCCACATGGGATGATATGCAAACAACTTTTCTGGAAAAATACCAGGATTACTGCAAATCCCGGAACATCAAGGAGGAACTTTTTAAGTTCACACAAAAATAAGACGAGAGCTTGGAACACTTTGTGGAACGACTTAAGTACATATTACAGAGGTCGGGTCATTCTGACCTGGATCAAGAGATTTTAAAAATTATCCTCCTCCGGGCTTTTCGCGAGGACTCTTTGGAATTATTGAACATCGTAGGAAAGGGAGACATCTCTAAGGAAGGCTTTGAGGTTATCTGTGGACTATGCATTCAGTGCTCGAGGGGGCTCGCAAGAAACAGACAAGGGATTCGCTCAGCAAAGGCATCTGGCGGGGGTGTTACAAAGGTAGAAATTGGAAACCTACTAGACAATTTGAGAACAGATATCTTGAGTACTCTGTCGGCACAGATGGATACGCTACAAGTAAAGTAGGAGCAACTGGAATTGGATAAGAATATGGCTATATTCTGTCTGAATTGTAGAAAGAAGTATCCAGAGAGGGAATTTCCATTAAATTCCATAGAGGAATGTGAAATCTGTGAATTAAATCATGCAACAAGCTCATGCCCCTCCTTGCCAGAACTGAAAGCAGTATTCCAAGGTACGGGGGAAGACACGGAGCAACTGTACCTCATGGGATCTAGAAAGCCATGGCAGCCTCGACCACCAATGGGAAATCAAGGTATGTACTCAGACCCATCTCAATATTTCAATAATTTCAATATGAATCCTCAGTCCATGCCCTATCCTCCCATGTGGCCACAATACTAGTTTCCACCTTGGCAGCAGTGAAATCCTCAAGCCGGTTCGAGCTCCCCATGGGCTCCAACTTGGTGAGGATCCTCTCCTGGGCAGTTTCCTCAGCCAATGCCACAGAATAAACTCCAACTACCCTCTAATGTGCCTCCTGGTATTCAACCTACCCATCCTCAACTTCCAATCCAATCTAACCCGAATCCTAATAATAAGGGAGTTCATCAAACGGACACTCTTAACCTACCTTCATATAGCATTTCTACTATAGAGTTGTATGAAATGAATTTGCGATCAGGGCGGACAGTAGATGTTCAACCTCCTCTAGTTATCATTGAACAACTTGATAGTGAAGGTAAGGAACCAGAAGTAATTAATAAAGAACCAAAACAATTTGGTAGAAACCAGGCACCTCCTACAAAACAACATCAATCTAAACCACCTTATCCAGAGAGACTAACGTTGAGTAAATCAAGCCCTCAAGCTGAATTCAACTTATTAGGTGAATTACAGAACTTGTTTGTCAATATTCCCCTGTTACAAGCTATGAAGGATGTACCGATATATGCAAAGACTCTTAGGGAATATTGTTCAAAGAAACCTGTAAAGAAGTCCAAAGATCCCCTTACTATTCATGTCACGGGAAAATTATCAGATTTCATGATGGGAAATTCAATGCCTGTAAAGTATGGAGATCCAGGGAACCCAATTCTAACTGTACAAATGTACTGGTAGACCTGGGTGTTGCCATAAATGTTATCACCACTGAAACTATGCATACATTAGGTCTTCGTAACTTGAAACATACACCTACAGTGTTAGAATTGGCAGATCGATCTACAGTAAAACCAGTAGGGAAGTTAGAAGATGTAACAATTTTGGTGGATTCATGGCACTATCCCATAGATTTCCTTGTCTTACATACGCAATCTTCGGTTGGTGGCCATCCTCTGATTTTAGGTAGACCATGGCTAGCTACTGCAGATGCTTACATTAGGTGTTGTCCAGGGCACATGGTCATTTCAAATGGGCACAACACTAAGAACTTAGTGTTATACCCACCTGCAGAACCAAACCCATCCACAAAACCAATAGGTAGCAAGAAAATCTCATCCAAGAAAGAGCTTTAAACGGAAACCGAGGAATTAAGACCAATCCTCACTATTGGACAAGCTCTTCAGTTGAAAATGGAATCGGGAGATGATATAATCACCTCCTTTATGGATGATCCTTGCTTTGTTTCAGAGCCAAATCAACAAATCCTAGAATCCATCCTAAGTTGTGAAACACAAGAAACTATTGAAACAGCATAAGGATCAGAGAAGCTACCCGTAGATGTGCCCCATGGAAGTGTCCCTGTGGAATTAGAACCAGGAAAGACCCTGAACATTAATCTAGACCTGTCAGAATCCCAAAAGAAGCAACTTGTAGATGTTATTCAGAAACATAAAGAAGCCTTCGCCTGGGATTACTCAGACATGAAGGGGATTCCTACTAATTTACGTACCCATCATATATATATTAAAGAAGATTGTCGTCCTATGAGACAACTTCAGAGAAGGATGAACCCCATATTGAAAAATGTTGTGAAAGAAGAACTTCAGAAATTACTGGATGTAGGTTTTATTTACCCCATTTCAGATAGCCAATGGGTTTCTCCATTAGTAATGGTCCCCAAGAAAAATGGTAAATGGCAGATATGCGTGGATTATAGAGAATTAAATAAGGCAACGCAAAATGATCATTTTCCTTTACCATTTATTGATCAAGTTCTGGACGCATTGGCTGGAAAAAAGTTCTTCTCCTTCCTACACAAATTTAGTGGGTATAACCAAATCCAGATAGCTCTTGAAGATCAGGACAAAACCACTTTCACATGCCCCTGGGGAACATTTGCATACCGGGTCCTTCCTTTTGGCCTGTGTAATGCACCTGCAACATTCCAGAGGGCAATTTTGGGGATCTTCTCTGATTTGGTGGATGATAGTGTTCAAATTTACATAGATGACTTTACTCCATATGGGGATTCATTTGTAGAAGGGATGAAAATTTTAGAAAAAGTTCTTGAAAGGTGCATACATGCGCTTGTCTCCTTAATTACGGTAAATTGCCATATGATGATGGAGGAAGGAATTGTTCTAGGACATTTGCTCTCGGCTGAAGGAATCCAGATGGACCCAACTAAAATAAAGGTAATTCTGCACTTTCCAATACCCAAAACACCCACGCAGGTACGCAGCTTTATTGGTTGTGCTGGTTATTACAGGCATTTTATAGAAAATTTTGCTAAAGTAGCACATCCACTTTTTCAATTGCTGACAAAAGATGCATATTTTGTGTGGACAGATGACTGTGATATAGCCTTCATGAAAATCAAGGAATTGGTCTGTAGCGCTCCAATCCTTAGAGGGCTAGACTGGGCATTACCTTTTCACATTCACACAGATGCTTCCCAAACAATGGTTGGTGCAATATTAGGACAACAAGAGGACAGGATACTATATGCAGTTTACTATGTTAGTAAGAATTTGGCTCCTGCTGAATTAAATTACACAGTGACTGAAAAAGAGTTCATTGTTGTCATCTATGCCATCAACAAATTCCGGCACTACATTACCGGGTATCCTTCCTTTGTACAAATTGATCATGCAACTATTAGGTATTTAATGAATAAACCTGTTACCCCTGGGTGCATTACAAGATGGCTTTTTCTACTACAAGAATTTGACATTACTATAGTAGATAAACCAGGGAAGGACAATGTGGTTGCAGATTTCCTGTCTAGGATAGAAAATGATGGTAAGAATACACCAATTGAAGATAATTTTCTAGATGAACATCTTTTGCAGTTTCTGCTAACACTTCGTGGTATGTAGATATTTCTAACTATCTTGCTACAGGGAATGTGCCTCGTCATTTGTCATATAAGGATCAGAGGAAGATTATTCATCATAATACCTTATATTCATGGATGGCAGGGTATCTCTTTCATACAGGGGTTGACCAACAGATTCGGCGTTGTGTGGCAGAAGATGATATATATGAGATATTAAAAGCCGCCCATGACGGTCCCTGTGGAGGACATTTTGTAGATAAGAGAACAGGCTATAAAGTGCTACAGATGGGTTACTACTGGCCTTACATCTTTCGTGATGCTAGGGATTATGTCCGTAGATGTGATAGCTGTCAACGGATGGGACAACCTGGGAAAGCAGATGAAATGCCTCTACAGCCCCAGGTAGTCCTCGAAACTTTCAAGAAATGGGCCATAAACTTTGTTGGACCCTTCAATCCACCTTCTCATCAGAAAGCTTACATCTTGGTCTGCACCAATTATGTGACTTAATGGGTAGAAGCTAGAGCGGTCGCAAGAGCAACAAAGCAAGTAGTGGCAGACTTTATTTTCGAAGAAATCTTTTCTCGATACGGTATTCCAAGGGAAACTGTGTCGAATGGAGGGACGTAGTTCACATCTCACATGATAGGGAAGCTAATGCAGAAATATGGGGTTAAACATAGAGTGACAACCCCCTATCACCCCCAGGAAAACGGACAGGTAGAAAGTACAAACAAGATATTGGAAAATATCTTGACAAAAACAGTAGCAAGTCATTGCCGGGACTGGGCACAGAAAATTCCAGAAGCTTTATGGGCATATAGAACAACATGGCGGAATACAACCATGTTTTCTCCATTTGAGTTAGTCTGTGGGAAATCCCCCTTGTTTCCGATAGAATTTGAGATCAATACACTCAGAACAGCTTTAGAAGTAGGCCTAGACCTATCAGAAGCACAGAAACACTGACTGGAATAGTTGGTTGAGATTCGATCAGTAACTGTCCAGAAAACTACTGTTGTTCAACAGTAGAGAATGAAATGACATGATAAATTTATCAAAAGTAAGGTCTTTCATGTGGGGGATTGGGCATTATTTTATGACTCCCAATTTAAGGACTTCAAAGGAAACCTTCGCACTCGCTAGATGGGACCATATGAAGTGGACGCAGCATTTGACAATGGAACAGTTAGACTAATTACAATAGATGGGAATCATACCTCGTTCCTAGTAAATGGACACCGTCTAAAGCTATACCACCATCCAACCTCTAGAGATGCCTTTGTCAAACACCTTTTTGATTCATCTAGTTTAATGGTTGTTGGTATAAAGGACACTCTCACTTTGCTCTAAAAAAATAAAAATAAATAAATAAAACAATAATAATAATAATATAATATTGTAATTACTTGTTTGTATTTTGCAGGAATAACAAAGGAATATGGCCAGGAGAAATGTAACACTAAGCGCTGTTACTCCACTGGTGTTGTTACTCCGATGGTGTTGTTACTCCACTATTACTCCACTGGTGCTGTTACTCAACTGGTGCCATTACTCCGTTGGTGTTGTTACTCCGTCGTTGTTATTACTCCGCCGTGTTGTTACTCCACCGGTGCCGTTACTCCACTGTTGTCGTTACTCCACCGGTGCCATTACTCCACTGTTCTTGTTACTCCATCGTTGTCGTTACTCTGTCGTCTCTATTACTCCGTCACTGCTGCTACTCTGTGTGTTGTTACTCCACCACAAGGTAGGTCCCCAGGTACATCTTTGACACCAATACGTGCCACAGACAGTTGTAATTAAGTTTGGGGGGGGGGGGGAACCATCATAATAAACGACGACGTACCACGAAAATGCATTTACGACACACGAATCACACAAAACTAAATCTAATGATTATGTTATTTCGTAATTATGACCTCGATGAGTTGGAATACGTATTTGTACGTAGAGAGTCATAACCAGTCACCTCCCCAACACACTACATTAAACCTCTGAAATATCCAACTGTGCTGCCATGACCCGCCATCATTCTATGGGATTTCTCAAACGTACCAGTACTGCTCCATCTATTTTCCCCAAGGAAACCATGATGTTATTACTATTGCAAACAGTTTGGGTCCCTGTCATTTTCCCCTACCAACCATCTGTATTCGTCATGTTGATCCTACCTCTACAACGATGGGTGGACAGTATGTGCGGCATGAGCCAGAAGATATAACATGAGTTCGAAACAGTCAGGAGGTATGGCAGGTTTTTGAAAATGCAGGATGGAATGTCTACTTTGACAGGTTGAGGGGGTCGAACGAGGAAATTGCGGCAGAATTTGCACTCAACCTGGGAGAAGAGAGCTCTCAGGCCCGCGGGATAAAAGTCCCTGTCACGGAAGAAGCCATTGCAGAAGTTAGTGGGCTCCCTCAAAATGGGTAGCAATGGTTTTCAAGGATTTCTCTCCCGGAGTTTCCCAAAGCCTTTTTGTAGGCAGGGGAAAACATCGCGCAAAAGGGTCGAGGATACGACCAAAAATCGTTACCGCATCCATGGGGAGGTGTAGTAGAGTTTGTCATAAAATATATAACTTGTGAGAGGAGATACTCCACTATATTCAAATACCATCTCCGAATATTGGCTCACCTCTGAATCCCCCAAGCAGAGCCCTTTTCACTAAGTATGCCTTATTTCTTATTGAGAAGTCTTCAACTGATGGCACATTCGGCTCAAAGGTCACAACAGGTATTGGCAGTCATTACCCACCATGGGCTGATCCAGCTATTAGTGATAAATGCAATTAGGTGAATCCCGATCTCGTGGGAACTATTTTAGGATTCCACAGAGGAGGAGATAGCAGCTTCTGTGGCCATTAGGGATGATGAACCAGAAGACATGGAGGAATAGAATGCAGGAGAAGATGATTATGTTGACCGTGAGAAGCCAGAAGAGATGGAAATGGAAGCTGAAGGTCTTGAAGAAGAGGTTGTGCCTCAAGAGCAAGCCGCAACTGTAGAACCAATGGAAGACACAAGAGTTGGCATAGAAAGGCCCACTAGGACCACAACTGAGGTTGTTCTATAAGAAATAGCCTCGACAGTGGAACTAGCAGAGCAATTTGAGATCATAACAACAACAGAGGCAGTACCACAGCAAGCAAGGATAGGAGAATTGGTCGATACTGCGACCGAAGGGACCCCACAAGGACCCACTGGCACCATGGAGCTGATGGAGGCAGACAACCCGAACGAGGAAGAGGCCGTGACCACCACGACCATAGAACCAATGGAAGAGGAGGAACTAGGACAAGAAGAGCTCGGAGCTAGGGAAACCATGGAACCTGTGAAGGAAGCTCTGCGAGAAATAGGGCATGAGGCTGGCGCTGCCCCACAAGAACTAGCATCGACCTCAAGACTGAACGCTGAAAATCCTTGCGAGTTTTCCTTTTTCTTTTCTTTACCAAGAGGAGCAAGGGTATTTCATTCCCCTCGGCGCACAAAAGAAGACTTCACCGTTCCTCTTGCTTTGAATTTATCACAAAGAGCACCACCAGGTGGGATAGATGCTACCCAGGTAACAAACACTTCAGAACCCAAAAGGAGAGAAGGGGCAGAGGTCCTTGAGGTAGCGGAACTGAAAGGAGTTCCAGCACACACATTAACAGGATAACATCTCACAGGGACACCACCAATTGTGGTGAGCGTACAACAAATGGAAGCAGTCGTTGGCGAAGAGGAGGGACCAAGCGAAGCGGTCCCGACACATGAGCCAGTGGTCAAACCAGGCAAGAAGGCCGTGAAGCAAGAAATAATCGAAGAAGAATTGGTAGTGGAGGAAAACCCAACAGTCGGCATGGTAGAAGGTGCCCAAGGGACTTACCTCCAACTACTGAAACTAGGGAAGTTTTGGTTAAGCAGGAATGGGCAGAGTTGTGTGAACAGCAAAGACTCCCTGTCAAGAAAAAATACCAGCTGTAATTTAAAGAAAAAATGCGGCTTAAGATGGAGGTCAGGAAACTAAGGAAGCAGGTACACAAATTGCAGAAGCGGATGAAGAAATACAAGCGGTAGGCCAAAAAGTCCAAGGCCATAGTAGTAGAAGCAGAGACTCAAGTGGACCAGATAGCCACAACTTCTGCTGCCACTCAGACAGATCTGGTCTAGCGATTGTTTGAAAAACGTGAATATGCCTTAACGACCGAAGTGCAGACATGGAAAGCCACTGCAGCTCGGTATCAAAATGAGGTCAGAAGAACTCAGGAACGAGCCTCCACAACCATTTTTGAATATGTGGAGTGCATAGATGTCATGAGATTGAGGCATGCGAAGTAGCAGCTCAAGATAGAGTAGTTGCAGAAACAAGTGGCAGAGCTGAAAACTGATAAAGAGCAGATGTTTAATTTGGTGCAAGAGGTGAGGGCATGTCATTCCCCTACTTCTTGCTATTCTTTGTTCTTGCATGAACGTTTTCTTTTATTCTGCATGGAAAGCATCAAGAATGAAATTAGTTATGAAATAGAGGATGGTGTACAATTCCTCCACATAATGAGGAGCCATGATGTGCCAACTCAACATTTGATGTGTGAGCTTTACATGAACGGGTATCTATTATGCATGGACAGAGAATTTAACCCAGTCCCATATGTGGGGGAAATTCATTTAAGGGCTTTCATCTCTTACACTTTTAATTAGATTAGCTGGTAGAAGGATTTTAATACATTTGAGTCCAATCAGGTTACAAAGCCATTTATAGTAAGAGGAGAACATGAAAGGTCAATCACCATGTTCACTAAACACAACACTTTTTTGGGAATTGAGGGGAACAGAGAAAGAATGTTAAGGACACAAAAATGGTGCCTTGATCTTTGTGTCAAACAACTAGCCACATTTCAATATGAATCCCTTGATTGTTGTCAGAAAAGGTGCATGATGTCACCTAAAGCCGTCTAGAATAGGGAGCCATTTGGAGCACCAAACTTTATACGAGCACTCACCAGAGTGCCTAGGTATGTGGCATGTGTCCAAACACGCGGGGTTCGGTGGATGGGGATCCGGTTTCAGTTCCCCGCCATCTGGTTGCCAATAGAAAACTATACCCCAGCATATAATGTTCCGAGTGATTTGTGGAAGGAATTCCTCCTCTCAGATGGTTTTAAAGTTCCAGGGACAAATATGGCCGATGAATATGATCTTGCTCAGCTCCAAGAGGCCAACAGTCTTCAAAACCCAGACCTACGGAGGTAGTGAACTGCATGAGGGCATGTAGAAGACTAGTTTGGGGGAGATGTTGGGCACCAAATCTGGCTATCTTTCTATTGCATTTCCATCACCCTTTTTGCACTTATTCACCTATGTTTACTATGCTAAATCCGCGAGGTAATCACCCTTTTTATGTCTATTGGAATATAATATTAATGAAGTAAAGTCGCAGGATTTTACCTATTCACAACACTAAAACATATGTTTGACTGCAGCTTCTGGAGAATAGGTACCAATCTTTCAGTGTCCAACGACAGATCCACAATTCACAGCAACGACCAGCCATAAGGGAGCCGTGTAGCTGGAGTCAGAAATCCCCGAACCATTCTTGGACCATTCGCTGATCTCGTCTATCTGGTGTTGGTGACGTTCCAAACTAATGTACATTGCAAGGTATACGGTTACCAGGTTTTGGGGAAAGATGTTGTTCTCCCACGTTGTGTATAAAAGATAGGTTATTCCTGTAAATGGGGGACGCCCCATCGATATTGTAATAACTCTTTCCAGATTAATAAAATATCATCTCTTTTGTTTTTCCATTCTTCGATGCGATTAACGCAGCCCTGATCAGAGAGTTGGGCCCGCTCTTCCGATCAGGTGTTGCGTATTTCTATGTGTGTTATTTATTATTTCATGATTGTTGTTACAGCTTGTTAATACTTGTAATACTTTTTTAGAGTTCTATAGCTAGTTTCATTTTACAGCAATGTTTTGAATCTTAATCGTGAATCCTTGGTCGGTCGTGGATGGTACTCTTGCCCATGCATATACCTTGCGCATTGCCTTGAAAGGACACACACCCAGATTGATAAATTAATGTCGGAAAACAGGTGAATAGATTGTTCATACCTGGACCCCAACAAAGTGGTCTTCCTCTAATGCTAGCAATTGTGTGAGGCATTCATCCATGATGTCGTGTTCTACCATCTTGGTCGTTGTTGCAATTCATATTCTTGGCACTATGTACTCCATCGGCATTACTACTTCTTGTCCATAAACCAGTTGAAAAGGTGCTTTCCCAGTCAATTTCTTACAAGTAGTCATATAATCCCATAAAACCGCTAGTATGCACACATCCCAATAATTCCTATTAACATTACATACCTTAGTGAGGGCATTCTCCAAGATCTTGTTGAAATCTTCAATAGTGGAATTCGCCTAGGGGTGATATGACATACTCTTTTGATGGTACATCTGGGACTCCTCTGTCAAAGTTGCGGTTATCTCATTCAGGAAGAGTGTCCCTCTGCCACTCATCAGAATTTTCGGGCATCCAAACCTTGACAGAATAAAATCAAATATGAACTTCACAGCAGTTTCCACGCTACAATCCTTCACAGGTTGTGCCTTGTCCCATCTAGTTTAATATTCTGTCACAATGATAATATAACGTGCTCCAATTTTTTTTCCCTTGTTGCTAAATAGGTCCAACAAATTCAATCACCCACTTATCAAATGCTTGTAATGTGACCTTTGGATTTAATGGAATTTCATCTCTTCATGGTGATCTCCCGATCCTTTGACACACATCACACACACTGTAGTATTCCTTGGAATCTTATGTATTGTTGGCCACAATAGTCCTGCACAAAGGATCTTCTGCGCATTAGCCTTACCTGCATAGTTTCCTCCGGTGACGCCAACATGTGCTTTTGCTAGAATATTATGCCTTTCATATTCATGTATATATTAGCGTAAGACTTCATCTGACCCCATATTATATAGTTGTCCTGCAATCATAGAAAAATCAGTAGCCCTGACAACTAGTTCCTTCTTTTGTTGTCTCGTATAACCTTTAGGAGCTACGCCAGTAGACAAAAACTAAATGATGTCTGAAAAATGCTTGACCGCAACCCTGACAGCAAAGAGCTAGTAACCCTTCCTCAATATTCGTAGGAACTTCGCCATTTTTTATCCACAATAGGTGGTCTAATCCAGCATTCAATCTCCTAGGATTTACTATGACTTCAAAATCATATCCTTGAAAAAGGTACAACCACCTACAGATTCCCACCTAACATAGGCTTATTTACCAGGTACTTCAAAGCAGAATGGTCCATGTACATCTTAAAGTGCACACCTAGTAGATAATGCCTGAACTTTTGTAGTGCATAAACCATGGCCAAACCTTCGCGCTCTATGGTTGAGTAGTTCCTTTCAGCCTTAGATAGTTTCCGACTTGCAAAGGAAATCAGGTGATCAATATTTTGTTCCACTGGTTGTGTTAAGATGAATCCCAACGCTATTTAAGACGCATCCACATGCACATGAAATTCCTTCTTCCAATCGGGGAATACTAGGATTGGTGTCGTAACCATCTTCTCCTTCAGAGTATCCAAGCTTTTCTAGCAATCATCATCCTAGAAAAATGTAACATCCTTCTTTAACAGCTTCTCCATGGGCGCAGTGATCTATGCATATGCCTTAATAAACTTCCTATAGTACCCAGTATGACCCAATGTTGCATGTAGCTGCTTTATGTTCCTAGGGGGCTCCAGATTGATAATGAAAGCGATCTTAGCAGGGTCTACCATCAATCCCTACTTACAGACAACGTGGCCCAACAATATTCTATATGGTACACAAAAAATGCATTTCTTCAAGTTCAGAGAGATCTCGTACTTCCTACAAATATCCAACATTAAGCGCATACTAGAGACATGCTTCTTGACCAGTACAAACACTATCCAATCATCAAAGTAAACCTCCAAAAACTTATGAATGAAATCCTTGAACGTCGCAACCACCACCCTAGAGAAAATTGCAAGAGCATTTTTGAGTCCGAAGGTCATAACTGTATACTGGAACAACCCCCATCCTGTAGTGAAGCTAGTCATGCTTCTATCCTCCGGTGTGATCGTAATTTGGTGGTATCCCGAGAATCCATCCTTAAATGAGTAAGCTTCCTGCCCACCAACATTCTCAATAACTTCATCTGTAAATGGCGTAGGGAATGGATCATAGATGCATGCATCGTTTAGCTTCCGTAGATCTATGCAAATCCTGATATCGCCCTTTTTTTCTTCTCTTGGACCACCATTGGACTGGCCCACTCGGACTCCTCTACTGGCTCAATTATTCCAGTTGCGTGCATTTTATTAAGTTCATCTCATACCTTTTCCTTGTATTTGGGGTTCAACCGATATGGGTGCTGCTTAACAAGCTTTGCATCGGGTTTTAACTTGATCTTCATCACCCCCAAATCTCCTACTATCCCCTTCAAGTCAAAAAACTTGGGTGGAAATAAGTCCTGATATTCATATAGCAATTCAGATACCTTATCCTTTATATCTTCATCCCAATAGTCACCAATGTTCGTGAATTTTGGTTCTACCATAGAACCAATGTTCACCTGCTTTGTGCACATCAATTGTAAAATATCAGGGATCTCCGCACTAGGTCCCTCAACTTCACGTTCTCCTTATGGTTTAGGTATATTAATATTCCTTGGATCCTCATCAGCTTCTTCCATTGTAACATTGTAACATTCTAAAGCATGTTGCAGCTGCGTACTCCAATCAAGTTGTACCCATGTGATGGGTTCAATGGGTGTTTGGAAGATTGATGCCTTAATCTCCTGAAGTGCTTCATCAATGCAAGTGAACCCATCTTCAAAACTGAACGTGAGCACGAAAAATTTCTTTCATCTCATCCCAGTCAGTGGTCCTGTGTCACATCTTTGTTTCTAAATACCATTTTTTCAGGATAATATCCAGGGTATGAACAAAGATATGCACCCACTCAGGTTGAGGTATTTCACCCCACATGTTAGTACATCATGCCAGATGTTTGCACAGATCATCCTTCCCTGTGTATTTTTCTGTCAGTTAGGTGTTCATATAGCCAAATCGTAATTGCATCATTCGACAAGATTCCTTCCAACCAGAAAAATTATCCATGTGCGTACCCCACCATCTTGCAGGCGTAGCTCTTAACGCTAGATCTAACGCTTGGAATTGATGTTCCTCTGGTACATCCTTTTCAAAATGTTCAAGAAATATATTGACATCACCCAAACCATCATAATAGGTTAACTTACATACCTCAGTAGATACACAGCGTAGCGATTTTGTAAGTCGATTACATTGCAACGTGGAGACCTCATGCAACCGATTTTGCCAGTTTTCTAACTCTTCATCTAAGTTTGATTGGCAGGAGTTGTCCTTCTCCCAACTGATCCTTCCATCCACAGTAGGATTTATCCAATCTTCATTCCATGCAATTAAATTATAGATATGCTCAATGTCATCATCTTCATAATAGTCACAATTCGATTCTGTGTATCATGAACCTTTAATTGGATCCAACGGGAAAATTACTCGAAGTTTGTTCTTCTCAAATGCCATGCTTTGCTTCTTTAAGTTAATGATTGGATTCATGTCAAAATCCCAATCAATCCGAACAACACTGAGTATGGATTATTGTCATCAATGATCTCAATAACTTTGAAATCATCCACTACTCTTGCACCTTCAATATCTACAGTTACTCCATATAGGCACCCCATTGGAATTATCTTCTGTTGATTCACCATGCACAGCTGAATTGGTGACCATTGCAACTTACGCTTTCCCATACATTCTCATCTCTCCTTCGGCAGTACATTAGCATCGGAGCCCAAGTCTAGGATTACTTTATCCATTTTGAAATCACCGATCTACGCAGACTGCTGCATCTCCCTCCTGGTTGTTTTCTTGCTTTGGGTTACCTTATTAACTGCGTGCTCTTCTTGTAACAATTTATCCTTGTTGGTGTGGTTATCTTTCAGCTCTTGCAATCCCTCCACTACCTTCTGATCTCGTATGAGCAGGTGCTCAAAATTATGCTCAAAAATAAAAGTTGTCAAAATGATGTGGAACCTGAACGACCGCATAGTTCTCATTATCCTGAATCTGGCGCAACTCATTTCATGTGAAACGGACTCTGTATGCTCCCAGAAACTTGATTTATTCACTTTTTCAAATAGGTAAAAAAATTGCAGGTGGTTGACAAGGATGTTGACTGGGCATCCGTACCGCCTAGGTGGAAAGGGAATATTCTCAAAATATTTCATTGAGTTGGCATTGTCCTATTGGTCCATGTGTTTTGGGCCAATAAGGAGGTGACACATGGCCAAGCCTGAGGCTGCCACGTGTCCTCCTATTGGCATAGTAAAATTTGGTATGGTGGATAGGGCGTAGGTTGGGCTCGACCCCGCGACCTCCCACTCACAAACGCAACAACTTACCATTGAGCTTGGACTATGTTTCTTAACCAAAGGGTTATGAGTTAACGTTAAAGATTACCATCGCTAAGGTTAGGGGGCGTGCGGACTTAACTGCCCCCCATGTGAACACCATAACCATCATTGCTAGCTACTTGATGTAGCTGCCAAGTGCTCTGCCAATGAAGACCGATAGTAGTCACCGCCAATGGGCCTCCACATGTCAACACTCTTGCAGAAACCGCTAGCATTTATTGTGACAGCTGGAGGGAGGGGGTCAACACTGAGGGCTAGCCCCTTGGAACATGGCCCCCATATGACCAAGCTTTTGGTTTTAAGGCCTCAACGGAAAAATTAAAGGTCCTGCAAATCCACCCAAAATCTGAGGAATTTGTCGCTCCATTTGTGGAAAATAGGGCGAATTTGTAGGATGATGTTGGATTTTGTGCAAATTGTAGAGCGAATAATGGGGAAACTAAGAGAGGTCATAACTTCTCCAGTTTTTGACCAAATTTGATGCAAAAAGAGGCTAGGTAGCCATTTTTGGGCATTCTAGACTCATTGGAGCAAGTTGCAGAATCATTTGAGCATTGTAAACACATATTTTTACACTTTTGAGCATAATAGAGAGGCCCAAGGAGACATAGCCCAGGAGGGGTGAACTCCTTCATCATGTTCTTGTTGTGATGTGTTTTTGGTGATGTTATGTACATTTTTATGTTTTTGTTCAGTCTCTTATTTATGTTAAAATTTCTCATAAAATTAACATAGAAACTCATTTTACACTTGCAAAATTCATGAACCCTTAAGCACAATGAAAGCATTTTGTTTCTAATCTGAGGATCTTAGCACAACAATCTAATATTATAAATCATATCACTGTAGTAACTTCATATAGGTATGCAAGAATGATTTCAACATTGTGGGATCTGACTCTTGGGTTCCAACAACATCTCCTTTTGTGAGGCTATCAACATCGAGTTCTTAGATGTAGAAGCACCTTGACTCATAAATTTCTTTCTCACCTCCATGAATGTCCCTTTTTCCTTATGTAAATCAAACCCAACATTCTTCTCACCAGCTTTTCGAAACCATGACTATGATTCTGACTATTTACCTTCAACCTTGTCTTCACCAGTGGCTACACCACTTCGAGTGACTATGTTGACACTAGGATCATCTTCATGCGGCTCAGATCTCATCATTTGGATATTCTGCATTGGCTATTGGGTCTTATTCTCTTTCATCTTTACTATTAATATTGGGAAATCTTCTATAACATTATCAAATTGACGACATTGCTGACATGAGGGATGCATTGGGTTCTGATAGACGCGAGCAAAGTGTCCTGGTTCTCTACAATTGTAACAAATTATCTAGACCTGACCTTTTCCAATGCCTCCTCCTTGTCCTCTTCCTCATCCTTGAAATCCTCCTCGAGCTGTAGGTGAGCCTTGGTCATTTTGCACATGGTTTTCAACTTGCATCCTATACAACGGAGTTTTGTCCATCACTAGTTCATAGCTTTGACAATTCCTCTCATCATGACCAAATGATATACAAAAGTTACAAAAATTTTTCTTTGGAGACTATGTAAACTTTTGTAATAAGGAGAAATTATCAGTTGAATGTTTTCTTAAAACTTGGAAAATACTACACCAAGTACTTGCATCAGTGCTTGATCCAGTGGAAGACTCTGGTTTTAGTAGGTTAGGACCTCCCACATCTATATAATCCCAAAATATAGGGCATTGATCCTTATGATGGCCTTCAGCCTTGCATTTTGTGCCCAAACTTTAAAGTGTGTCTCTGTCTTGACTGCCTTTCCCTTCTTCATGTCGTGCAACTCTAGGCTTGCTAGCTACGCCTGTATCTGCAGAACTCCTACATTCATATCTTGGATCAGCGAAGCTTCTAGCTTCATCGTGATTTCCAAGCGACCCAATATTCTATTGGGATAACAGTAATCTTAAGTGAGGTAATAGTGAAGCTATGTACCAGTCCCTATGTTGTTCATATGAGATCTGAAGGTTAGCCTGACTTGGTAAACACTTCATTCGTTGATCTATATCCCACGCAAATTCATTAACCTTTTTCTTAATCTCCTTGATCTCAACCACACATTAAGATTTCAACTTTGGCTTCGTAAATTCCGCATTCATCGCATCCTTCATATTAGCCAATGAAGCAGCCAGCTGAGTCATGTTGTACCTGATATACCAAGTAAGCGCCCTATCCTGTAGCATTGTAACCAATTGCTCTTTCTTTATATCATCATCATTGATCTGCTGTGATTTCCACATAGCTTCTGTGACGAACCAAAATTGTTCAGGATCCTCTTATCCCTGACCCCTGAATACAGGCATTTTTATCATATTTTCCGTACTGAATAGTGGATGTGGAGGTGGAAGTGTAGGTGTATGAGGTGGAGGATTTGAGGAATCCTGAGGTCAAGAATTCAAGAGGAGTGGTGGCGAAGGTGGAGGTGGAGTGGTTGGATGTTGAATTCCATAAGTAACTTGATCTATAGTCTGTGCCACACCTCTAGGCGTACTAGGGCTACTTCATTCTTCTTCACTTTCAAACTCTCCCAATAAGGGATTGTATTCACTTTCAAAAAAATTGTCTTGATCTACTCTGTATCACTTTCCACTTCGTGTAGATCTATTTGGACCCCTTTTAAACATTAAGGTAAAGGCATAACCTTATTTTCACACAAAAGCATTTTAATCTAGGTTTTTAGCGATTTCAGGTACTTACCTCTCAGATCCTTGAAGAATTGTCGTTCGGCTTCGCTATACTACACAGATGTATCTATTGCAAATTCAGTGATGAAACCGGCCAAGATACTATCAATCCAATAATCAACATCCCTCGTAACCTTATAATCATATCTTTCAAGACGTTTTCCAAGTTATGGTGTCCACATAATAGGATTGTCGTGGTTAAGTAGGTTCTCTATCCACTAATTTGGATAGCCACTTGTACAACTCACAAGGGAACGGTGAAAAGAAAACTTTGTGCAATTTTGTGTAAAGATACCTTTGTAACCACTTTTCTTTTGATAGGCATGGATTCCTATTCTTCTCGCCTGCAAACTCCTGCAACTTCCGATTTATCCACTTCTCAATTTTCTTCTTAGTAGGTATCCACTTATGCCACATCACACATCCCTCAGATAGATCTCGGTCCCAGCAACAGAACCATTTATTGGCTTGAGGGGGCTTGGACCCAGGTTCAGAGTTAGTTGCACTAACCAACAAAACCCTACACTACCGGCCCTTTCAGCAACAATCCGCGTAGCGCAGGCTATAGTCTCACCCGAGGAAGTATTGGGGGATGCTAGAACCAAGCTTCTGCATCCAGAAGGCTATGTGATGTGGTTTAAGGCACTTCTGCAGTTTTAGTTCAGATCTGACCTTCGCAAACCCTTATTCATGAGACTTAGATGATTTCTAGTTAAAGAAAGTTATAAGCTTCGTGTAACTATCTAATCATGCATAAAACAACATCTAATAGTTGATCCAAATATTTGCAAAGTAATTAAGATTATAAAAAAAAGACAAATATCATTTAGTTGCACATAAATACATAAAATACACAATGCATAAAAATAGACAAATATTTTCTTCAAATATCTTTCTATTACTTCAGATCTTCTTTTACAACCTTTCCAGACCCTGTACACATAGCTACAGGGGCCCACGCACTCAGCTGTAGACTTACCTAGGTCTCCACGCATTCAGCTGCAGGAGCCTTCCCATTTGCCCAAAAACATTGAAATATCTACAACTACATACCCAAAATCATACCATAACAAGTGATTCCTTGATTATTGCCTTAGACTTGCTAAGAAATCTCTTTATATATCCTTCACTATTACAATACTATGGTCTGCAAACCATGGGCAGATCTCAAAAAAATACCAAAATATAAGGGGTTTTGACCTTACTAAAACCCCTTGACTCCTATTTGACTTGCGCTATGAGGTTTGTTTCTGAAAAGGCCGGTAGTGTAGGGTTTTATTGGTTAGCACAGCTAACTCTGAAACTGGGTCCAAGCCCCCTCAATCCAACACCTCCAACTTGGCCTCAACTGCACATTACGTAGTCTCTAAGCTCAAGCCAAACCATTGATCTCCTAAGTTGTGCAACTACACAATCACCATGTCTTCTTTGCCTCCCAGAACTATACAGTTGGTTGAAACAGTGCAAAACCCCTCAGCCCAGCTCACTGAGTCCCAAGACAGTGAAATCGGCCTACCCAATCCACCCTGAACTGCACATTGTGCAGTATCAAGGCTCAAGCTTCACCCATGGCTACCTGTTTTATGCAATTGTGCAGTCATTGAGCCTCTCTCTCAGCCTACCACCTATTTCTCACTCACTCAATGGATCAACATGACCATCTTAGACTATGGGTTTATTGGATTGATGTCATCTCATCATGAGTGAATTGCATATGAAGGTACTCTATCATACCATGACAGGATGATGAAGAAGGAGATGGAGAAGGGAAACATGTTGAAAGACATATTTGTAGTCGATTATGCAAGCTGATCAATCAAGAGAAAACAAAGGGACACTAGTTTACGACCACAACTCAAGACTTGGTATCATTTAAGACTCCTTACTTCTAATCCATAAGGAGGTGGATAGAAGAGCATCTTCAAGAAGACATGTAGAAAGAAGCAATAGAAGTAGCTTGACATTGCCATATCATCAAGTAGTCCATGTCAACAGTGTCATGTCATGTCATGTCATGAGTTGTCATATGCCACATCATTATTGTGGATCATGTAATTTCTTATTCGAAAATGTATTTTAAAGTGGAGGTCCAAAGGACATGTATAGAAGATGAAGAGTCATGTAAAGTAGAAAAGTCATAGGAATTCAAACAGTCATGAGGGTAGTCAAAGAGTCACAAGGGAGGTGAAGCATCACCCCATTGGTTATATATACACCCTTATTGTATGAGAAAAGGACTTTACACTTTGGCTCCTCCCCCAAGGCATTAGAGAGACAAGCTAGTTCTTTTGGGGAGCAAGGAGTGACTCCAACGCTCCACTATTGGAGCTAGTGGTGTTCATTGTATATAGGTGTCTTGGAACATTTACTTAATATCATAAGCCTCATGGCCAACGCATTCTTCATGCATGGATTATGAATATTTGTGATACTATTCCGTCGATATTTGTAATCCATATTTGCTTTCATCTGTGCTAAAGTAGTTGAATTATTTCGGTTATTTTAGTGCTTATCTTATTTATAATGTGTTGTAACAGTTTCGATGGTTATCACATATTTGTGGAATATTCCATTAGATGTTAGATAGATCTTTCTTGTTCATAATGGTTGCAATGATTGTCACATTTTTGTGGACTATTCCGTTGGATGTTATAAATATATTGTGTGTGTGTGTGTGTCTATGTCTGTGTCTACTAGGGTGGTACTATTACCTCTCTCCTAGAGGCTCACTTTCCTTTCCCTCCACAGTAGAAGAATCTTGGCACACATACAATCAAATACTCACGAGGCATACTCACTTATTGATCTGAGATTACCTGTGCATTAATATCTTGTGTCAAACTTTGTATCCAAGGAAAACCTATAAGAATATATGGAAGTCGGGTCGTTATCCCATATTGGGCTTCTATTCAAAATGGTGTAAGGTCTAATTGGGACTTCACATCGTGGGGTCCCCCTTGGTTGACGGATTTCCAGCACCGTCAATAATAGGGAACCTCACAACGCACATGGCTCCCATGAGTTTCACATTCTCTCTCAACTCTATCTCATCCCAGATGGAACTTTCAATTCTCTCTTGATCTACTCCTCTCTCAGTGTAGATGGAATGCCTCATCAATAAGCTTGTGTACAATATGGGGCTACCTACTATGAAGAAGAAGGTGAACTTAGGAATCCCCGAGCAAAAAACAGGGTACAAAGTTGTGCAATAGAGTTCATGGCGCTCACTCCCTAAACAATATAGGAAGAGATTTCTCAAGAAGAATGAGATTTAACTAAATATAGAAGGATCCTCTCAAATACTAAAGTTCCCACAGAAGTTATGGATTGATTTCCTAATGTCAGGCACACACTGGGGCAATACAATCAGTACACGTACATAGTGGATATATGTTGGCACCTTAAGTATCTTATTGTGAGGATTTTTTTGAATAGAAACAAAAGTAGAGAAGATATTCTCCTCTCTTTGAATCACATGAAACAACAAATGATAGCATTAGATCATTGACCCAGATGTATTGAGAGAGATATGGTCATTCCTCCTTACTTTGGCTACTCTCTAGGCATCAATAAGAAGTCCATACCTATGGAAGCCACAAATTTAGATAATACCTCTTGACTGGTCTCTTGGTATTTTGTTCTTAGTTTTTATATACCAATTTTCTACTTCTTAGTCTATTCATGACCTCTAAGGTCTAATGTTTAGCATATGTATTTTGGGTTTTCATTCTTTAGGTAAGATTTTTCCTTCTTCTATTTTGAAAATATTGAAACTATCGATATGGTCATATTTCCTTGTGATCGACCATTTCAGATTTCACAAAATTAACATGTTCTCTTTGCTTTGAAGGAAATACAAATTAGTTACTTTAAAAAAACACACACAAGGGAAAAAAAAAATTGAATAGGCTAAACATAGAGACCTTAGGGGGTGTATTCCTCATTACAAGATTTGCTTCAGCAATTAATATACTTATATATTTGGGCCACCTTGTTTACAGATATGTTCACCATCACCTTCCACAGGAGCTAAAAAACTTCCTCTCCACAAAACACTTAATCTCAAGCCATTTACAAAGCTTGTGAATTACATGGATAAGAATAAGACATCCAATGAGTTTAAGAAATCGGCTAGAAAAGTGAATTTATTTACATTTCCACCTAAGTTCCCCTGGGTGCATAAATCCCCATCTTGAACAATGATAGGTGAATTTGGTTATCAATGTTACTCTCTGCAGTCAAAAACATTCTTTTATTAATATGATTGCTTAGTGAAACTAATGATTCCCATGTCTCCTCATCACAATTTAAGTTTCACTCTATGAAAATTTCATCAAACAATATGGCATAAGCCATATAAAATGAGAAAATAATAACAATTACATACCATTTTCAAAATTAAATATGTATATACATCATATAATTGTGCCAAGTGGTGTTTTCCAACCCAGTATGGTAGAGATGTTGTAATGTTTAACATTTTCACTTAGTCAAAATATAACAAAATTAAATTAAAATTAAAAAAATAACCCATGGTAATTCCCATGGTATTCTTCTCTAATGTGGCCCATTTAAAGGATAATAATTAAACGAGCCTAGGTCCATCTTAACTCCAGATCTACCAATCACCTAGAGGGATCAAATCTCTTTTCGCTCTAAAGAGGCTTACACCTCAAGAAAGAGATTTGATCCCTCTTAGAGCTTGGTAGATCTGAGTTAAGATGGATCTAAGCTAGTTAATAAATAATATAATATATACATTGTCAACATTTAACATTTTATATATTGCAAAGAACCTAACTATATAATTTTCCAAAAATTTAACTTTTTCATTATTTTAAAATTCTTATAGCTCATTTATAAGAAAGAATATATCCCTTCTATTATACACACAAGATCCATCTTAACTCCACTTTTAGAGTGAAAAGATATTTGATCCCTCTCGAGGCTTGGTAGATCAAGGGTTAACATGGATATAGGGTAGTTCTATATATATATATATATATATATATATATATATATATATATATATATATATATATATATATATATATATATATATATATATATATATATATATATATATATATATATATATATATATATATATATATATAATTTTCATTGAGGGGAATAAATCTAGGTGGACATGAGGGGAAGAACTATAGGGGCCTTAAATCCATATTATTACTCGATCTATATATATATATATATATATATATATATATATATATATATATATATATATATAATTTTCATTGAGGGGAATAAATCTAGGTGGACATGAGGGGAAGAACTATAGGGGCCTTAAATCCATATTATTACTCGATCTATAGCTCCTCGATCGCACATATTTAGGTCGAAAAGTGATTCCACTTTCAAGAGAAAATTCTTGAAACAATATAAAGAAAAGAGGATGTGAAAGTAGGCTTGACCAACGAGAGAATCTCTTCACACGCACTCAGAGTTTCAAAACATTTGGGTTTAAGGGCTCAACATGCCATTGTCTCCTGCTATCATTATGGGGCTGCCTATTGAAACTCAAATCATAGGTAGGGTTCAGTTCCAAGTAGTTGAGTATCATAACTATCGTAAGATGTACCATCCATTGGAGAGCGAAAAGGTGACACATTTCTCTTGGGTAATACTAATTATTAAGGCTTCATCAACCACTACTACTAGATCTCGTGCATATATATATCATAAGTTGTACCATACATTGGAGAGTGAAAAGGCGACTGATCCAAAATCTTTTGCTTATAGATGTGTTAAAGAATTACATGCATAAATTGTAGCTTAACATAGAAAACTTAATGTGCACATGAGAGAAGAGGAGAAACACATAACGCATGAAAGAAGACAACAAGACTTGATAACGGAGTTTGTCTATCTTGGACTACGTCTTCGGGCCCTGCTTGATCAATGGGGGGACCTTCATTCATTAAGTGGCATGAAAAAGAAGAGTACAAGCAACAGTTACAAAAAGGAGTCTTATACCTCCATACTGAAAAATGGCCGAAGATGTAGAAATATTATGGAGAAACGGATAGTTCCATTGCGTTTGTGGCATTGAGAAGTGTTGAAACCATATAAAATTTGTCAAATTCTGACAAAATGAAATTTCGGCCCTCCTACAAAATTGTCTCGAACTGCGTGCACTGCCTCCTCTACCTGGGAGCACTAACAAACTCTGTTTAAGTATAATATGGGTGGAAAATTCTTAAATGAAATGGTTATAGTGCAGTTGGTGGAAGGTCTGGTTAATAGGGAGGAGGTCGGGTGATCAAACCCCTCCTCCTCCTTTTTACATAACAAAATCCTTGTTATAACATTATACAACGAATTTTTTTTTAAATTAAATTTTAATGGTTGGGTTGGGCCCACCTTGGGCAGACCACCCACCATACCCATCTCCGCCTTGTTTGTTGCAATAAATGGTGGCCGAGGGTTGGGTCTGTGCCCCAAGGGCCGACCCACCCAATACGTGCCTTGTTTGTTTGATGTGCAGGACGGTTGTGGGGTGGCAGGGTCATGGCCGCCCACCCCCATTCGTTTCCGTTGTAACCATTCTGTGGGTGGGGGAGGGGCCAGGGGTCGTGGCCCACCCCTCCTTTGTTATGTGTACGTTGTGGGGTGGTGGGGTTGGTGGCCCGCCAACCCCTTTTTTTAATTTTTTTTGTTTATATAACAAACATTGTTTTTTTTTTAATTTTCGGTTTTCGACCGAAGGGGTCTTTTTAAACAGGTAACAATTTCGCTCGGAATCTGGCCGGAGTTGGCCGGATTCCGTCTACCGAAAAAGTGAAAATTGGGTCCTTGTTAAACTTTCACAGTCATCAAAAGTCAACACAACTTTGACTGCTTCTATCTCCATTATCCGGACTCGGATTGGAGTTTCGTTCACACCATCGGAATCAAGGCGACGAGAACTTTGATTTAATGTCAAGTTCATCGCCTTTCCACCACTTTTAATTTTGAGCTTTTTCCATGCCACTGTGTCTGGAGATCCACCTGGATCAATCCTCCCCATTGAGGAGCTTTTGGACTGCCAAAAGCTTTATCAGTCAATTGGCAAGTGAGGGAATTGTTCCCTCACTCTTTCTTTTTCCAGCCATTTTTCCTTACTAGGGTGCATCCCCTTGAAACCAACTCAAAGGTATTCCACATCTCCCCATCGTGAAGTCCTGGTTCTTCTGTCAAGGATGATGTATTCAGGTAACTCATCGAGATACTCTGGTGCAAAGTCATCAACTGTAGGAACTGTGCCCACCTCTTCGGTGTCCATAATCATTGGTGTCTCATACAGCTTTAAGTTCTCCACATTCACTATGGAGTACATCTGCATATATATCGGCAAATCGAGACAAAAGGCATTGTTTCCAATCTTCTCCAAGATGTTGAATGGACCATACTAGATTGGTTGCAACTTTTCCCTTCTCCCTTCATCCTGTCCTTGCTGATATGTAACCACACTTTGTCACCCACTTGAAATTGATGGTCGACTCGGTGTTTTTCATGTCGAGCCTTGTACCGGGCTTGACTTTTCTCCAACTACTCCTATATTGCTTGGTGAATCAACTGGATCCGCTGGATGAACTGCTGCGCTTTGTCCCTGTAATTACGTCCACTAGAGCCATATTCCCTTCCAAAGACCATATCAAAAGGGTCCTTTGGCAGGTAGCCAAAACATGTCTCAAATGGTGAACGATGCATAGATGAGTGCACTGCTCAGTTGTAAGAATGTTGCACATATGGAACATGTTCATCCCACAACTTAGGATGTTTTCCACAATAGCCTTGCAACAAGTGTACCACAGTGCGGTTTACAACCTCTATCTGTCTGTCAGTCTGTGGATGGAATGTTGTGCTTCTTTTAAACTTGGTGTCCATCATCTTCCACAAGCTGGTCCAAAACTCTCTGAGAAAGCGAGAGTCCCGATCTGACACAATCGGTGTGGGCAACCGAAAATGGACCCAAACATGCTAAAATAAAAGATATGCATTCTGATCTGCAATGATCTGCTTTTTACAAGGCATTAAAATACACATCTTACTAAAATGGTCAATGACGACATACAAATAGTCGTGACTTTTTCTAGACAAAGGAAAACCTCCTACAAAATCCATCGACACACTTTCCCATGGATGACTCAGAATAGGGAGTGGTGTGTAGAGCCCGAGTTTTCTATTAGAGGGCTTTGAAACAGAACACATCACACAACCCTTTACATAGCGAGTCACAATGTTCTTCATATGAGGCCAAAAACAAAATATTTGTACATGACACAAAATTTTTTCAATACCAAAATGACCAAACACAAGGGAGGTGTGGGCCTCCCGGATTACATGTACCCTTTCTCCTGTGGGTATGCACAATTTGCCAAGGTGATACAACAGTTTCCCCTGCAAGTGATAGTTGTCCACTTGTGAACCATGGGGTATTTTTGCATAACTCTCCTTAACATCATCATCGTTATCATATTATTCAGCATAAATTTCAAAAAGATAATGAAGCATTATGAAAAATAACAGAAGCAGAAATAGGAGGGCGAGATAGCATATCGGCCACTTTGTTGCTAGTGCCCTTCTTATACTTTATTACCAGATGAAACTGTTGAAGAAAACCCATCCACCTGAAATGACGAGATTGCTGCAACTTGGTTTGTGACTGAAGATACTACAAGGGCTGATGATCCGTATGGATGATGGTCTCCTTGCCGATCAGGTAGTGTTTCCACTTTTTCACACTCTGGACCAAGGCATATAATTCCTTGTCATAAGTGGGATAGTTTATCATAGCCTGAGAGAACTTCTCTGAATGGTAACATATCAGCTTCTTTTGCTGCATCAGTACAACTCCCATGGCATATCCGTTGGCGTCTATCTCAATCTCGAATGGCTATTGGAGATCTGGTAAGGCCAAGACCAGTGCGGTGCTGATCTTTTCTTTCAATGTTTCGAAGGACTTTTGCTAATTTCCTCCCCATTGAAATACTTTCTTTACACTTGTCAATGTGTGTAAAGGTACTGCAATAATAGAGAAATTGGCAATAAATCTCCTTCAATATTGTACTACAGCCAAAAAGCTATGAACCTCGGTTACACTAGTAGGTTTAGGCCAATTTACAATTGCTTCAACTTTAGAAGGATCAATTTTTAGTTGACCATGACCAACAATATGATCTAGGTAAAACAAAGAGGTTTTTCCAAACTCACACTTTGACAATTTTACATAGAGTTTTTCATTTTTCAATACATCAAATAGTTTCTTCACATGACATACATGTTCATTCCAACTTTTACTAAAGACAAGAATATCATCTAGATATACAGGAACAAATTAATCAATGAAAGACCTAAAGAGATCATTCATGACCATCATGAAAGTGGCTGGAGCATTGCAAAGTCCGAATGGCATCACCATCCATTCGAACAACTGTGTTTGGTCTTGAAGGTGGTTTTCCACACATCCTGCTCTGCAATTCGGACCTAGTGATAAACACTACGCAAATCCAATTTGGTGAAATAGATAGCATTCTTTATCCGATCTAATAAGTCATCAATGCGGGGAAGAGGGTAACGATTTTTCACCGTGATTTTGTTTAGTGCTCGATAATCCACGCACATCCTCCATGTGCCATCTTTCTTCGGAACTAATACAATCGGTGAGCCGCATGGAGAAGTACTCGGTTTGATGATCCCTTGGTTCAATAGTTCATGCACCTACTTTTTGATCTCCTCCATCTCAATGGTTGACATCCTGTACATGCCAATATTCGGTGAAGGAGCATCATGCTGCAAATGGATCTAATGCTGGATTTCCCTCTGCGGGGGTAATCCCTTTGGTTCCTAAAACATCTCATCATAGTTAGAAATTAATTCACATAATTCATTTTTATGCACATGATCACAACCCTGGAAAGCATCGGATAATTCTACATCTTTTCCCCTTACAACCATAAGAATGCAACCCTTACTGGAATTCACCAACCTCTTCATTTGTCCTACACTTACAAGGTCGGCACTGATTTTAGTTTGATGAGCCCTTACAATATATTCTACCCCATCTTTTGTGATTTGGTATTTGTTTTCATGACAGAAGAAGATTTCCTTTCTATCATATATATATGGACTCACCATGCCACAGATATCCAATGGTATCACATCAAATTTTACCTCTTCCACTAACTTAGAAGCGATCACAAATTTAACCTTACACTGCTTAGTTACATTTAGTTTTGCTTTATCATGTATCCATCCAAGTGGGTAGGGTTTTGGCTGTGGTTTGGTTTCCAATCCTAGCTTCTTTATCAAGGACTCTGAAATTAAGTTTGCTTGGGATCCGGTATCAAATAGAGTTTCCACTTTTGTATGATATATTATAACTCTAATATGAAATAGTTCAATTCCCTTTCGTTCATTAGGAAGAGACTCATCTATTGAACTAGTGCCTCCATGTGATTCATTATTAACATGAGGTGTAAGAGTACCTTTTCTTTCTCCTATTGTGATCAATGCTTCATCTCTCGAATCAGATCCAAGGTCTTGCTGCACAGTTGCTACTATCTTCTTCTTGATTTTCCTCCATACTTCTTTGGTCTTTTTTCTGGGAATTGTTTCCAACAATGATCGTCGTCATGACCTTCCCTTTTGCAGTGATTGCAATAAGGTCTTTCTTCTTCATTTTTCTTGGTTGATGTCATCCTCTTCTCCTTTCCTTTTCCTTTCACTTTGGGTTTTCCATTTTGAGGTTTGAAACGTGGTTTCTTGAAATGATCATCTCTTTCATTTTTGCCCCTGTTCTCAATATGGATTGTCTTCACACTAGCGGAGTCAATAGTATTTGGTTCAAACAATAATTATGAATGTCTAAGGTAACTATGTAATGATCCAATATACTATGATCCAATATACTTAGTTACTACTTCTGGTGAGTCAAGTGCAATGTCCAAATTAAGTTCTCGTTTTCTAAATTCCTCTGTAAAGCTTTGAACATCCTGACCTCTACCTTGCCTTAAGTATTTCCAATCCATTAAGGCTTTTTGTTTATAACCCAAGGGATAGAATTGTTCCTTTAATGTAGAAATGAAATTAGGCCATGAGGAAAGAAGATTACCCACACTCTTACTGCTTCGCAATTTGCTCTCCCACCAAATGAGAGCAGTGCTGCTCAGCCGAAGAGAGGCCAGCTGAATATTTGCCTCGTCCTCTTCGATCTGTTGAATCCTGCAGTAGATTTCAATCTACTTAATCCAATTACTAAGCTTTTCTGCATTACTTTCACAGTTAAACATGGGAAGATCAAATTTGACATCTTATTTAAAGAAAGGTTTCGTATATGCAGCGCTTGAATTTCTACGATTATGGTGATGAGAGGAAGAAGAACTTTCACTCGTGGAAGGAGAAGGAGGGGGTTCTTCTCCACCATTTCCATGCATTGAACCTTGTTCTTCTGGTTTTCTCTCTTCTACTTTCTCCAGCCTTGAAAGCAACTGACCGACATTCTCTGCCATTGAATGGAAGGTTTTGTGGAAATTTTGCTCCTATTCATGACGAGCCTCTTCATCTGCCATGTTTCTCCTTCAATGTTCACGCCCCGCTTCCAGATCGAAAGACTTTAGTTTCCCTTCACCTCTTCGGAGCTTGTTTCTTGTTAACATACAAACATGCAATTCACATCTAAAAAAAGACCTGCTCTGATACCACTTGATCCAAAATATTTTGCTTATAGATGTGTTAAAGAATTACATGCATAAATTGTAGCTTAACATAGAAAACTTAATGTGCACATGAGAGAAGAGGAGAAACACATAAAGCATGAAAGAAGACAACAAGACTTGATAACGGAGTTCATCCATCTTGGACTACGTCTCCAGGCCCTGCTCGATCAATGGGGAGGCCTTCATTCATTAAGTGGCATGAAAAAGAAGAGTACAAGCATCAGTTACAAAAAGGAGTCTTATACCTCCATACTAAAAAATGGCTGAAAAATGTAGAACTTTGATGGAGAAATGGATAGCGCCATTGTGCTTGTGGCATCGAGAATTTCTGAAACCATATAAAATTTGTCAAATTCTGACAAAATGAAATTTTGGCCCTCCTGCAAAATTCTGTCTCGAACTGCGTGCACTGCATCCTCTGCCTGGGCGCACTGACAAACTCCGTTTAAGTATAATATGGGTGGCGAATTCTTCAAGGAAATGGTTATAGTGCAGTTGGTGGAAGGTCCGGTTAATAGGGAGGAGGTCGGGAAGTCAAACCCCGCCTCCTTCTTTTTACATAACAAAATCCTTGTTATAACATTATACAACGAATTTTTTTAAATCAAATTTTAATTGTTGGGTCGGGCCCGCCCACCATACGCATCTCCACCCTGTTTTTTACAATAAATGGAGTTCAAGGGCTGGGTCTGTGCCCCAAGGGCTGGCCTACCCAATACGTGCCCTGTCTATTTGATGTGTGGGACGATTGTGGGGTGGCGGGGTCATCGCTGCCCACCCCTGTTCGTTTCCGTTGTAACCATTCCGTGAGTAGAGGAGGGGCCGAGGGTCATGGCCCGCCCCTCCTTTGTTATGTGTACGTTTTGGGGTGGCGGGGTTGGTGGCCCGCCACCCCCTTTTTTTAATTTTTTCGTTTATATAACAAGCACTGCTTTTTTTGGAATTTTCGGTTTTGGACCGAAGGGGTATTTTTAAACAAGAAAAAATTTTGCCCGGAATCTGGTCGGAGTTGGCCAGATTCCATCTGCCGAAAAAGTGCAAATTGTGTCCTTGTTAACCCTGCCCAACCATCAAAAGTCAACCCAACTTTCACTGCTTCTATCTCCTTCATCCAGAGTCGGATTGGAGTGTCGTTTGCACCATTGGAACCATGGCGATGAGCACTTCGATCTGATGTCAAGTTCATTTCCTTTCCACCACTTTGAATTTTGAGCTTTTTCCATGCCACTGTGTCTGGAGATCCACCTGGATCAGCGACACATTTCTTTCGGGTAATACTAATTATTAAGGCTCCATCAGCCAGTGCTACTAAATCTCGTGCATCAGAATATATATGTTTGTCTCTATGTGTGTGTGTCTAACTAATAGAAGAAATGATTTTTTCACTGGAATTAGACAACACAATTTTTAGTAAGATTGTGATTTCTTATTGTTTAAAATGTAATTTTGAATGCATAAATGAATTTAGTAAAAAAACCCTTAGGGGCTCAATCTTTGCATTTTTTTTATTGATCAAAAAGGAAATTTTATATTATCAACAATGTAAACCAGAGTACAAAAACTAACTTCACAACTCCCCTAGCTTCAAGAAAACTAGATATGAGAATGAGAGGAGCTGGAGAATGCAACAAATATATCCAAACAACAATAATTTATAGGCTAACCAACCTTACATAGGAAAAAGGCAACAAAAAAGACAAAGAAGTTGAGAACATCATGTCATAGAGGGTGATGAGGAGGAAACCCAGGAGGCGTTGTTGGGAAGCCATCTCACTCATGCATATGAAAGTCGATGTGTTCTACTCGGGCCTCCAAGTCGCACAGATGGTCATTGAGGCATCATTAGTTCTATCAAATTATCTCGAGCTACTCTTGAGTCTCCTTGAGGTTGAATTGAATGATTTTCATGTATGCCATCAATTCATTTCTATCTTCATAATGGTGCTCTCTTATAATTTCCAGGTTGTCATGGACGTATCTCAGTTGTTCAACAATTGTTTCCAGTGTGGTTGGAGCCTCCACTATGCCTGAAGAATGACCACGATCATGGGAAACCTCACCTGCCTATTCTCCGCTGACCGAGTCGCTAGAAGTCAAGCTCGTGTCATTGCCTTGGCACATGGTAGGGCCATGCTACCCACCTCCGCAGTGGGGACAACCACCCTAGTGGGGCATGATTGTCAGCATCCAAAAACCTCTTACCTAAATTATATAGGATAACCCAATCACCCAGAAATAATTGACCACCAGGACAGATTGGAAGAGACATGAAAACTACCACAGCCTCTGCACGGTGCCTTCACAATCCTGTCCAAGTTGGACCTCCCACCTAGTCGTTTCTACCAACACCCTTCCAAAACCCTAGGTCGATGTTACCCCTCCAGCGTACCACAACAAGAGTAGGGGAAGGTCGATGACAATTCTCAACCTAAGAGCACGCAGCAACACACCCAATACCACAATAGTCACAACTAGGTAGAGGCTAACCAGGGTCGTGTAAGCCACTTGATGACTAGTTTCTCCATCCCCTTGGTGAATTTTTCCTGTGGGACCTAATAAAAACAAGACCCACCACAAACCTTGATTGCCCTTAGGATAGTTTGAATCAGAATAATCCCCCGCGGGAGAACGAGTCCACGGACCAGGCCACCCACTCCAAAAAACAAGTTGCAATGTCACACTACTAGCCACCACCAGAACTAGTAGCTCATAAAAGGACCAGAAACAAAACCACCCAATCACATGGAAATCGTCGAGTACCCATCGGCCTGGAGCGACCCGCATCCGGCAGCACCCGGGGTTCTATCTCGTGCAATCAAACTTACAACACCAGAGAGAAGAGTTAGCGCCAACCAAGCCAAGATCCCAAATGAAAGAAAAAAAGCCCTCCTAAGAAGCAACAGTTCTAAAATATGAGCCCTCCAACGGACTCCAACTATCCCATGGCCCTGGCAAGCTTGCTCAACCTTCAACACTCAAGTCTACCACCCTGCACTCCAAGTTCATCTCCAAAGATACCACAACCATTACACTAAAGCCTCTTCGCAATATAACGAACATAGGCGTGTCTACAGAGTTCAGACACCCACCATCGTATTGCATCAATGAATACCCCATCATTCGCATACCTATCGTGTGTCTCGTGGGATAGACCCCAAGGTTATTTGGCTAGCTATTTGGTCACCCCCATCGGGGGTCGATCTTTTCATATTAAACAACTTAAACCTATGCTTTTTAAAAATATCTATGAGATTATGGACAAAACTAACTAGATAAAGTGGGGTCATTTCAGATATATATATATATATATATATATATATATATATATATATATATATATATACCTTCTTACGCAAGAATATCATTGGAAAAAGAGGCAAAAACTACCAACATTAAATTGATTATTTTACCTCAATTTTATTTTAATTATTAAAATTTATTTTTTTTATATTTTTTTATTTCAATGTAATTTGACTGAGTCAAATGTTTAAATGACTTAACATAACAATAGACTCCCTCTGGACGCAATAATATTTTTCACTATAAATTTTATATATGTATAAAATTCATTAAAATGAATATATATATATAAATAATGAATGAACATATAAATACATCCTTTGAAAAAATTATATTAAAAAAAATTAACATGTATATCTCTTAATGAATACTTCTACTATGTATTACTTTCAAAAATTTGCCCACTTATATTTTTACTTTTTCTAACAATTATCTTTTATATTTTATATTTAAATAAGTCTACCACTCTTCATTCTATTAATTAAACTTCAAATCCCTGAAAATAAATGAAAGGTAAGCCAAGAAATGTTAAAAAATTCCTTAAAAACGATACACAATTCTCCAAATATATATTTGGACAACAATATATTAAAATGCTTTTCCTTCTTATAAATTTCAAAATATATTTGAACGATTGATGCAATTTATGTGATCCATCACATATAATATACATATATAGAAGAGCTATATTGCAGTTTTTTTCCTTTTAATGATTCTCTCGAAGTTTAAATATCCATTATTTAAATATCCATTTGAATAATGAATGAACATATAAAATACAGTTTTTTTTCAGAAGAATAAAATACAATTATATTAAGTTGTTTTCCTTAGGAAAATCTCGAAATATATTTGAGCGATGGATGCAACTTATGTGATCCATCACATATAATATACATGATATGGAAGAGTAATATTGCACTTGTTTTCCGTTTAATGGTTTTATGGAAAGTTTAATTTAACGATGGAGGTAATTTATGTAATTTATTAAAGAGAAGAGTTATATAAATCAGTTTATATTTAATTTAATTTTGGATTTATTAGGTGTTAAGAGGTTAATTTTAGAGTTAGATAGATTTAAGTGGGTGCTTTTGTATTTGGAAATGGATTTTTTTTAATTTTCAAATATACTTTATTATAATAAATATTATGGGAATACAATATCATGGGTTTTCAAAAGTGCTTCCCAATTCAGTGTAGGGGAGGTGTTGTAATGTTTAACATCTTGACTCAGTGAAAATAAAAGAAAATTAAATTAAATTAAAAATAAAGGTTTGCTCTATCAAGTGTCAAGAGGGATCAAATCTCTTTTCATTGTAAAAGAGGTTTGCACCTCAAGAGAGAGAGATTTGATCCCTCTAATGGCTTGGTAGATCCAAAGTTAAAATTGATCTAGGATGTTTTATAGCTTAAATTTACCTTTATAATTGTATAATTAAAGTTCTTTATTAATTTTATCTTTTATATTTTTATATTTTTAATTATCGAGAGATTTACACTTTTTTATTTTGTTTTGTTTTATTTTTTACCAAGTCAAAATGTTTACATTGTCATTACAATATCAGTGCCAATTTGGTTAAAAATTGACCTATTTTTTTACATATATATGATTAAATGGATGTTATTTGCCAAAAATTACTAATTTCAATAGTAAATTACATGTTTTTCATTCAATATTCACCTACAATACTATATATAGGAAAAATATTAAATCCTTAAAAAATACCCCGGTGTCATATTGGACAACTTGAAAAAGTGTTTTCCAATTAATGCTTTTTGAAATGAGTTAATGTAATTGATAATAAACAACCTAGATGTAATTGATAATAACAAGCCTAGATCAAGAGCTACCAAGCACTAAGAGGGATCACATCACTTTTTACTCTAAAAGAGGTTTTCATCTCAAGAGGTTTGCATCTCAAGAGATTTGATCTCTCTCGGTGCTTGGTAGATCTAGATTTAAGATGAATATAGGCTGATATGATTATTAATTATAATTATAATTATTAATTTGATGTATTTTTTATTTTATTTTATGTTATTTGTTAATTTAATTTTTGTTTTATTTTAAACAAGTAAAAATGTGAAACATGACATTACAACATCTTTACCACGCTACACTATAAAAAGTCTCTTGATGCAATAAATAAATAAATAATTCAAAATAGATAAAATGAATATAATAGAAATAAAATATCATAGTTTCATAAATATGAAAATAAATCTGAAATTAAATATGTTATATATATATATATATATATATATATATATATATATATATATATATAAAATAAAAATATAACTATTTTTAAATTAGAAATAGATTTTTTTTAAATTACACTATATACAATATTTGATAAATGTCACAAAACATATTTATTATATTATGGTATTAAGGTATTTAGTTTTTCATTTGAGTGCATATTAATTTGCCTTTGACCAAAAAATTATGTTGCTTATCCATAGTTTAACGTTATGAATTCAAATTTTGTTATTTGTATTATTATTTAAATTTATTTATTTGTAAGGTGATTGGTTAAAGTCTTATTATATTTTTTTAGTAACTTCATTTCCAGTTACTTACTAATTTTTCATTTTTAATTTATTTCCTTTTTTATTTAACTTTCTTATTTTTTCTTTTCTTTTTTTTTCTTTTTTCTATTATTTCCTTTTTCATGACTTAAAGTTTTTTCTCCATATTTTCAATTAAAGTGACTTATTATTATATTAAAAACATATTTTAATCAATTTAATTATAAAAAAAATCATATATATTAATAAAAAATAAAACACACATATATAATAAACATATATATTAAAGTGTACATATGTTAATATAAACAATATTAGTTAATCATATTTCTTAACTTTTCGTGATGGCATTCAACAACACAATATTTTATTTGTCATTTTATTTCTGCATTTATTGTTTTTTAGTTCAATTATGCTACATTTAAACTAAGTGGTAGGTACTAGCTAATATGTAGCCCTTGTTACAATATGTTTATGAAGACTTGAATCTATACAAAACAAATTATTCACCAAGTCATTCAAGCTAAGATTTTTTAGCAAAAAAAAAAAATAAACTATTTAAAAATTATTAAAAAAAAACAATTCAATATTAAAAAGAATATATAGTTTTATATTAAAAAATTTAAACTATTTATATATTTAATTTTTATATTAATATATTGTTAATAATAATTTTTTAAATAAAAACAAGGTTATTAATTATATTTAATGTTTTCTATTAAAAAAAATTAAAACATAAAAGTAGAATCAAAGAAGATAGAATTTAAATATATCATCGGTATAGATTCTTCAACTTGATTTAGTTAGGGAATGGGGTTTCCTAATCTTCTTGGTTGTGATTTTCTTAGTGCTCCATTGTTTGTGCGGTCATAGTCTCCTTTGTTGCATTGTGTTTTTCCTGGACTACCGACATATGAAGAGTATCATGGGGGTGGGGATGCTATATTTTCATTGCTTTTCTCCTAGTTTTGGAGCACAATGAAGCAATTTTTCTGTTGGGTTCCTGGCTTATTATAGAGGCTCCTCTCTTCTTTCAACCATTATTCTCTTATTCATTGTAGTAAAGTCATTACCCGAGGCAACTTTTTTTGTCGAGTCATGACCCAAATCTAAAGATTGAACCTGTGATGTTGGACAATCTTTGAAGAGATGGCTTTCTTCAGGGTAGTGACGACAATGGAATGGAATCTTCTCATAGTCAATTGGTTTCTCCCATATGCTATCTTTGTAACTGAGAAGAGTATATATTTGTCGAGTACCAAAAAAGATCAAATCTCTCATGGTGCAAACCTCTTTTCAAGTTTTTCTCTTTAAAAGTGGTTTACACCTATCCCTCTCAACCCTTACTAGATCCCTAATTAAAGATCAAATCCCTCAAGGTGCAGACCTCCTTTTATAAGCAACCAATTGATTATGAGAAATTTCCATTCCATTATGGTCACTGTCATGAATAAAACCATCTCTTAAGAGATTGTCCAACATCACAGATTCAATCTTCAGATCTGGATCATGACTCGACAAAAGAAGTTGCCTTGGGTAATGACTTTACTATAATGAATAATAGAATAATGGTTGGAAGAAGAGAGGAGCCTCTATAATAAGCTAGGAACCCAAGAGAAAATCCGCTTCACTGTGCTCCAAAACTAGGAGGAAAGCAATGAAAATACGCCAGCCCCACCCCCCACGATACTCCTCATATGTCGGTAGTCTAGGAAAAACACAATGCAACAAAGGAGACTATGACCACACAAACAAGGGAGCACCAAGAAAATCACAACCAAGAAGATCACAAAACCCCCTTCTCGCGAAAGAAGAAGATCTGCTAAATTTGGGATTGCGCAACATCAATCTCCATCACATAGCTGAAGAATGGGAGCACAAGGACCCAACAACCATCCCAGAAGAACGGATCCAAATGATAGCTCAAGCATATCTTCAACATCAATATTTTCTCATTAACAGGGTGCAAGGTAACTTCCCTTCACCCTCTTTCTCATCTTCTTCACAAGGCATCAAACGTAACGCTCCACAAGACCAAACCCTTGCCCCAAAAGAATCCAAGAAAAAAAAGTAAGAAAACCAACAACCAACTATTACAAGACCTCAGTGAATTCCTAATCAACTCGGGTTGAGTAACTCCCTTTAACACCCTATTTCCTCCTCTAAATAACTCTCAATGATGAAGATACTCTCATGGAATGTTAGAGGCTTCAATTGAAAAACCAAAGCATAAAATTCTCAAGAATCTCAACTCTCGAGAGAAACTAGATATTCTATTATTGCAGGAAACCAAATGCATGTACGAAAATCTTCACCACTCTCTCCAAACATTCTGAAAGAATTGTGAAATACTCTCCCAATGCTCCACCAAGGCATCAGGTGGTACTTCCATTCTTCGGAATCCTTCGACAGTCACCCTGAAAGACTCATTTCTGAGAATCCTCTTTGTCTGCTTCCAACCTATACATTCTTCTCACATGGGTTTTATTTTGAATGTTTATGGCCCTCATTCCCTATGGACAAGTGTATTTTCCTCTCTAACCTTGCATCTGTGGCTCGTTTAGTAGGCTCCAGCCAATGGATCCTGGGGAATGACTTCTACTTGATCTACTCCCTATAGTAAAAATGAGGGGAATCCACAGATTAGATGAATAAGATTCAAGATTTAATTAAATTTTCGAAAAACACAAAATGGTTGATATTTCCACCCCAAATGGCATAAACACTTGGAACAACAAGAGAGGGGGCTCCAAGCAAGTGGCCTCAAGGCTGGTCTGGTTCCTTTGTTCATAATCTCTTCTAATGAAAGACATCAATATGGAAGTGTTTATCCTTCCGAATCATGGATCAAACCATTGATCGATCTCCCGACATCTAGGTTGGTTATCGTCACCCAAACAAAAGCTGAATTTGAAGGATCTTGGATGTGCCATCCAAATTTTCTAACCAATATGGAACAATGGTGGATAGAATAAGCATTCATTGTAGGCAATACCATGTATCACTTTCAACAAAGACTAAAATACATCAAGCAAAAATTGAAAGTGGAAAATAACAGATTTTGGCAACATCATTCAGGAACAAAAAACGATTAGTAGTGAAGATGAAAGAATTGAAATAGACTATCATCATGGCATGGCCAAATGGAAGAATTAAAAGCCTCAAAAGAGACTCTAAAAATTCAATTGAATGAGTGGCTAGCTCGGGAAGAAATCCTTTATAAGAAAAACTCCAGAGTAAAATGGCCGCAAGAAGGGGAAAGAAATACCATGTTCTTTCACAGATCGATGATCAACTATCTGCAACAAAATCACATCAGTCACCTCAAGAACCAGCATAACAAAATGGTGGAGGATCATGAGGATATAAAACAAACACTATCTCATCATTTACAGTCTCTTCTCACATATTCAATCCCAGATATATGCAAGGAAATTCATCAGGTAATTCAACACATCCCTAAACTCATTTTTGAAGAGCAAAATTCCTTGCTTATGAAAGAGATTACTTTACAAGAAGTGGAGCAGGTTTCCATGGGCATGCCCAATGACAAGGCCCCTGTTTGTGATGGCTGCATGATAGAATTTTACAAATCGTGCTGGAAAATCCTAGGGCATGATGTCTGGTAGGTAGTGGAAAACTCAATATGCATCGTCTCACTCCTCACTGCTTTCAATGCTTCCTTCATCTCTCTCATGCCTAAGTCCTCCAATTCCTCTTCCCCGGATGATTATTGTCCTATTTTTCTCTGTAATTTAATAAGAAAACCATCGCCAACCACCTTAAACTGCCTCTTCCCTTAATCATCTCCCCTAAACAAAAACGATATGTTGAGGGCAGGAAAATTCCAGACAACATAATTATGGCCCAAGAGAATATTCATTCACTTAGATCCTATAAACAACCTGGTATGCTCCTTAAACTTGATATGTCTAAGGATTTTGATAAGGTAAGTTGGAAATATATTTATCACACTCTCCACACCTATGGTTTCCAGGACAAATGGATCTCCTGGGTGATGTCACTAATTTCCAAAACATTCTTTTTTATTCTTGTTAATGGATCACCCTCCACTACTTTCACACCTTCCTGGGGCATGAGGCAAGGAGATCCCCTCTCTCCTTATATCTTTCTCCTAGTAGCAGAAGGCTTAAGGCAATCCATCAGGCATGCCCTTTCACACAATTTCTTGATGGGACTCCATATTGGCTCCAATCATCAACAATCGACACACTAACAATTCATTGATGATACCCTGCTAATAAGACATCCCTCGCACAAGGAAGCCCTGGAGTTCAAACAAATTCTGGACACCTTCTTGGTTTCCTCTTGCACTGAGATCAACAACAAATCTCAAATCTTCCTTTTTAACACTTCCCAAGTAGTTCAAATCCACATCTCTCACCCTTTTTGTTTCAAAAAGAGCTCCCTTCCAACCAAATACATGGGTGCCCCCCTCACCTCTAATCTCCTACATCTCACAGTGTGGGAAAAAATTATGAGAAAAATGGAAGAAAAACTCTCCAGTTGGAGATTTTGAGCTCTTAACCTCGTTGGTCGTCTCACTCTCCTTAAACCAATGCTTCAAGCCATGCCTGCTTACCTCTTATCATCTCTAGCAACTCCTAAAGCCATCCTCTCCAAGCTTCGCGACCTCCAACACTCCTTCCTTTGGGGAGGCACTCAGCTGAATCGAAAATGGGCATTGGTGGCATGGGCAAAGTTGTGTCTGCCCAAATTTGCAGGAGGCCTAGGCCTACGGGATCCTGAAGTTCTCACTAAATCTCCCAGTGTGAAAACTTGGTGGAAGTGGCTCAAAAATCTCTTATCCCTTTGGTGCTAGATGTGGATGAATAAATATGCCCAGGGTATGCACACGGAGCAAAATGTTAGAATGTCTATATGCAAGACAAGGCTGGAGTCAGATTGAGTCAATGTCCCTCCTCGCACCATCTTATAACTCTGTCAACCTTTGAAGCTCAATAACATATGTCTAAAGAAGCAGTGAGTATGGTGGTGATTACAGGTAGAAACAATTCCTTTTATGATAGTCCTCTCCTCCTAGTCGATAATTATTCAATTTGTAAGCTTACTCTAGTTGTCTTGGCAATGGAATTCCATCATTCCAGTGGGAATCATGCTCATACCCTCCAAACCTCAATTAGCAAGGTGGTCGTGGTTTTTGCAGTGGTCTCATGGCCTCATTGTTTTTATCTCACTGTCCAGTCGACGTTTTGGCTTCCTAATTGTTCACAAGTTCTAAATCAGAGAAAAATTCAAGTAATTAGGTATAGGGATATCAAGTATGTTCGCATGGCCATGGCTTCGAGGTCTTGGGTGAACATTGTAGGCATTTTCCCTCTTACTTACCACAGACCCAAATCAGTCAACGATTTTGCTCCCAAGATTGGCAATTCGACCAATTTTGACATATGCTAGTCTATTCTACTATTGGGGAAGCTCTCATCGTCACTAGTAGAAAACATGGGACTTGGCCACATTTCCTCCTATAGAGGTATGGCAATTTGGACCTCTACTTGCATGGAATAATTTGAAGAGTTTAATGGTTAATTCAAAGGCATTATTTCCTTTCACAGAGGTTCAACAATTTAGGCCTCCCCCTACATGTAGTACTTTGGAATACTTTGTTGTGGACTCAAAGGCATTGATAGAAGGATCAATTGCAGATTCTGTGATTCAGAATTCGGGATTTTCAATGAAAATAGGCCCATTGGGGAAATAGTTTGGAACATCACTCTCAGCAAGAAGGAGAGCCAAGCTCATCAGCTCTTCTCATGTGCTCATCCTACCACAAGTATCATAGTTAACTAATATCTCTTTTATGTAGAATATATCTTCTATGTAGAAGATAACTCATAGAAGCATCTTCTCAATTTTGTCGAACTTAGGCAGACCCATCCAAGGGAAGCCCTCCTTTTTGTAAACAACATTTTTGTAGAATTATCAATATTTCTGGCCAGAAAAACTAGTTAAGGAAAACTTTCTCTATATGTATTATAGGGCATGTTTCCTAATAGGGTGGCCCATAACACGCTATGGTCTAAACTGTAAATATTTCTGGCCAGATAAACTAGTTAAGGGAAACTTGCTCTATATGTATTATAGGGCCCGTTTCCTAATAGGGTGGCTCATAACACCAAGAAAAACAAGGTAGCCCGTAACACCAAGAAAAATACTTTGTATATTTTTAGCACATAATATAAAGTCGAATCTTTAAAAAAAAAACAGTTCCATTATTTCTATCTCTCTATCCCTATAACCACACCATTTACATTTACATTTAATTCGATTTATGTTACTATATTGGCATATGCGTTTCTGCCACATGAGTCGTTATGCATATTTTAAGATGTGTTTTGGAAATAGAAACATCAATATCATATGCAACGAATTTGGTGATGGGGATGTGATATGTCAATGCTAATTTAATACAATTAACAACTAAAAACACTATTGAGAAGGAGGCTATCCCAAACATGAGTTTGAAGGGATATCTTGACACTACAAAGGCACATCTTGTAAATCAATAGCCTAATTTATTATCTTGTGCTCATATTATTACAATTGTCAAGAGAGATGGAGAGATGTAATTGATATGGTAATTAATTTACTGTAATATTATACATATAAATATGTTAGTAGAGATGCAACTGATATGATAATTAATTCACTATAATATTATACATATGAAAAGATATGATATTATATTGATGAATCCATTAATATACAAGTGATTCCATGAAATATTAACACTCTAATGTTATATATATGGTTATTTTGTAGGTATGGGGCCATAGTGGAGAGTTTCCATAGGGCGGGGTGTGAAAGAGTATTAAAATACCCAAGGCTCAAACTGCAAAGCTAAACAATCCTTCTACCAAGAGATCACAATATATCTAAAACTTATATAATCTAGAGGCGAGATTAGTCTGTCCAATAACAACAACAACTAAAGGATCATGTAGCTCTCTAATGACTACTTCATTTGGAGAAAAATCTACAGTTTTTGCACTACCAAAATGACAAATTTGATAAATGGACAATAAATTTGTAGAAATTTCAAGGAATAGGAGCACATTGTTGATGCACCCATTTGTCATCTGTATAGTGCCTGATCCCAAGACTTCAAGTTGTGTAGAGTCACCAACTGTAATTAGTGAGATGTTGTTATGAGATGTAGAGGGAAGCAAGTCATGACAAGGAGTCATATGATGTGAAGCTCCTCAATCAAGCATCCATTTTTTTGTACATTTATGTATGGCTTGGGCTAATAGAGCATGTCCTTTGCCTACTGAAATAGTGTGCTTCCTCATGGCCTCTTCTAATTCATTCAACTTTATCCAACATCTTGCTTCAATATGCCCCTATTTTCCACAAAAAGTAAAAAAATCATTTGTTTTGGTCTTCTTTTCCTATTTTTTATTTTTCTTTGAGGAGGATTCTTCATTCTTAAAAACTAGAGGAGAAGACTTAGTATTCTACTTAGGCTTGGAGGGAGACTCATAGACTCGTGCATAATTTTTCTTTGGTCATAACTAAGCTTTGTGCTTACATTTGGAGTTATGAGCCACCAAAGCTTGATTTGAAGAGATAGAGAGAACATCTAGTTGCTTGAGCTTAGATTTTTCTCGTATGAGATGATCACAAAATATCTGAAAGTTGGGCATTTGAAATTTGTCACCAAAGGCACCCCTTGATGCATAGAAGGTAGATGAAAAAACTTGAAAAGAACCCTTTAAGTTTGACACGTGCTTTTAATTGATACAACAAAGCCTTGGATTGAGCTAGATACTCCTTAATAGAGGAATGATCATCAAGGACTAGCGCTAATAATTTAGTTTCCAATTCTAATGCATGGATCTCATTGATACTTCCAAATACAATATCTAGTTTTTCCCAACTTTCTTTAGGAGTTTCACATTCTTCAAGATGAAAGAATAGGTTGTCTGAAACATGCAACCCAATCAGTCTCATTGCTTCATCTAGTTTGTTCTTGTAGGCAAATTTTTCAACTTCTTTTGTAAATTTCCACTGGTTTTCACTTAATGTTTGCCACAACCCCTTAGATTGCAGCAATTGTTCATTTTTCTTTTTTAGGTATTATAATTGTAAGGAGTATGTAACTCTATTATCCTTAACTCTGTCATAATATCAAAACTCAAATTTACAACTACAAAATGCCAAAAAAATTGCCCAAAATTATTTTTTATGCCAGTAAAAAAAATTGTCAAGAATTTCTGCTAGAAAAAGCCAATAATATTTCCCCATATTCTTCTTTTTACTCTAGCCAATAATTTTCTCCCAATTCTCTTTTTAACCAAAAATAATTTCAAAAGCTTTTGCCCAACAAAATCCAAAGAACTTCAAAATAATTTTAATGAGGGCCTAAGCAAATTAAACCTTTTTAAAAATACTTTTACCCATACGCTTTCCTCCTCCTTTAAAATTTATGGGAAAACTTTATCTTTTTTTGAATGCCAAAACAACACATTCATAAATTCCTTTTTCCATTTCTAAATACCCTTTCTCCTTTTAAAAAAAAATCCTAGGCAAATTTAAAAAAAAGGGGGCAAATTAGTTATGGAAAATTTTGTCAAATATGAATGGAGTCTTTGAGAACTTACAGTAAATACATAGATTTGTTGAATGAGGCCTCAACAACCTCCATGCTCTTCTACAACAACTTCAAAGAATAAACAACAAACTTATAACCTGCAACCTCTGCTTTGTTTCAAGGATTGAACAATATTCATCAAATGTCTTCACCAAACGACAAACAACAAGAGAGGTAACATAAACTCTTCCAACTTGGCGCTCCATAGATCCACGCTTTTGAAAGGAAAATGCTGAAAATTATTAACAGTACTAAGATTCGACCAAGTGCCTAGAAATATCAATGCCTGGCCTTCGATTCGAAGCTTTCGATCTTGTCTTGGCTCCTCCACTAAAAAAAAATGTAAATGTTGTGTTGGTCTTCCACTGAACAGGAAAATGTAAGTTGAAGACAATAACTTTAAATTCTCGACCATAGCGCATTGCCTTTAGCAAACAACAAACCCAAACAAATCTAGATCCAAAACTAGATCTTAAAAACTTTAAAATAGATCTCAAAAATATGAGAAGGGAGCTCGCAGTATAGCTCTGATACCATGAAAGAGTATTAAAATACCCAAGGATCATACTGCATAGCTAAACAATCCTTCTAGCAAGAGATCACAAGATGAAGAATGAAGAGATAACACACTTCATTGCTTGAGAAAATGAGCTATACGTGAACCTAATTTATAGGAACAATATAGGCTTCTAGCAATAGCTAGAAGATAAGGTTGGTGACTCAATAGATAAGGATAAGATTGACAACGCAATTGATAAGATCACTATGTAAGCTTACAAGTTTCAATATTTATTGTAACTCTAACAAAGTGATGGTGTAGGCATTAGCAAACCTTCCTCCACCTTTTGCAAATTTGGAGTTACGAAATAATGGAAAACTAGCTAGATTTGAATTTATTTCAACAAAATGAATAGCCATTGCAATATTATGTAGTTAATTGTTTTGTGAGACATATAAATGCCTTTTGAAAGAGGAATCCTTGAGATGTGTTTCTGAAATGCAATATGCCTTCTGAAAATTGTTGATTAAATAATATTTTTTCAATTTGGTAAAATAAATCTATAAGGTTAAATGAAAACAATTACATATAGATTTTTTAATTATTTTTGAAACTATAAAAATTTATATTAATATTTTATATTAAAAAAATCAACTCTATATAATATGAAATATATAAAGACATTGTTTGATATTTTACCTCTATATATATGTTCAACAAACGCAAGTCACTTCGCTTAAATGTTGTTTCATAATATGTATTATGTTTATTTGCATACTAATAACTATGTTTAATTCAAATTGTTGTAATCTCATGGATATAAATTAATTGCTTATAAATAAATTATTATCTAGACATTAAAAATAAATTTATCTATTGAGAGGTGTGCTAAGTTTTTTCTCCAATTTCAAATTTTTCATATAGTTTTTAAAGTTTACTAAATGAATATACATAACTATTAGCTTTGGGTTAGTCGATAGAAAATTTTAAGAATGAAATTTTCTTTTAAAATGTAAAATTGTTTCCCTATCTTATTAGTCCATAATCATTATATATATATATATATATATATATATATATATATATATATATATATATATATATATAATTTTAGAGATTTTTAAGGTAAAATAATTTCTCTTATAAAATTAGCTTGAACCATTTTTAGAAAAAATGATAATTAGCTATTTTGGGGAAAAAAACATAGAAAATGTGTCCATCTCTCAAATTTAGCCTCAAAAATTTTCCTTGGTGTTACAATACTTACAAGGTTTGTTGTTGTATTTATATCAATTATATCTATTAAATTAATTGATTAATAATAATAACAATTTAAGTATTTATAATACACTAATTATTTTAAAATTGTGTGTTTAAATATTTTAATTAAAATAAAACAATAATTATGTTCATGATATATACTTATAAATATAAGTAGTTTGTGTGACACATTTCCAAAGAGAAACAACTACTCATTTGGTCATCACTTAATAATATTTGTGAGAAATACCACTAGTAATAGATAAACCTAGTAATGCAGAAGCAACTGCAGCACATAGTTTGGACAACCTTTACCACTGTAATCAATTTGGAAATAATATTTCGACAACAAGGCATCACTTGAACCTAGGCCTAATTCTTTAAGTTGTTGACAAATATTCACAATGCTACACAAAAAATAATGGCTAGAACCTCCTTCAAAATATTTCTAACAAATTCTTGTCCATTGAAGAATGTCAAATATTTGACAATTTAATTCATCTCTTTGCAACAAATATTCTTGTTGACAAATAACACAAAGTGTTGGAGAATTGATAAGTGGTTCAAAAGCACACCAACATCACGATGATCAATTCAAAACAAATGTATTGCCACTTGTAGGCCAATGAGTTATGATATCCTATAATTTATGGGTTCAAACATGATTGGCCAATGGTGCTTTTGGAGTATTCATTCAAATTTTATACACACCAAGAAGTAGCTCTCTAAATTTGTCAACATATGTTGTTGTGACTTTCAATAAATATAGTGGCCTTCCATTAGACCAAACCCAACCAAAGCATGAGTTAATTCTCCCCACGCAACAAACCAACAAGAAGCAAATCCAACTTTTGTTGGCTTGGGTATTGACTATACATAAATCCTAAAGAATGATCTTAAAAAGATTTAATGTTGACATTGGTAACACTAAACATCAAGGTTTGATCTTCACAACAATGTCACACACTAATAATATACAAATGTGAATAACATCATTATTCTCCTTTAAACATTATGAAAAAATAAAGATATTATCTATCCCACACTACTAAAAAAAAATAAAAACCATGCTTATTTTCTTTATTACTTTTATAATCCCAACATCTAGCCTCACATAATCATACTTCTACACATAAAATATAGTAATTACTACTTACATAATAATACTACTAAATGTTATTTATTATGTATTTACTAAGGCTTAATAATACTGCTAAATGTAATTTATAATATATTTCCACCTGATAATAATCTCTGAGTCAAAATATTTGTTATAATTTATAATATATTTCCACCTGATAATAATCTCTGAGTCAAAATATTTGATAACAAATACCTATCAGTTATATTTGACCTAAATAAATTACACATTATTTAGTCCTTTTCTTCTTTATATGCACATTTTATTGGTCATGAAATATGGCGTGTATTAAAAAATATTTCATAATGTTCGCTTCAACATTCTCTAGTCAAAGTCAAACTTAGAGATGTATTTATTCATTCGGATGATAGAGGATCATAGCGTAATTATCCCACATGTCTAATGTGATTAGACTTTAATGAAATTAAAACCCACAAATGGACCAAAACATAGTAGAAAGGGAACATATTGGCTATGATGAAAACAAGCGCGAAAGGAGGATGCAAGTTCACTTCCATGTTCTGTGTGATATCAACACTGAAAATTGTGCTACTGAGCCAACACTTGTCGTCTCTATTTTATTTTACAGGTCATTCATTAGCGTACACGCATGGAAAATTTAGCGCGTACTCGTCGCAACCATTTGCTTCTTCGTTTTGCTTCTTCGTTTCTTATGAACATGCGTGGCAAATTTCTTAACAAATATTTGGGCACACAGGATTTTCTATTTTGTTTTTTTTTTTTTTTTTTTAACCACATGGTGAATCGGTAACTATCAAGTTTAATCCACGGGAGACCCAGGATCAAACCTCATTGCTGCCACTATAACACCAAGAGCATAACCAACCACCTGCAAGTCGGGTATACTAAGATCCTATGGTTTTAGCAAGAGCGAGACCCAGGATTTTCCATTTTGTTAATGAGTAAATTTGAACGTCACACTAGGGCCGGGCCTCGTGGGCCCTAGTCGAGAGTGACTTAGCATGTGGCGAGTCCAAGAGCAATCATAACAATAAAGGGTCGCGATGCACACTAGGGCCTGGCCTCGTGGGCCCCAGTCAAGAGTGACTTAGCATGTGGGGTGGAGTGCCATGTGGGGATCACATGGACTCATGTGGCAGATGGTTATTGGACAAATATTTGAATGACTATACTTTTTAATTGGTACGAGATAAAATTTATATCACTGGAAATATCTCGATGAGTTGGATTCGATGGTGGCATTAGCTTCAAGGAAGTTTAAATTGAGGGATTTTGTAACCCCATTTCCATAATGAGACCTTGGAAGTTGGGTAAGGACAAAGTAACACCTTCCACTGGGGTAGTTCAAGCAAAGGTTGTGGAAGGGAGTGTTAAATTAGGAGATTTTTTATTAGCAAAACCTTGGAACCTCAAATGATGCTAAGTAAACTTAAGCTCTAGGCTTGTCAAAGTAGAATTGAATGCTAATCAACATCTACCACTAAAATTTTGTTTAAAAAAAAAAAAAAAATTACTATGTTTCTTTTGATTTTGAAAATGATTTTCATGGTTATTCAGTGATATATATAGGGGAAATTCCTTTAGGTGACTCAACAACCCAAGATTTTAGAACACAATCAATTCAAAACAAATAACAGAGGAAATTGAAACAATATCCATGATTCCATAATATATATATATATTTTTTTTGATAGGCTTAATTCCTTTTTACTAAACACAGTGGCATAGGTGATTCACTGCACAAACTGTTTATATACATAAGTGGTCCATCACAGGCCTAAACTGTGACAGCTGAGAGTTCAAACCTCTCTCACTACAATCATGAATAGGCATACATTACTCATAACAATATATGCATTTTATTAAAAGTAACAAAGCATATACATTGCATTCGTTTACACATGAGCATGAATAAGAAACTTATCTTGTATTATAGATGAATCTGACCACTGAGACTGGGACTCTAACTTGTTGAAAATGCAACATGAAAATTCTAATTTAATTGTGTCTTGCTTAAATTAGGGGAAATTCAAATTTCAATTTCAGCAGAACACTTGGAAGTTGTTAACTGAGGTGACATGGCTCTTGTCATTTTGTTAACTCAGTAAATTTGAGTTAGAGACACTTGAGTTCAGTTCTACATGATTGATTACTAATTTGTAGCAATCTATTTCAGTCAATTTGAGTTATTGTCAATGTAACCAGTTCTCACTATTAGTAGAACTAGTGGAGGTTCAATCAAGGGTGTGTAACTTTTTTCACATTGAGTAATTGTCTAGTTAACTAATCAATCCACCTAAATTAAATTATGCATGCAAAGAATTCGAGTTACCTAGTTGAGATTGGAGTTCAAGGAGAGTGTACTATCAATTGTAAACTAGTAAAAGTTGTATAGGTCATGCATGCAGTCAGAGAATGACCTATAGTAATTTCATAATCCAAATCGGTGAATTTCATAATTAATAGGGGCCTAATTCCCAAGGGAACATCTTAAGTAAATAGGGGCTTGGAGGCTCAAAATTTTGGCTAGGTGTTGGCCAGGTTCGGTCACCCAGGAAGAGGATAGAAGATACAGGTGTAGGTTGAGCTCAAGCTTGAGCAAAGCATATTGTATTCATCTGGATTCTTTGATTAATTTAAACATATAATAAAGGGTTTTGAGCAGTTTCTTTCCCCTAGATAAATATTTATGCACGTGTGTTGAATCTTGATGCATGTTAATGATTTGTGTTCTCGATCATGATTTTATTTACATAGATGAGTAGAGTAGCTTCAAGTCTTGTGATCTAGTAAATTTCATGAGCAGTTTTGAATCTACACATTAAATTTCTACATGGTATCAGAGAAAGAATCACAGTAGAGAAGAGAATTCGAAGTTGTCTTTGTAGGTGGATCAAATTTGTAGGATCAGTTCTTTAGAGCTAGCAAGATGGATTTCTATGGACTGAGACTCGAGTATGCCCTTGAGGGTAGCTCGAATTATGTTTCTTGGAAGGATGGCATGGAGGCAGCGTTGGAAGATAATGGACTAAAGGAATTCATAGATAATGATATCCTGAAGCCTCCAACATCTGATGCTCAAGATATAGCAGAATGGAAGAAGTGTGTATCAAAGGCGATGATAATCATATTCGAGGGAGTTTGAGACCATATTTTCTCAAATCTCCATGGGAAATAGACTCCATATGCAATGTGGCAGGCCTTGGTAGATTTGTTCCAAAACAATAGTGACCACAGGAAGCTGGCACTGAAGAACAAGATTCAGAATATCAAATTGCAGAAGAGCGACGCAATACCACAGTACCCCAGCAGGTTCACAAAATTTCGTGATGAACTTGGTCAAGTTGATGTTACTGTAGCAGAGAATGATCTGGTAATCCTAGCACTTCTAGGCCTTCCCAAGATTTGGCACATCTACCAAGATTTGGTAAATGGGAGGGAGAAACTACCAAATTGGGAACACCTTTGGTCTGATTTGGTACAAGAGGAGACAAGGCGGAACACTAGAGATGGAATCTCATCTAAGGGTGATGATGAGGAGAATTGTGCGTTGGACGAAAAGGAAAAGAAAGGGAAATGGAATAAATCCCAATCCAAAGAAAAATCAGGTCAAGGGGAAAAGAAGAAATACTTGTCCAAAATCAAATGCTTTCACTGTCATGAACTGGGACACTCTGCCACGAAATGTCCACACAAGAAGGCAAGCAATAAGACTGCGGAAGGAGTAGCGGGTGAAGCCTTGGCTTCACAATTAGAACTTGATTTTACCCTCATTGCATGCATGGAAAGAATAGTGATGGGTAGTGTGTTGTATCTCGACAAGATGCCTCATTCCACATGATAGGCAACAAAGAATTTTTTAGTGACTTAGAGGAGAAGGATCACTAGATGCACATCGAGATGGGAGATGATGGAAGGTGTAGCGCGACCAATATCGTTACCATTACTTTTCAAAGGGAGTCTGGCTCCCCTCTCAAGCTCAAGGATGTGATGTATGTACTGGTCTAAAGAAGAATCTAGTTTTCGTCGTGGTGTTGGAAGACCGTGGCTACGATGTGATATTTAACAAAAGAAAGTCTTTCTTGAGACACATCGTCACAGGACAAGTGAAGCAGATCGAGGTTCGAGTGAAGGACCTCTAAAAATTAGATGTGGAAGATTGTGCAGCATTGATCACAAAAGCAGAGAAGGTGTAGAGCTGAGATATCAACGAATTATGGCATAGACGACTTGGGCATTTGCATCAAGGTTCTTTGAAGATCATGCAACAAAATTCTACATGCCTTCCCAATGGAGAACTAGAGCAACAAGATACATGCAAAGGTGTAGATTGGGGAAGTACACAAAATCCACCTTCAATGATCGAGATAGCAGGGTGCATGAAATCCTTGAAAGAATTCATTATGATGTATGTGGACCTTTCTCGATAGCGTAGAAGATCCACCAGATGGATGTGAAGACAACATTCCTCAATTGAGTTATTGGGGAGGAGATGTATATTGAGAAGTCGGAGGGGTTTGATACCTTTGACAGAGAGGCGCATGTGTGTGGACTCAGGCAAGCATCGTAGGGACTCAAGCAAGCACCTCGTGCTTAGTATACCAGGATCGATAGCTATCTCACCAGTTTGGGCTTAACTAAAAGTGAAGCAAATGCAAACCTTTATCACATTGTGGTAGAAGGTAAATTATTGATTATTGTGTTATATGTCGATGACTTGATCCTTACTGGTGATGAGCAGTTGATCAGATCTTGCAAGGACGACCTTGCAAGAGAGTTCTAAATGAATGACATGGGACTCATGTATTATTTCCTTAGTTTGGAAGTATGGAAAGGAGATGGGGAATTGTTTGTCTCTCAGGGAAAGTATGCCAATGAGATATTGAAGAAGTTTCACATGGAGAGTAACAAACCCATGGACACTCCTCTAGCAGGAAACTAGAGGAAAGAGGACGCCACTTCGGGTGAGGAAGTGGAGGCTACCATCTAGAGGGTCAACTTGTGGGTTCACTCATGTATTTTGTGAACACATGACCAAAAATGTGTTATGCAGTTAACCAACTTAGTCAAGCCATGGTTAAGCCAACCAAACTGTATTGGTAGGTAGTAAAGCATGTGTTGAGATACCACAGAGGAACTACTCAGTTTGGTCTTTGGTATAGATGGACATAGGAAAGAAAACTTCAAAGCTTCATAGATGCAGATTGGGTAGGGAGTCCATCAAACAGGAAGAGCACTTCAAGAGTAATTTTCAATGTTTCTTGGTATAGCAGGAAGTAGAGATCCATGGCACTCAGCTCAGAGAAAGAAGAATATATGGTTGCAAGTCAAGTAGCATGTGAGTTTATTTGGATGAAAAAGATTCATGTTGGGTTATTTTGTCTGAATATCGATCCTACAGTGATTTATTGTGACAATCATAGTTGTATAAAACTCTCTAAGAATCCAATATTTCATGATCAATCCAAGCATATCAACATTTGGTATCACCATCTACGACATTGTGTACAGAGGCAGATTATGTTGTTGCAGTACATTCCGACAGAGGAACATGATGCAGATATTTTGACAAAGGCTTTGTCAAGAGGAAAATTCGAGTTCCATAGAAGCAGGATTGGGGTATCTGATAATCCATTTCTCGCTGAGAGGGAGTACTCAAAATGCAGCAAGAAAATCGTAATCTAATTTTGCCTTGATTAAATTAGGAGAAATTCGAATTTCAATTTCAAGAGAATATTTGGGGGTAGTTAACTGAGGTGACACGGCTCTTGTCACTCAGTTAACTCAGTAAATTCAAGTTGGATACACTTGAATTCAGTTCTACCTGATTGATTTCTAATTTGTAGCAATCTATTTCAGTGAATTTAAGTTATTGTCAGTGTAACTAGTTCTCACTTTTAATAGAACTAGTGGAGGTTAAGTCAAGGGTGTGTAACTTTTTTCACACTGAGTGACAAGGGTATGTAACTTTTTTCACACCGATTAATCATCCAATTAACTGATCAATCAACCTAAATTAACTCATGCATGCATAGAATTCGAGTTACCCAATTGAGATTGGAGTTCAAGGGCAATGTACTATCAGTTGTAAACTAGTCAAAGTTGTACAAGTCATGCATGCAGTTAGAGAAGGACCCATAGGAATTGCACAATCCAAATTGGTGAATTTCCTAATTAATAGGGTCTTAACTCCAAAGGGAATAACACAAGGAAATAGGGGCTTGGAGGCTTGAAATTTGGCGAGGTATTGGCTAAGGTTTGTCAAACAGGAAGAGGATATAAGATACAGATTCAGATTGAGCTCAACCTTGAGCACATCATATTGTATTCATCCAGATTCTTTGATTAATGCAATACAAATAGTAAGCAGTTTTGAGCAGTTGCTTTCCCCTAGATAAATATCTGTGTATGTGTGTTGAATCTTGATGCATGTTAATGATTTTTGTTCTCGATCGTGTTTTTCTTTCCACGGATGAGTAGAGTAGCTTCAAATTTTGTGATCTAGTAAATTTGATGAGCAATTCTGAATCTACACATTAAATTTCTACATAACTCTCCACCCAACCATAGGCTGACTACATATATATCCTTTCTTGTAGGCGATCACCCCTGAGTCGGATTTAGAGTCTCAAAAGATAGTTTTCTCAGGATTTCTAAACCATTCACTCACATCCGATGAACAATGGCCATTTCTTAGGTATTCTCAATAGCTCCACGTTGTTACACCACAAAGGATTTAAATCCTTCAGCAAAAAAACATAGGTGTTTATGCGGAGCATAGAGAGTCTTAGATTTATCTTGGAGAGAGATATGTATAAATAAAAAGGAGGTTTTCCAATTGTGTTACTTTTATACGAATAAGAGTTTATTGGCCAACAAATTCTTAGTGGTGCTCGAACCTATGTTCTCAATCCCCCCAAGGCTACACCAAATGTTATCATCCCATTAGATATGGGGTGCCTCAACCTCTCAGTGAGTTCTCAACCAACTAGTCTCCATTGGTTTTGTCAACCCCAAGAGCACAACCACAACCCTAGTGATTCTCATCCAACAAGCCCCAAAGGTTTCTCAGCCTAGCTATCACCAGAGCATCTCTACTCCACCAAGCTCTTGTCTTGCCACAACACACACGTTCAACACAAACCTCAGAAACACATAGCTACATCACATGCTCCTATAAAACACAAAGAGTCCACATGCATTATTGCAAGCCTGTATGCATACATGAATATGCAGGCTAGGGGGACACTCGTCTCCTCTTATCTTTCTCAATGCACAATCTCCCCCTATTTTGTTGTCTAGTTCCCCCTCTTCTTGTGCATCAACACGCCCCATTTACCTTGTTCTCCTCTTCTTCTCTTGTCTGCCCCAATTCCTCTTCCTGTTGACACTATCAATTCGACACCTGAGACAGTCGATGGACTTGTCCTTTGATTAGGAGCCCCATTTCCTCCATTTCTATATGTGTTATTGGGTTGGTTTCCTAACAGGGCGGCCCATAACGCCAAGAAAAATAAATTGTATATTTTTGGCACCATAATATAAAGTCAAACCTTAAAAAAAAACAGTTCCATTATTTCCAATTCTATATCCCTATAACCACACCATTTACATTTAATTCGATTTATGTTACTATATTGGCATATGCGTTTCTACCACATGCGCCATTATGCATATTATAAGATGTGTTTTGGAAATAGAAACATCAATATAATATGAAAAGAATTTGGTGATGGGGATGTGATACGTCAATGCTAATTGAATATAGTTAACAACTAAAAAAAACTATTAAGGAGGAGGTTATCCCAAACATGAGTTTGAGGGGATATCTTGACACTAGAAAGGCACATATTGTAAATCAATAGCTTGGTTTAGTATCTTGTGATGATATTATTACACTTGTTAGGATAAATGGATAGATTTAAATGATATGGTAATCAATTTACTGTAATATTATACATATAAATATGTTAGTAGAGATGCAATTGATATGATAATTAATTCATTATAATATTATACAAATGAAAATATAAGACATCATATTTATGAATCCATCAATATACAAGTGAGTCCATGAAATGTTAACATTTTAATGTTGTATATATGATTAAAGTGTTAGTACAAGGGCCGCGGTGGAGAGTTTCCATAGGGCAGAGTGTAAAAGAGTATTAAAATACCCAAGGATCAGACTACAAAGTTAAACAATCCTTCTACCAAGAGATTACAAGATATATAAAACTTATATAATCTAGAGGCATGATCATCTTGTACAATAGCAACAACAACTGCAGGGTCATGTAGTTCTCTAATGACTACGTCATTTGGAGAAAAATCTACAGTTTTCCCATTACTGTGGAGCACTGGAAAGGTATGTTTTTGATGAACAATTTAGTGACTTTTCAGTAGCAATTGTAACCCTTTTTGCATAATGAGCTTAAAGAAATAAAGAGTTTTAATAGAACGTGTAAGAATTAGTATGGAAAGCTTAATTGCTGATAATTGTTATTTTTCCATGCAGAAAAGGGTGGAAACGAAGGACTGCCATTCGAAAGGAAAAGACAAAGAAGCAATAACTGTTGTCCCTTTGGGAGGGAACTGGATGCGAACAAGATTGAACAAATCGAAGCAAGACGACCCTGGAAAGGAAGAAGGATTATCAATTCGGCGGAACAGGGGAAGAAAAGTAAAGGGTTAACGGATTGGCGAATCCCTCAGGATCTTTGATCCTGAGGGATCGTTGTTTTGCTTATTTTTGCTACCTAGATACCTCCGTCGTTACTCATATAAAAAGGGACAGCAGTGTTAAGCAAAGGGACTTTTTGTTTATATGTAAACTGTGAATCTCATATTCAACTTTGATCATCGACTCCTAATAAGACTTGTTTTGCTGTACAATTGTTGATGTATTAATACAAAAGACCTTGTATTTATTTCATCTCTGTGTCTGAAGTAATCTAAGGTGGTGTACCGTTGGAAGCTAAGGGCCCGGCTCCGAAGGACACTTGCTTTTGTATCATTATAATTTGGTTTCCGTGTGGTTTGTTTATCTTTACAGTTTGGTAATCTGACGCGTTTTTCATATGCTATTCCATGCTCTGTTACAATTAATTCATTAATGGTTTCTTTCAAGAAGTGATTCTGAATTGTATGAGTGAATCTTTTCAAAGTTGATTGCATGCCAACTGTTTCCGTTGCAGAGCCTTCATATTGAATATTGTTGTAGTAGATTCATTTGAAATCTCAATTGTTGGAATCCTAAAGTGATATTATTCTATTTGGAAGCATAGTCATATTCTCTTTAAGTCAGGTTGCTATAGTACGCATGTTGTGTATATATGTTTGATGATTGTTGTTCCATAATTCATTTGTGAATATTGTTCCATAAAGTATAATTCATTAAAGTTGTTTTCGAGAGAGGATTGCTATTTGATTGCAGAATGTGAGTTTAATTCAATAGAGCAAGCTTAGTCTGACTCGCGAGATTTAGTTTATTGGATTGTTGTTCCATTTATTGTTGTTCCATTTCAGATTTGCTGTTCCATTTCCTGTTTGCTGTTCCATTTTACTTTCTGTCGTTCCATTTACTTGCATTTACTGTTTTGGTGTGAGAGAAGGTCTAAGGCTGTAGAGAGCCTCAGCAAGTCGCTGCCTAGCTCCCAGACCTATGGTCCATGCTCTAATTTCCTTTCCATCAGTTTCTAGAGGGATGGGTTATCGCTTCCGTACCCTCGACTGATAAGCTGCTTTGTGTGATCTTATTCTTTTAAGCAATTTAGTCGTAAGTTTAGCATCCGTTTACCCTTGTATTTCCTAGACACTGTACTACGAAGCATTACTCTGACGAATAGCCTCGGATTGAGCTACTCTTTGCAATAACAAAGCGTTCCCGGATTGACTTATTAATGTGGCATAACTAGAGGTGAAAGAGACCCTTGTTACAGCTCTACATTTTGGCGCCGTTGCCGGGGAAAGAGTACAGCCATTTGTCTTTTACAGAGTAGTGTACGAATCTGCTAGGGGAGAGTTGGATTTTAAAAACGGAAGGTAAGAACCTGCGTACGGAGCATGTAAAAGCCCTGCTCCACCGTCCGCTTTCCTGGCAGAATTGTGGGTTGAATAGAATTTGGTAGTTTATAGAGTGCATGACTAAGCAGAAAAAGCCAGAAAAAATTATCAAACCTTCATAGATGAAATCTATAAGAAAACTGAATCTCAGCCATCAGTAGGGTTTAGGAAAACCAATTCTAAACAACCTACTAGCTCCCTTCAGGCCACAGGATCACCATCTGTAGCCTTCGCTAAGGTGCATAGTCAGACTAATGAACAGGACTTTCAAGAAATTGAAAATTCTATTCCAGAACGACTACAGGAAGGGAATTTAAGCAATCTTTGTGAAGGAGAAGGGGAAACAGGAGAAGTTGAGGAGCCAGGATCTCCTCTTAGGATAATCCATCCATTAAAAATCCCAGATAAAGGAAGTGTTGTAAAAACCATTGTTGAAGGGATTCAATCCCCTCAAGCAACAGGGATTCTCGTTGTTCCAGACAAAGGAAGTGCTACTAAAACAATCCCTGTTAAAGCCGTTCTTTCTCCGCCTAAGAACACCCTCTTAGAGATCCCAGAAGGTTACTGGCACATATTCGATCCCATGGCACAGAATCAGCCAAATACTCAAACTTCTACATTACAATATCCTATAGTGGATTCCGCAGCAAATGCTCCTATGAAAGCAATTCCCCTTCAACACATTCCTACATTTCATGGACTTACATCAGAGGATCCTGATGCATTCTTATTTGAATTTGATGTATTATGCAGGGGATATGATTACACCACTGACCCCCAGAAATTAAAGTTGTTCCCCTCCACTTTGAAAGGAGCAGCTTTAAGATGGTTTATGGGTTTAGGTGGTGGGGTTATAAATAACTGGGAGCAAATGAAAGAATCCTTCCTAAAGAAATATCAAGATTATTGTAGGTCTAGAGAACTGAAAGATGAAATATTTCAAATGACAGCTAGACCAAACAAAACACTAGAAGAATATGTAGAACGTTTTCAGTATAATTTGCAAAGATCTCCATATGCATCACTACCTCTGCCTGATAATGTGCTAAAAACAGCATTGATTAGAGGCATGAAGGAACAATGGATTGAAACATTAAATATCATGGGAAAAGGGGATATCTATCAAGAAAATTTTGTTGACATCATTGATTTATGTATCAGGAGCTCGAGAGGCAGCACGAGGATAAAACCAACAGAATATGATCGGTTTGTCAGAGATAAAAAAATATCAACAGAAGGAGTAACACGTGTAGAACTTGGGAATTTATTAGAAAATTTTAAAACTGATATCCCGGGGACATTAACTACACAACTTGATATTGTGCAGGCTAAACAGAAGCAGATAGAGGCAGAACAGAATTTGGCGATCTTCTGCCCCCGATGTAGAAGAAAACATAGCCACAAGGAATGTCCGCTGGATGCAGTTCAAACATGTGCCATCTGTACAAAAGATCATTTGACTGAAAGTTTCCCCTCACTTCCTGGATTGAAAGCAGTATATAAGGAAGCAGAAGAAGAGCCAGAATCAGCATACTTCGTTAACCAGCGTCGCCAATGGCAACCAAGGCAATCAGGTATGTTTTCAGACCCAACTTCTTCTTTTCAGCCTCCACAGTATAATGCTCAGCAATATAGTATGTGGCAAAACCAATCTCAACCCCCATTCCCGAACTGGACATCGCAACCATTTCCTTCTCCAAATCCATGGATGAATCAGCCAAGCCAATTTGGTTGGCCGAATTTTCCTTACGCCCCACCATATTGGCAGAGTGGCTCATACCCTCCACAATGGACCCCCCCTACTTCACAAAGTTCACCCTGGCAGACAAATTGGCCAAGATCGACATATCAGCCAACAGGAACTATTCCGCTCCCTCAAACGACTCTGCCAGCTTTGCAACAAAATCCCCAGTCTAATCTGAGACGGCAACTCCCAGTCCAACCCAATCCTAATCCTAATAATAAGCCGGTCCAATCCCTTCAAATTATAGAATCAGCAGAAATCGGACCTGAACTAAGGGAGTGCAAAGATATTCAATTAAGATCTGGACGTATAATAGAAACAGAGGGAGATAAAACAGTTCACATTGAAGATCAGTTACCAATAGAACAACCGTTACAACAAGAGGGTGCAAATAAGGAACAGACTCATCATCAAGCAAATACACCCTCTCCTCCCTTCCCAGAACGATTAGTCATACCACGACTTTTACAACATCCAGACTTTGACATTCTGGGAGAACTACAAAACCTGTACATACGAATTCCTTTCCTCCAAGCCATTCAAGACATCCCTATATATGCAAAAACTATAAAAGAATTGTGCATAAAAAAACCAAGGAGGAATGTAACCACTAACCCAAGAGTCCAAGTAGTCGGTACTTTATCTGACCTTTTAACAGGAGCACCCATTAAATATGACGATCCAGGAAATCCAATCGTAACTGTCCAAATCTATGGTCAGACCCTGACTAATGCTTTAGTTGATTTAGGAGCCGCAATCAATATTTTGACAACTTCTACTTGCCAAAAGCTCGGTATTACATCAGTAGAACCCACTTCTACTTTGTTAGAATTGGCTGACCGATCTGTAGTTCGACCGGAAGGAACTCTATACGATGTTATGGTCTCTATAGATTCTTGGGAATACCCAATTGATTTCCTGGTAATTAATCCAAAAACTCGACTGGATGGACACCCGCTAATTTTAGGTAGACCTTGGCTTGCTACCGCTGATGCCTACATTGGTTTCCGGCAGGGGAATATGACCATAACCAGAGGACCAGATATTAAAAATCTAGTTCTATACCCTACAGCATAGCCAAGTCTTACAATGATAAAAACTAACCAGCACCCTGTATCATACCTTACTGACAATATCAGATCACCATTGACTATACAGAAGGCCCTAGACTTTAAAGACCAAACAGAAGATGATGCCATCAATAACTTTGTTAGTCAAACTGAATCTAGACCTCATGCACAGCGTTTTACGATAGAAGCTGCATTCGAGAACGAACTAGAAGAAGACCACTTGAAAGATACACATGACCAAACGATACCTGTGACTTCTGTTGCCAATAGTAAAGCAGTGGAAATTGAACCGGGAAAAACACTAAACATCAATGCCAACCTTACACCGGACCAAGAAATAAAACTCATCCACCTATTACGAAAGCATCAAGAAGCATTTGCGTGGGATTACCCCGATATGAAAGGGATTGACCCCCAATTGTTCACCCACCATATTTATATAGAAAAAGATGCAAGACCTATCCGTCAACCGCAAATAAGACTCAACCCTCACCTAAAAGATGTTGTAAAAGAAGAACTTCAGAAGCTTTAAGATGTTAATTTTATCTATCCTATTTCTGATAGTAAGTGGGTCTCTCCACTTGTAGTTGTACCTAAGAAGAATGGGAAATGGAGGATTTGTGTGGATTATAGAGAGTTAAACAAAGCCACACAAAAAGACCATTTTCCCCTCCCATTCATAGACCAAGTATTGGACACGTTAGTAGGAAAGAAATTCTTTTCTTTCCTGGATGGCTTCAGCGGATACAATCAGATTCAGATTGCCCCTGAAGACCAGGATAAAACTACCTTTACTTGTCCTTGGGGAACGTTCGCCTATAGAGTTCTACCCTTTGGCTATGTAATGCTCCTGCCACATTCCAAAGGGCCATTCTTAGCATCTTTGCAGATTTAATAAGTGATGGGCTTGAAGTATACATGGATGATTTTACACCCTACGGAGATGATTTTGATCCAGCTCTGGACACTTTAGAAAAAGTCCTACAGCGTTGCATTGATACCAGGCTTTGTTTAAGCCACGAAAAATGTTATATGATGATGACTGAAGGGCTCATTCTAGGACATTTCGTCTCAGCAGCTGGAATTCAGGTAGATCCGGCCAAAATTCAAATGTTGTTGCTTATCCCCACCCCCGCTACTCAGACAGAGGTATGCAACTTTCTTGGATTTTTTGGGTATTACAGACGATTTATAGAACATTATTCACACATTGTTGCACCTTTATATGAATTAACTGGTAATGTTGATTTCATGTGGACAGAAAAATGTGACCGCGCTTTCCAGGATTTAAAGAAGCTTGTATCAACAGCTCCAGTCCTTCGAGGACCAAACTAGAATTTACCATTCCAAATTTCATCTGATGCCTCAGACACAGCAATCGGTGCAGTCCTATAGAGGTATGGAAATTTGGGCCTCTACCTACATGGAATACTTTGAAGAGTTTAATGGTTAATTCAGAGGCGTTATGTTGAAATATGGCAACAAGAATATTCCAATTTAATTTTTCCTTGAATTAAATTGTGAATTAAAATCAAGTTTAGTCTTAACATCTACTTGGAAATAATTAATTAATTTATTTTGAATTAATTAGTTGGAGAAATTCAAGTTAGAAGTCTTTCTGAAGTCATGCAAGAGTTATCCCTTAAATTAAGGAGATAAGATTGAGTTATCCCTTAACTCAAGGAGATAATATTGAGTTATATTTGAGTTGTAATTAGTTAACTCAATTTACTGAGTTAAGTCTAGTTAAATTAGTTCCAAACTATTTGAGGAACTAATAGAGAGTTAACAGCTAGTTGATGCATTAATGCACTCAACTAGTGTACTCCAGTTAACTGAAGATTCCCTCATCAGAAACTCATGCATGTCTATTCTGAGAAAGACCCAGTTGAGTTAAATGTCAAGGAAAGTGTACTATCATTTGCATGAGTTTTCTTATAAGGAAAAATCATGCATGCAGTCAAGGCAATTCATCCTTGAGGAATGTGCAGTTTTGGAGGATTAGTGTTCCACTTGGTAGGAAGTTTTCCTCTTGGTAACACGAGGATCACCCAGGAGAAATAGCGGAAGGAAATATGAGCTTGGAGGGCAGAGAGGAAGGCTTGAGAGAAGTCAAGATTACCTATGAGCATATGTGAAGATTGTACTGAGAGCTGGCTAGCTGTGAGAGCTAAGGCTTTGTATAATTCCTATGTATTTCCACCTTGTATGACAATACAGATAGTGGGGTTTTTAGCTGAGGCTTTCCCCAAAGTATTTTCATGTGTGTTGTGCCATTGTTTCTTCTTCTTCTGCTTATATTGTTCAGCTTCATCTTTAAGCTTTTTCAAATTGATAGTTCAAGTAGGTTATCTTATTCTACTTTGATTTATATTGCATTATCAGGTTAACCTACATCAGATTTTCTACATGGTATTAGAGCGAGATTTGTAGGAAATTTCTACATGGTATCGAAACGATATTTGTAGAGAATTTATACATGGTATCAGAGTTGTGAACAGTATACTGAGAAGAGAATTCGAAGTTTGAAGTTCAGGGTTGCAGTGCAAATCGAATTCATATCATACTTCAAGGTTGGCCAATGGCGTTCTATGGCTTGAGACTCGAGTATGCCTCAGAACTTAGGTCTAATTACATAGCATGGAAAGATAGAATGGAGGCTATATTAGAAGACAATGAATTGAAGGAATTCATTGATCAAGAAATCCCAAAGCCAACTTCAACTAATGCACAAGAGTTGGCTGAGTGGAAGAAGTGTGTGGCAAAGGCGAGACAGATCATCCTTGAGAGAGTTCAAGACCATATTGTCTCGAGTCTCCATGGGAATGAAATTGGTGCTCAAGGATAAGCTTTGAAGAATCAAGATGGAGAAGGGAAATACTATTTCCACATATCTGAACAAGCTCACCACCTGCAGAGATGAGCTTGGCAGTGTGGGAATAACTAATGTCGATGATGATATGGTGAGCCTCACTCTCCTTTGCCTTCCAAAGAGTTGGAATAGCTACTAGGACTTTGTGAATGGAAGAAAGAAACTACTAGATTGGGAATGATTGTGGTTGGATCTTATGCAGGAGGAGATCAGGAGTAGAACACGAGATGGTTCTTTATCTAAGGATGATGATGAAGAAAATCTGGCCTTAGCAAGTAAGGCAAGGAAAGGGAAGGGGAAAGCTTCTCATTTCAAATCAAATTCTTCTCATGGACGAAAGAAGGGTGACATGTCTAAAGTAAGATGCTTTAGTTGTCATGAGATGGGACATTATGCAACTAATTTCCCATCGAAGAAGTCCAAGAAGGGATCCTCAGAAGGATCGAAAGGTGAGGCATTAGCCTCTCAGTTCGAAATGGACTTTACCCTCATCGCATGCATGGTGTCATCGATGATGGGTTGTGTCTGGTATCTTGATAATGGAGCCTCATTCCACATGACCGGTGATAAAAATTTATTTAGTGCCTTGGAGGAGAAAGACCTCAAGATGTGCATAGAGATGGGTGACGACTGAATGTATAGTGTTTCAAGAGTGGGCACGGTTGCTTTTTAGAGGGAGCATGGAGCTCTCTCAACTTGACAAATGTGATTTATGTTCTTGGACTGAAGAAGAACTTGGTATGAATCACAATGTTGGAGGAAAAAGGCTATGATGTTGTCTTGAGTAAAGGAAAGGTGTTCCTAAGACACATAGCCACAGGTCAGACCAAGAGGATAGGGACTCGGGTGAAGAATATCTATAAAATAGAGGTAGATGATTGTGTAGCATTTAGTACGAAAGTAAAATTGGTGCAAAGCCAAGACATTGGTGAGTTGTGGCATAGGCAGTTGGGCCATTTGCATCATGGGGCTTTGAAGATATTGCAGCAGATATCTACAGGACTTCCCAAAGGTAAACTTGAGCAAGTTGACACATGAAAAGTTTGTACCTTGGGAAAGTACACCAAGTCTTCCTTTCATGATCGAGACAGTCGAGCAGAGGCTATTTTAAAGTGAGTTCATACTGATGTGTGTGGACCATTCTTGATGGCATCCACAACAAAGCAAATGTATTTTGTGATTTTCATTGATGACTATTCTCATAAATGCTAGATTTATTTCATGCAGAAGAAGGACCAAACTTTCACAAAGTTTTGTGAGTTCAAAGCATTGGTTGAGAAAGAGTTAGGGAAGAAGATCAACGCCTTTAGAAGCAACAACGGTGGAGAATATGTCTCTCAAGAGTTTAAGGACTTCTGTGCAGCAAGAGGAATTAAACAAGAGTTGACGGCACCTCATAACCCACAACAGAATGGGGTGGCCGAGAGGAAGAACATAACTATTGTAGGGGAAGCATGGGCAATGTTGCATGGCCAAGGCATACCACTTCACTTGTGGGCTGAGGCATGCAACACAATGGTCTATTTGTAGAATAGAAGCCCGCATCGCATACTTGGGATGAAGACACCAAAGGAAGCTTTCTCCTGTAAGAGACCAAATGTGGGTCACTTTAGGATCTTTGGCTCATAAGTTTATTTCCATGTGACAAAGGATGCATGGAAGAACTTTGAGCCAACAACAAAGTTGGGGATATTTGTGGGGTACATTGATACACCTCACAACTATCGGGTGTACTTGCCTACCAGTCGGAGGACAGTGGTTCTCAGAGATCTCAAGTTGGATGAGCGGAAGGCCATGCGAGTTTCCCTTGAGAGGGAGATCCAACTACAGGCTGTGGAGGAACTGTTGGTTCCTAAGGAAGAGGAGCCTTAGACTGATGCAGATCAGCCACATGTAGAGGTTCTAGGAGTGGAGACATCTACTCAAGCAGAGTTTTCTACAGATGGACAGAAGCACACAAGAGAAGTTGACAATTTGTTGAAGGATGCGAGAGAGAATGTGGAAGCACCATCTTCTCAGAGTAGACAGAGGAGGTAACCTGAGAGGTACACTGGATACATGGCCCTTGCTGGGGAATTTGTTGAGATCGAGCCATCTTCCCTTGAGGAAGTAGTACAACAACCGATTTGGGTTGATGCTATGGTGGAGGAGTGTGAATCCATAGTTCGTAACAGTGTTTGGGATGTGGTTCCGAGACCAGAGAACAAGTCAGTTGTGAGCTCCATTGGATTTACAAGGTAAAGAAAGTTGCTGATGGTAGTGTGGAGAAGCATAAGGAAATATTTGTTGCTCATGGCTTTTCACAGATCATGTTGCTACAGTATATTTTAACAGAGGAGAAAGATGCTTACATTTTGGCAAAGGCATTGTCAAAGTGTAAATTGGAGTTCCATAAAGACAGGATCGGGGTGGCAGATAATCCCTTTCTTGTTGAGCGGGAGTGTTGAAATATGGCAACAAGAATATTCTAATTTAATTTGTCCTTGAATTAAATTATGAATTAAAATCGAATTTAGTTTTAACATCTACTTGGAAATAATTAATTAATTAATTTTGAATTAATTAGTTGTAGAAATTCAAGTTAGAAGTCTTTCTGAAGTCATGCAAGAGTTATCCCCTAAATTAAGGAGGTAAGATTGAGTTATCCCTTAACACAAGGAGATAATATTGAGTTATATTTGAGTTTTAAGTAGTTAACTCAATTTACTGAGTTATGTCCAGTTAAATTAGTTCCAAACTGTTTGAGGAACTAATAGAGAGTTAACAGTCAGTTGATGCATTAATGCACTCAACTAGTGTACTCCAGTTAACTGAAGATTCCCTCATCAAAAACTCATGCATGTCTATTTTGAGAAAGACCCAGTTGAGTTAAATGTCAAGGACAGTGTACTATCAGTTGCATGTGTTTTCTTATAAAGAAAACTCATGCATGCAGTCAAGGCAATTCATCCTTGAGGATTGCGCAGTTTTGGAGGATCAATGTTCCACTTGGTAGGAAGTTTTCCACTTGGTAACAAGAGGATCACCCAGGAGAAACAACGCAAGGAAATAGGAGCTTGGAGGGTAGAGAGGAAGGCTTGAGAGAAGCCAAGATTTCCTGTGAGCATCTGTGAGTATTGTACTGAGAGCTGGCTAGCTGTGAGAGCTGAGGCTTTGAATAATTCCTATGTATTTCCACCTGGTATGATAATACAGATAGTGTGGGTTTTAGCTGAGGCTTTCCCCAAAGTATTTTCATGTGGATTGTGACATTGATTCTTCTTCTTATGGTTATATTATTCAGCTCGATCTTTAAGCTTCTGCAAATTTATAGTAGAGGTAGGTTATAATATTCTGCTTTGATTTATATTGCATTACCAAGTTAACCTACATCAAATTTTCTACATGGTCTCAAAGTGAGATTTGTAGAAAATTTCTACACGTTATTCCCTTTCATAGAGGTTCAACAATTTGGGTCTCACCCTACATGGAATACTTTGGAATAATTCATTGTGGACTCAAATGCATTTATAGAAGGATCGATTGCACTCTGTGATTCGGAAGTCGGGACTGCCAATGCAAATAGGTCCACTGGGGACAGAGTTTGGAACATCGCTCTCAGCAAGAAGGACAGGCAAGCTCGTCAACTCTTTTCACATGCTCATCCAACAACAAGTCTCATAGTTAACTAAGAGCTCTTTTGTATAGAAGATAACTCATAAAAGCATGTTGTCAATTTTTTCAAACTCGGGTAGACCCATCCAAGGGAAGCCCTCCTTTTTGTAAACAACATTTTTGTCGATATGGTCAAAACTGTCAATATTTCTTACCAGATAGGGTAGTTGAGTAAAACTTGTGTAATATTAAGAATTCCATATTTGTTATTAGGCTGATTTCCTAACAGGGTGGCCCATAACACAAGAAAAACGCTTTATATATTTTTGGCACCATAATATAAAGTCGAAGCTTTACAAAAAAAAACACTTCCATTATTTCTAAATCTATATCCCTATAGCCACACCATTTACATTACATTTACATTTAATTTGATTTATGTTAGTATATTGGCATATGAGTTTCTGCCACACGATTCATTAAGCATATTATAATATGTGTTTTGGTAATAGAAATAGCAATATCATATGCAAAGAATTTGGTGATGGGATGTGATATGTCAATTCTAATTGAATACAGTTAACAAATAAAAAAAAAACTATTGAGAAGGAGGTTATCCCAAACATGAGTTTGAGGGGATATCTTGACACTACAAAGGCACATATTGTAAATCAATAGCCCAATTTAGTATCTTGTGTTGATCTTATTACACTTGTTAGGAGAGCTGGAGAAATGTAATTGATATGGTAGTTAATTTACTATAATAATATACATATAAATATGTTAGTAAAGATGCTGCTGATATGATAATTAATTCACTATAATATTATACATATGAAAATATATTATATTATATTGATGAACCATCAATATACAAGTGATTCCATGAAATGCTAACTGTTGAAATGTGCAACAATTGAGAATTAAAATTGAGAATTAAAAATCGAATTTAGTCTCACCAGCTGTTTGAATAATAATTAATCAATTCATTATGGATTAATTAATTGGAGAAATTCAAGCTAGAAGTCTTTGTGAATTCATGCAACAGTTATCCCTTAAATTAAGGAAGTTATCCCTTAGTTAAGGAGATAAGGATGAGTTGTATTTGAGTTGTAATTAGCTAGCTCAGTTAACTGAGTTAAGTCCAGTTAAACTAGTTCCAAACAACTTGTGGAACTAATTGTGAGTTTAGTCAGTTAATGCATGCATGCATGCAACTAGTGTACTCCAGATAACTGAATATTCTCTCATAAATAACTCATGCATATTAGTTCAGACAAAGGCCCAATTGAGATTAAAGGTAGGGACAATGTACTATCAGTTGGAGGAATTTTCCTATAAGGAAAACTCATCCATGGAGAAGGAATTCATTCCTTGAGGATTGCGCAGTTCTGAAAGTGTGTTGGAGCAATGTGTGAGATCGGTGTCAAACAAGGTTACAGTTGGATCACCTAGGGAAAATTATGCAAGGAAATAGGAGGCTTGGAGGACAGAGGGAAAGGCATATGAGTTGTATGTTCTATCTATGAGCAGTGTGAGGGATTGTACTGAGAGCTGGATAGTTGTGAGAGATAAAACTTTGTGTAATCCTGATATATTTCCACTTGTATGATAATACAGGTAGCGGGGTTTTTAGCTGGGGCTTTCCCCAGAGTATTCTTCTATGTTTCATATGTATTGATTCTTCTTCTTTGTTATATGTGTTCTTTTTTATCTTGCTCAAATCGATTAAGTTTCCGCAAGTTTGATTGTAGAAGTAGATTAAGTATTTTACTTTAGTATATTGCATAATCAAGTTAATCTACAGTGAGAATTTATACATGGTATCAAAGCAAAGGTGATGAGAGTTATGAACAGTATACTGAGAAGGGAAATTTGAAGTTTGAAGTTCTTGGTTGCAGGTACAAAATCGAATTCTTATCACACCTCAAAGTTCATCAATGGCATTCAATGGATTGAGACTCAAGTATGCCTTGGATGGCAGCTCAAATTACATAGCATGGAAGGATCACATTGAAGTGGTATTAGAAGACAATGGTTTGAAGGATTTCATTGAACAATAAATCCCCAAGCCAGCTACTACTAATGCACAAGAATTGGTTGAATGGAAGAAGTGTGTGGCGAAGGCAAGAAGGGTTCTCCTCGAGGGAGTTCGAGACCATATTGTCTCAAGTCTCCATGGGAAAGGAGACTTTGTTTTTAATGTGGAAGACATTGAAGGACCTATATCAGAACAATAGCGACCAGTGGAAATTGGCACTCAAGGATAAGCTTCGGAAAATCAAGATGGAAAAGGGTGACACTATTTCTACATATCTAAACAAGCTCACCACCTACAGAGATGAGATTGGTAGTGTGGGAATAACGACTGTCGACGATGACATTGTGAGCCTTGCTCTCCTCAGTCTTCCAAAAAGCTGGAATAGCTACCAGGATTCTGTGAATGGAAGAGAGAAATTGTCGATTGGGAACAACTGTGGTCAGATCTGATGCAGGAGGATATCAGAAGGAGCACAAGAGATGGTTCTTCATCTAAGCATGATGATGAAGAAAATCTAGCCTTAGCAAGTAAGGCAAGGAAAGGGAAAGGGAAGGCTTCTTCTCATGGTGGGAAGAATATTAGATGCTTCAATTGTCATGAGGTGGGTCATTATGCAACTAATTTCCCATTGAAGAAATCTAAGAAGGGATCCTCGAAAGGATCAGAATGTGAGGCATTAGCCTCTCAATTCGAATTGGATTTTACCCTCATCGCATGTATGGTTTCATCGATGGTGGGTTGTGTTTGGTATCTAGACAGTGGAGCCTCATTCCACATGACCGATGACAAAAGTTTATTCAGTACCTTAGAGGAGAAAGACCTCAATGCACATAGAGATGGGTGATTATGGAAAGAATTGTGTTTCAGGTGAAGGCACAATTGTTTTTCCAAGGGAGCATGGAGCTCCTCTCACCCTGACTGATGTAAAGTATGTGCCTGGACTGGTGAAGAACTTGATCTCGGTAGTGATGTTGGAGGACAAGGCTACAATGTTATCCTTAGTAAAGTAAAGGCATTCCTGAGACACATAGCCACGGGTCAGACCAAGAGGATTGGGATTCAAGTGAAGAATCTATATAAACTGAAGGTAGATGACAGTGCCACATTGAGTTCGAAAGCAGAATTGGTGCAAAGGCAAGACATTGGCGAGTTATGGCACACGCAGTTAGGCCACTTGCATCATGGGGCCTTGAAGATAACACAGCATTGTTATAGACATTTTTGTGCCTTACAGCATAGAGCATGAAATGTCAATAAACTAAGGGATCCAAAGTACCTAAACATGTTGTTCTTACCCTTAGAGGAACAAGGTCAGCAAACCACAGCACTACAAATCAGTTCTCCACTGAAAAACACTCAAAAACAGGTCAATTCTAGATCAAAGCAGCTGCTCCAAAGGCTACCTGCGCTGCATAGCAGGTGCAACAAAGGCTACCTGCGTTGCATAGCAGGTAGAACAAAGGCTACCTGCGTTGGGCGTACTTGGACATGTGGAGGAATCTTTTTCTCAAAGTGCCAGTGCCCAGGAAGCTTCCAGAAAGACACTTGATCATAAGATTCGCCTAATGATGAGTTAAGAGCTTCTAAAACTCCAAGTGGAAGGCAGAAACTCCAAGTGAAGAACTGAAGAACAACTGGAGATGAAGAGGACAACAAGTCACACATCAAGCTGGCTTATCTTCACTCCAAAACTCTATATAAGGATCTCATCCCATGGGATCAGGAGGGCGGAATTCAGTGCAAAGAATCGCTGTTGGTTTCCAGTTGTGAAGTATTGGGTGATTGCTTGAGGGAGGTGAAGAAGAGATTTCTCTCTGTCGGGAAGGTGATGCTGGATTGGACCTCGCATGGTTGTATCACCGCCTGAACCTTACTTCCATATATTAATAAAGCATTTGAGGTTCTTCTATTCGCATGTGTTTCAATGATGTATTGTCTTACTTGCGTTTTTTATTTATGCTAATCCTTGAATCATTTATGCATGCATGCTTCTTGTAGTTTCCTTTTCTTGTCTTATTTGCAGGATCTCGTGTAGCTGGGCCCGTGAAAAGACTTGGAGCTGGGAGCAAGAGGAAAACAAAGGAGATTGGATCGACCATTTGCGCAAGACATCGGTAAGTGGATCTATCCCTTTTATCTCTTGCATGTCATAAAGAAGAAACTTTAGATAGCTTTGCTTTCAGCTGTTGCTAAGGAACTGTCACCCTTAGAGTGGGTTAGGGTCATTCCGAGTTGGATACTTTCCCCCACAACAGACTGGCGACTCCGCTGGGGAACCGTGTCTTGTTGGTAGCTTGTGTTTCTTGCTATTCATTTCTTAAACAAAAGAGTACCGAATCGAACTGCATGCGAGTCCTTCGAATGCAAAGTAGAGGGCAGCTACTCTAGCCCAGTGCTGGGCATGTTTATGATTTGAAGAGCTGATCCACAAGGACTCTTTTTTGCTCTTTGTGATAGTGTTCATCTTCCTTTAATCATCCTCTAGAGTATACTTGACTGACAGCCTCTGATTTGGCCAAAAACCGTTCATTTTTGAGCAAACTGTGAGCCAGAATCTGAGAGAGACGAGAGTTGTCTCATCAGTGCAGCTGCAACAAAGGCTACCTGCACTGACAACGCAGGTCCCGAAGGGGCCACCTGCGCTGCATCTCAGATTGGCAGTGCAGCACCTGCGCTGATCCAGTTTTGCCTTGTGCAGTTGGGATTACCCACTGTCTGTTGCCCAGTTTTCAGTATTGTTTTTTGCAGCCTGTTGTCAACCTGTATACCCAGCTGAAACCACTTCTCTTTGCCTTCATTCCCCCTCAGTTGTATGAAGAAACCGTGATTGTTCTTATTGTATTTCTTGTTGTCATTCACTGTTTCCCATAGCGAAAGCGAACTAGTCTTGCTATGACCTCTTGGATCTAGACCTATGAGAAAGTGTCGTTGTGATTCTAAGAGCTAGTTTATTGTTGTTCATAGCTGCTTGAGCATTTGCTTTCGTTATATGGTTCAAATTTCATTATTTCTTGTGTTGAAACGAGTGAATCTTAAGGTGTTCTTTTGATTATTGGACAAAACTTGTTTGCTTACGCTTGAAATCAAATTCGAAATTATACAACAACTTTCTTTTTGTATACATCAACATTAAGGAAGAAGAAAAGAAATACTTGCATTGTGCATGTGCATTTTGACAGCTTGCATGTCGATTTAGGAAAAGTGCATCAGTGTGTGCTCTATGATCTGTTTGAAAAGATGATGTCTTTCTTTTCCTTTAGTAGTTAAGGTTTTCATAAGTTGAAAGAATTGAAAAAGCTTGCTTATCATTCTTAGACTGCATTTAGGAGTTGTCTCATACATCACGTGGTGATCCATAAAGGCAAACTGCTAAGCAAGATCAACCTAAAAAGAACTGAATTTATCTAACAACGCTTTGAAACATAACGAAACACAGTAGAGGTCTAGGTAGAGACGTGAACCGACGTCGTTAAACATAGTGACTGTCGATCTCTACGAAGGTGGGTGATTCCTCCTGAGGGACGATAGCACTAATACGGACTTGTGCCCCCGCGTACCGTTGCGTATATTGGGGGACCCCTATAGGAACAAAGCCTTTATCCATAGGAAGCCGTGTCGGCCGCCCTACTGATCGCGATGCAGTGAACACAGCATTCACGAAGATCGACCACTCGTACCGTAAAACGTATTTTGTGGTTTCGCGGAAGGTTTGGCACACCCTTGCCTAGAACTCCAGAGTAGTTTCTTTTGGCCTTTTTCAAACTCTATAACTGAAAAAGTCCATCCGAGCATTTGTCACTTCGGGCTCGTTAATACATCGAAGGAGACTAGAGTCATCTTTAGCTTTTTCTCGACTCTTAAAATGTGAAAAAGCAAGTTGTGTCTAAAGCGTCGTCATATAAAATTCATCTTAAACGGAACATAATTACCCCTGATTCCTACGTTGATCTTAAAGTTGAGAACATGGAACACACCAACAAAGGGATTCCACATGATGGGACCCCTAGCCCTTTCTCCTCTTGGGGAGAAGTTGGTGTGCCCCACATGGCCACATTGTCACTTCCAGGGCTGACAATTGGCCTGCCAGTTTGGCTATTCTCAACCGCTGTAGTTCAGACCACCACGGTTCCTGAACAGTCGAGTCAACAGTTAGACCCGTCTAGAGCTACCCTCTAGCCTTCCACTTCTTATACACCTTCCTCCGATCCTTCTTCTTCGAAAGGTCAAGCCGCCAAAAGCGCGGCTCCCATAGAAAAGAAGAAGGAAAAGAAGAAGAAAGAAAAGAAGCAGAAGGAGCCAAAGGCGCCTGGGGGCAAGCAGAAGGTATCTAACGAAAACCCACACATAACACAGACCGGGCCCAAATCGCCATGTGTCATATGTAGAGGGAACCACTTCCACAGTGATTGTCCCAGTATTCCCCGGATACTAAGGGACTGGTCCCCTCGTTTGCACGATTCGGAAGCGTCAACCTCTGACAACCAGGTTGAATGCTTACCGTCGACCAACGAAAGTGAAGGTCGTAGACGACGAAGGGGAATGAGATTCCCCTGCGAACTGTGTGAAGGAAATCACACCCTTCGCCGTTGTCCCTTTTGAGACGAAGCAAAGAGAGTTTTGGAAGATCAACCGGTGGTACCGGTGCTACTTCCTCCTGGATATCAAAAACTCGCGCCAAGTCCTTCATTGGTCGAAAATACAGCTGCCCCGCTCATAGGGCCAGTTGAAGTGTCAGTCGCTGAAAGTGAACCTACTGAATCCGGACTGGACGAAAGTCCAAAGGTCGAAACGGCAGTTGACCCGGTTCTCCCTTCAAAAGTTTCATCTTCAAATACCACAGTCACTGAAGATTCATCTTCAATTGACACCCTCACAGAAGAGAGTAAGGATGACACCGTCCAGGTTCTCTTCATCAACACCGATTCTGATGAACATCAGGGCAATGTGCCCACTCCTTTATCGCAGGAAGGAGCGTCGTCGGAATCATATCCGACCGCATATTCGGTCCCACCACCAAGCAACCTAGTTGTGTCCTTTGATTGGAACCAACTAGGCAGACCCCGGTTACCAGCCAGTATACCATTTAGAATTATAGTCCAAATATACAAAATGGTGATGGCTGGAACTATCATTGATGAAGGGGCATCTGTGAGTATCCTGTCCTCTATTGCTTGGAAAGCACTGGGTTGCCTAGCGCTTTTTCCCGAGACAAGGCGTCTCTCGGGTTTTGACAAAGGAACCAGTGGACCATTAGGGATTCTACCTAATGTGCCTATTGCACTGAAAGAGAAGCCTGTCAAGATGAATTTGATGGTCGTCCAAGGACCCTTGGATTATAACCTACTCCTTGGACGAGACTACATATATTGCATGGAAGCAATAGTCTCCTCGCTCTTTCGAATAATGTGTTTTCCATACGAAGGAAGGATGGTCAAGCTCGTAGACCAACTTTCACTTCTGGGATCACGCATCGCAAGTAGTCACATACCTATCCTCAATGGTCTATTTGATCAAGAAAGGTCTCTACCTCCGGTTCTTCTTCCTGATGAAGGCGAGTAATTCGGGAAAGGAAGGCCGGAACCCAGGGGGCATGCATCCTGGTCTGCTCTGGAGGCAGAAGAAACCTTGGGTGTAAAGTAGAATTTCCGCGGGAGAATATGACTAGTCCGTACCCCATCCCCTCCTTCATCTTTGTGAATCTTCCTCTGAGCCATCTTCATGGAGAAGAAGGACAAGAAGACAAAGAGAGAGATGGGCTCTCAGAAGGGGTAATTGGGAGTGGGGTTGTTCTGGAAAAAGATTCTTTTGTTAAAGTTAAGTGTGTGGCGAAGCGTCGTCATTCACCTTTGTCTAAATAGGTAGGCTCTACCAAAGGAGGGGATCCGTTTGCGGCAGCAAGTAGTAACCATCTTTGGATAAAAGGCAAGCCTCACCCATTAAAACAAATGTTTTAGAGGATAAGTAGGGGCAGCCTCCAAAGAAAGAGATTCTATTGCTGCAACAAATTGTAACCATCTTTGTGTACCCTAATGATAGACATCGCCGAAGAAAGTCTCTGTTTGAAAGAATTAGCAGGACAATCTTTGGGTAACCTGAAAGAGGTAAGCCTCACCTGTTGAAAACAAAGGTTTTTGACGGAAAAGTAGGGGCAGCCTTGAAATTAGACTTACACCTGGGGGCATGCAAACCTCTTGGAATGCAAGCTCGGGCGACTTTTTAGTTTTAGGTAGGACTAACCCCGCTAACCCGTAGGATAGGCCGATACCCGTCTTGCACAAAGAGAGGATATGGAGCAAAGCGTAGGGAGATGAAGCTCCTTAAAAAATAGGAATCTTCCATGAGACCTTACTACTTTATGACTGGTAAAAACGAGCAGTTTTGGCAAAGTTCATGCTCGTTAAAAAATAAACGCAAGATCCAAGCAGTTTAAATGCGGAAATTCATGCTCGTTAAAAAATAAACGTAAGCTTGTGAGCAGGCTTCCCCCAGAGTTCAAGCTCATTCAGAAAAAATGAACCGGTAAATAACCATTTGAGACCGTAAATTCATCAGCCATAAAAGCCTCGGTCGTGTTTGTGCACCGTCACCTCCACTTTTCATATTGGCCGATCATTCACATCCACTTGATTGTTTACCTATTTTGAGGAACAGCTGCGAAGAGTGATCCCACTTAGCCATCCTTGTAATACTGCCGTGATTGGAAAATTCCAACTTGTACCTGGAATCTGCTGCTATCCCTGTTTATCACTCGTTCCTCAAAAGACGAGTCTTCTTTGAGCTCTTTTCACTGACTCGTAAAATATGAAAAGTTTGCCGAGTTTTGGCCTTCCAGCTCGTTAAAAGGACCGGAAGAGCTATCCCTCCTCTAGATTTTAATCTTTTTGGACCTAAGGGATTATTGCACAAAAAGATCGAGCGCTTGTCTAGTTCGGCTCGATAAAGATATCGAACATTCATCCCTTCTGTATTGTTTTATACTTTTTCGGACTTAAGGGATTAGATGACGAAAAAGGACCCCTGGAGTCTACTTTATGTACACTTTTCAGACTCTCTAAAAATGAAAAGGGCCAAGTTGTCTTTGTCGCTGGACTCGTTAAAAATATTAGATAGCGACAAACTTGTCTTTAGACAAGAACGAGTTTCCCTATCGCTAGGCTCGTTAAAACATAGCGATGGGCTTGCCCGAAGGGCAGGTTATAGATCAAGCATATGTTATCCTCCTCAAGCTTGACAAAAATAAAGAGGTACTGGTCAGAAATGACTGGGGAAAAATTGGGAAGAACCTCAAAGCTTAATGGTAGCAAGTCGCTCTTGAACATGACACTTTTGCCTCCGTAAATATCGGGTTGGGTTATTATCATTCACCGGTCCCTTCACCATGGTCTCGCCATACCATCCATACATGGGGTAATGCTACCGATCCATCCATCAGTGTCGTTATATGTTCAAGAGATGTCATTCAGAAAGTGTGAACCGGGTCCCATCCACTACCATACATCATCTTTCATCCTTCCATGACCGCCACCCTGAATCATATTTCACAGATCGTTTTCACCAATCATCACTAGCTCCGTTCCGTGTCACTGATGTGGGATTCATTAAGGCCCTCCTTTGACGGATCACTTCTTGTCGACATCAGCTCATTATCCAAGAAGTTGATCTAGGAACACCCCCTCGGTACTTTGAAGCTTGCATGCCTCAATGGCAAGTTTCTCACTCCCGGCGATAGGTATACATTAATGACCTTCGACCGGGAGACTTTGCGTGGTGTTCGACGTCAGATCCTATATTCACACCACGTGAATTGTGCTGCAGTACCTTGAGGGTCATCATCATTATCGGTGATTCCTCTCGCGCTTGTTAACAGTTTACATTATTGACTGGTAATCAAGCGATGTCTTTCCATGTTCGACTTCAGGAAATTCTCACATGGATCGACTTGTACTAGAGTGAAGATTGGACAAGTTTGAAGACCCCGGATCTAGTTTCATCCATCCGGGCTGCGATATATATTCAGGAGATAAAAACATAGACATGTGCAGCAGATGATCATCCTACTAAAAGGATGATAATTAAAAGCAGAGAATTATCCGTCTATTATCAGATGATCGTCTGTTTATGTACAGCAACTGTATTTATAAAGATGAGCATGGGAAATGCCCTCCTCAGCTAGATCATGAAAAGAAAGTATGAAAAGACAATGTATTGTATTGTATTTTTACAGGTCACCTCCCGGCGATTGAATGAACTTCGGATCCTCCTAATAAAGCATTTCACCCGATAAACGACCTCATACTTTAGGGGGCAACTGTTATAGACATTTTTGTGCCTTACAGCATAGAGCATGAAATGTCAATAAACTAAGGGATCCAAAGTCCCTAAACATGTTGTTCTTACCCTTAGAGGAACAAGGTCAGCAAACCACAGCACTACAAATCAGTTCTCCACTGAAAAACACTCAAAAATAGTTCAATTCTAGATCAAAGCAGCTGCTCCAAAGGCTACCTGTGCTGCATAGCAGGTGCAACAAAGGCTACCTGCGTTGCATAGCAGGTAGAACAAAGGCTACCTGCGTTGGGCGTACTTGGACATGTGGAGGAATCTTTTTCTCAAAGTGCCAGTGCCCAGGAAGCTTCCAGAAAGACACTTGATCATAAGATTCGCCTAATGATGAGTTAAGAGCTTCTAAAACTCCAAGTGGAAGGCAGAAACTCCAAGTGAAGAACTGAAGAACAACTGGAGATGAAGAGGACAACAAGTCACACATCAAGCTGGCTTATCTTCACTCCAAAACTCTATATAAGGATCTCATCCCATGGGATCAGGAGGGCGGAATTCAGTGCAAAGAATCGCTGTTGGTTTCCAGTTGTGAAGTATTGGGTGATTGCTTGAGGGAGGTGAAGAAGAGATTTCTCTCCGTCGGGAAGGTGATGCTGGATTGGACCTCGCATGGTTGTATCACCGCCTGAACCTTACTTCCATATATTAATAAAGCATTTGAGGTTCTTCTATTCGCATGTGTTTCAATGATGTATTGTCTTACTTGCGTTTTTGATTTATGCTAATCCTTGAATCATTTATGCATGCATGCTTCTTGTAGTTTCCTTTTCTTGTCTTATTTGCAGGATCTCGTGTAGCTGGGCCCGTGAAAATACTTGGAGCTAGGAGCAAGAGGAAAACAAAGGAGATTGGATCGACCATTTGCGCAAGACATCGGTAAGTGGATCTATCCCTTTTATCTCTTGCATGTCATAAAGAAGAAACTTTAGATAGCTTTGCTTTCAGCTGTTGCTAAGGAACTGTCACCCTTAGAGTGGGTTAGGGTCATTCCGAGTTGGATACTTTCCCCCACAACAAGCATATATCTACCAAACTTGCCAAAGGTATTCTTGAGCAAGTTGATACATGCAAAGGTTCTACCTTGGGAAAGTATGCCAAGTCTTCCTTTCACGATTGAGACAGTCGAGCAAAATTAATCTTGGAGTGAGTTCATACAGATGTGTGTGGACCATTCTCGACGGCATCCACTGTGAAACAAAGGTACTATGTGATTTTCATTGATGATTTTTCTCGTAAATGTTGGATCTATTTCATGCAAAAGAAGGATCAAACCTTCTCAAAGTTTTGTGATTTCAAAGATTTGGTTGAGAAAGAGTCTGGGAAGAAAATCAAAGCCTTGAGAAGCAACAATGGTGGAGAGTATGTCTCTCAAGAGTTTAATGACTTCTATGTTGCAAAAGGAATTAAACAGGAGTTGATGGCACCTCATAACCCACAGCAGAATGGGGTGGCCGAGAGGAAGAACAAAATGATTGTGGGGGCAACTCGGGCAATGCTGCATAACCAAGGCCTACCACTTCATTTATGGGCTGAGGCATGTAACACAATGGCCTATTTGCATAATAGAAGCCTGCATCACATACTTTGGATGAAGACACCAGAGGAAGATTTCTCCGGGAAGAGACCAGATGTGGATCACTTTAGGATCTTTGGCTCATCGGTTTATTTCCATGTGACCAAGTATTCCCAGAAGAAACTTGAGCCGACAGCTGAGTTGGGGATACTTTTGGGGTGCACTGATACACCCCACAACTATCTGGTGTACTTGCCTACCAGTCGGAGGATAGTGGTTCGCAGAGATCTTAAGTTCAATGAGAAAAAGGCCAAGCAAGTTTCCCTTGATAGGGAGCTACAACTATAGGCTATGGAGGGACTTTTGGTTCCTAAGGAGGAGGAGCCTTAGACTAATGTGGAGCAGCTACATGCAGAGGTTCCAAAAGTGGAGACATCCACTCATGCAGAGTCTTCCAGAGAGGGACAGAAGCACACAAGAGAAGCTGACACATTAGTGTCAGATGCGAGAGAGATTGTGGGAGAACCATCCTCTCAACACAGACAAAGGAGGTCACCTGATAGGTACACTGGATACATGGCCATTTTTGGGGAATGCGTTGAGACCGAGCCATCTTCCTTTGAGGAAGTAGTGCAGAAGCCGATTTTGGTTCATGCTATGGTGGAGGATTATGACTCCATAGTTCAGAACAATGTTTGGAATGTAGTTCCAAGACCGGAGAACAAGTCATTTGTGAGTTCCCATTGGCTTTACGAGGTAAAGAAAGCTATTGATGGTAGTGTGGAGAAACATAAGGCAAGATTTGTTGCACTTGTTGCAAGGTACTCATCTATCAGATTGATGTTGGCACTATCAGCATAGATGGGTTGGAAGATCCATCAGATGGATGTGAAGACTGCATTCCTCAATGGCAAGATTGAGGAGGAAGTGTACATAGAGTAGCCGGAAGTTTTTGAGACCTTTGATCATGAGTCGCATGTGTGCTGACTCAAGAGAGCCTTGTACGGGCTAAAGCAAGCACCTCGTGCTTGGTACACGAGGATCGAAAACTACTTCACTGGGTTGGTCTTCACAAAAAGTAAAGTGGATGTGAACCTGTACCACATCATGGTAAAAGGTAAGCAAGTGATCATTGTTCTTTATGTTGACGATCTCATATTGAAAGGTGATGATCAGTTGATCATGTCTTGCAAGGAGGACCTTGCAAGAGAATTTGAGATGAAAGACATGGGTCTCATGCACTACTTCCTTGGCTTGGAAGTTTGGTAGAAGGATGGGGAGTTGTTTGTGTCTCAAGACAAGTATGCCAATGAGATACTCAGGAGATTCTACATGGAGAAATGTAATCCCATGCAGACTCCTCTAGCAAGTAACTAGAGGAAGGGGGATGCTACTTCAGGTGAAGTAATAGAGGCTATTGTGTACAGGAAGCTTGTGGGTTCACTAATATACTTAGTGAACACATGACCAGATGTGTGTTTTGTGATGAACCAGCTGAGTCAAGCTGTGGTTCATCCTACCAAGTTGTTTTGAAAGGCGACAAAGCATGTATTGATATACCTCAAAGGCACATCTCAGTATGGATCATGGTATAGACGAGTAGAGGGAGTGAAGCTGCAGGGCTTCACTGATGTAGATTGGGTAGGGAGTCCATCAGATCGGAAGAGCACACCAGGTGGAATTTTCAACCTTTGGTCAGCAGTAGTTTCTTGGTACAACACGAAACAGAGGTCAATTGCACTCAGCATGGTAGAGGCCGAATACATGGCTTAAAGTTAGGCAGCATGTGAGGCCATATGGATGTGGAATATTTTAGTTAGTTTGTTTGATCAGAGGATGGATCCAACTGTGATCTATTGTGATAATCAGAGTTGTATCAAACTCTCTGAGAATCCAATGTTTCATGATAGTTCCAAGCACATCAATATTCAGTATCATCATCTTAGAGACTGTGTGGCGAGGAGGATCATGTTGTTGCAGTATGTTTCGACCAAGGAGAAAGATACAAACATTTTGACTAAGGCATTGTCAAAATGCAAATTCGAGTTCCATAGAGACAAGATCGGGGTGGCTGATAATCCCTTTCTTGTTGAAAGGGAGTGTTGAAACGTGCAACAAGAATATTCCAATTTTAATTTTTCCTTGAATTAAAATTGAGAATTAAAATTCGAATTTAGTCTCACCAACTATTTGAATAATAATTAATTAATTCATTATGGATTAATTAGTTGAGAAATTCAAGCTAGAAGTCTTTGTGAAGTCATGCAATAGTTATCCCTTAAATTAAGGAAGTTATCCCTTAGTTAAGGAGATAAGGATGATTTTTATTTGAGTTGTAATTAGTTAGCTCAGTTAACAGAGTTAAGTATAGTTAAATTAGTTCCAAACAGTTTGCGGAACTAATTGTGAGATCAGTCAGTTAATGCATGCATGCATGCAACTAGTGTACTCTAGATAACTGAAAATCCTCTCATAAATAACTCATGCATGTCAATTCAGACAAATTCCCAGTTGAGATTAAAGGCATGGACAATGTACTATCAGTTGGAGGAATTTTCCTATAAGGAAAACTCATCCATGCAGAAGGAATTCATTCCTTGAGGATTGCGTAGTTCTAACAGTGTGTTGGAGCAGTGTGTGAGATCAGTGTCACACAAGGTTACAACTAGATCACCTATGGAAAATTGCGCAAGGAAATAAGAGGCTTGGAGGACAGAGGGAAAAGCATATGAGTTTTTTGTTCTGTCTATGATCAATGTGAGGGATTGTATTGAGAGATGGATAGTTGTGAGAGCTATCGCTGTTTGTAATCCTAAGATATTTCTACTTTTATGATAATACAGATAGCGGGGTTTTTAGCTGAGGCTTTCCCCAGAGTATTCTTCTGTGTTTCATGTGTATTTATTCTTCTTCTCTGTTATATGTGTTCTGTTTGATATTGCTCAAATCAATTAAGCTCCTGCAAGTTTGATTGTAGAAGTAGATTAAGTATTTTTCTTTAGTATATTCCATAATCCAGTTAATCTACAGTGAGAATTTCTACACTCACATTCCAATGAAGTATATCTGGTTAAATTGTAGATACAGGGGCCATGGTGGAGATTTTCCAAAGGGTGGAGTGTGAAAGAGTATTAAAATACCTAAGGATCAGATTGTAAAGCTAAACGATCCTTCTACCAAGATATCACAATAGATATAAAGCTTATATAATATAGAGGCATGATTAGGTTGTCTAGTAGCAACAACAATTGTAGGATCATGTAGTTCTCTAATGACTACTTCATTTGGAGAAAACTCTATAGTTTTCCCATTACCAGAATGACATATTTGATAAATGGACAACAAATTTGCAGAAATTTCAGCGACTAGGATCACATTTTTTATGCACCCATTTGTCATATGTACAGTGCCTGATCCCAAGACTTCAAGTTGTGTATATTCACCAACTACAATTTTTGAGATGTTGCTATGAGATGTAGAGGGAAGCAGGTCTTGACGAGGAGTCATATGATGTGAAGATCCTGAATTAAGTAACCAATTGTTTGTACATTTACGTATGGCTTGGGCTGATAGAGCATGTCCCTTGCCTATTGAAATATTTTTCTTCTTAATGGGCTCTTATAAGGCATTGAACTTTATCCAACATCTTGATTCAGTATGCCCATGTTTACCACATAAAATACAAATTTCATCTGTTTTGGTCTTCTTCTTTCCCTATTTTTTGTTTGTCTTTGAGGAGTATTCTTCATTCTTAGAAACTGGAGGAGAAGACTTAGTATTCTGCTTAGGCTTGGAGGGAGACTCATGGGCTTGTGCATAATTTTTCTTTGGTTGAAATAGAGCTTTGTGCTTACCTTTGGAGTTATGAGCCACCAAAGCTTGATTTGAAGAGCTAGAGAGAACATCTAGTTGCTTGAGATTATATTGTTCTTGTATGAGACGAACACAAACTATCTCAAAGCTGGGAATTTTAAATTTGTCACCAAGAGCACCCCTTGATGCATAGAAGGTAGATGCAAAAAACTGAAAAGGGCCCTTTAATTTTGACAAAATCAAGAAAATAAATTCAACATTTTTTTTCTCCTTGCCACATGATTTTAATTGACACAACAAAGACCTGATTTGAGTCGGATACTCCTCAATAGAGGCATGCTCATCAGGTACTAGGGTTGATAATTTAGCTTCCAACTCTAATGCGTGGAACTCATTGATACCTCCAAATATAGAAGCTAGTTTTTCCCATCTTTCTTTGGGAGTTTCACATTATTCAAGATGAAATAATAAGTTGCCTAAAACATGCAACCCAATCAGCCCCATTCCTTCATCTAGTTTGTTCTTGTAGGCAATTTTTTCAACTTCTTTTGTAAAATTCGGTTGGTTTTCACTTGATGTTTGCCACAGCCCCTTAGATTGCAGCAATTGTTGCATTTTTGTTTCTTTGCCATAATATCAAAACTCAATTTTTACAACTATTGTAGAATGCCAAAAAAAAATTCCCAAACTTATTTTATGCCAGTAAAAAAAATTGCCAAGAATTTATGCTAGAAAAAGCCAATAATATTTTCCCAGATTCTTCTTTTTACTCCAACCAATAATTTTTTCCCAATTCTCTTTTTAACCAAAAGAAAATTCCAAATATTTTTCCCAACAAAATCCAAATAATTTCAAAATAATTTTAATGAGGGCCCAAGCAAATTAAACCTTTTTGAAAAAACTTGTGCCCATACGCTTTCCTCCTCCTTTAAAAATTTCAAGCAAACTTTTTCCTTTTTTGAAAGCCAAAACAACACATTCATAAATTTCTTTCTCCATTTCTAAATACCCTTTTTCCTTTTTAATTTTTTTTTTGGGAAAATTAGTTATGGAAAATTTTGTCAAATATGAATGGATCCTTTGAGAACTTACAGTAAATTCATAGATTCATTGAATGAGGCATCAACAACCTCCATGCTCTTCTCCAAAAACTTCAAATATTGAACAATATTCATCACATGTATTCACCAGACAATGACCAACAAAAGAGGTAACATAAACTCTTCCAACTTGGCGCTTTAGGGCTCCACGTTATTGAGAGGAAAGTGTTGACAACAATTAATAGCACGACCAAGTGCCTGGAAATATCAATGTCTAGCATTCATTCAAAGCTTTTGATCTTTTCTTGGCTCCTCCACTAAACACAAATGTAAATATTATGTTGATCTTCCACTGAACAAGAAAATGTAAGCCAATGACAACAACTTTAAATGCTCGATGTTAGCACACTACCTTTAGCAAACAACAAACCCCAACAGATCTAGATCTTAAAATTTTTAAAATAGATCTTAAATTTTTTAAAATAGATCTCAAAAATATGAGAAGGGAGCTTGCATTATAGATTTGATACGATGAAAGAGTATTAAAATACCCAAGGATCATACTGCAAAGCTAAACAATCCTTCTACCACGAGATCACAATATGAAGAATGAAGAGAAAACACACTTCATTGCTTGAGAAAAGAAGCTGTACATGAACCTAATTTATAGGAAAAATATAGGCTTCTAGCAATAGCTAGAAGACAAGACTGATGACTCAAGAGATAAGGATAAGGCTGACAATGCATCTGATAAGATCACTACATAAGCTTACAAGTTTCAATATTTATTGGAACTCTAACAGAATGATGGTGTAGGCATTAGCAAACCTTTCTCCAACTTTTGCAAATTTGGAGTTACGAAATAATGAAAAACTAACTAGATTTGAATTTATTGCAACAAAATGAATAAGCATTACAATATTATGTAGTTAATTGTTTTGTGAGTCATGAATTCCCTTTGAAACATGAATCTTTGAAATGTGTTTTTAGGATGCAATATGCCTTTCGAATTTTTTTATATAAATAATGTTTTTTAATTTGCTAAAATAAATCTATAAAGTTAAATGAAAAACAATTACATATTGATTATTTCATTTTTTTTTAATATCTATATATATATATATATATAGATATATATTTATTTATTTTTTATCTCTATTCAACAAACACAAGTTACTCTACTTAATAAAATGTTGTTTCATATTATGTTTGTTTGCATAGAAATAACTATGTTTAATTCAAATCATTGTAATCTTATGGATATAAATTAATTGTTTAAAATCATTGTCAAAGCATTAAAAATAAATGTATTCATTAAGAGGTGTGTTAAGTTTTACGTGACGTCTATTTTTTCTATAGATAACTATTAGCTTTGGGTTGGTTTATGGAAAATTTTAAAAATTAGTGTGTAAAAACTTTGTCAAATCTTATTAGTACATAATCATAATCATATATATATATATATATAGATATAGATATATATATAATTAATTAATTAATTAATTTTAGAGATGTTTAAGGTAAAATATTTTTATTTTATAAAAATTTGTTGACCCAGGAAAAAATCACAATTAGTTATATTTTTTTGGGAAAAAACATAGAAAATTAATTTATCACATTTAACCTCAAAAATACTTACAAAATTCATTGTTGTATTTTTATCAATTATATTATTAAATTAATTGATTAATAAAAATAACAATTTAAGTATTTATAATAAATTAATTATTTTAAAGTTGTGTTTAAATAATTTAATTAAAATAAAATAATAATTATGCTCATGATATATACTTAAAAATATAAGTAGTTTATGTGACACATTTCTAAAGAGAAACAACTACTCATTTGGTCATTACTTAATAATTATTGTGAGAAATATCAATAGTAAATAATAAACCTAGGATTTTATGGACAACATTTACCATGGTAATCAATTTGGAAACAACAACAAAACAAAACATCGACACCTAAACTTGATTGTTTAATTTATTGACCTGCTACACCAAAAATAATACCTAGACCTCTTTCAAAATATTTCTAACATTTTTTTTGTCCATTAAAGGATTCAAGTTTACTCCAGTGTTCAGTGTGATATCAACACTGAAAATTGTGCTACTGAGTCCCCTTCTATCGTCTTCGTATTTATTTACAAATCAAATTTCCAGTTCATTCATTAGTGTGCAGGCGTGGAAAATTTATCGCATACTCGTGGCAACCATGTGCCTCTTCATTTCTTTTGAACATGCGTGGCAAATTTTCTTAACAAATCATTGGGCACACCGAAGATTTTCCATTTTGTTAATAAATTTGAACATATACATAGGGTTGAACGCTTTAAGTTTTTGATATTTTTAAAATTGGTTTAAATATTTTAAACGGTTGATATCATGTTATTGCAATAGTTTTTCGTTTTTCCGTACAATAATTTCAAGAATATTTGTTGTCTTTTACAATGTTGATTTTAGGTTTAAACGCTTTCGTACCAAATTTGTGGGCTGTTGTATATCAGCTGCCACCATATCAAGGCTATGAAGGCTGAGGCCATATTGTGTGCTTGTTTCAACCGTTTTTTATGTTTGTTTTGTTTTGTGATTTCTTTTGAGATGACTTTTCTTTTGCAGAAAGCACAAAATATTTTATTTTTTTGTCTGGGAATACAAGAAGGTGCCAAGAGGAAAAAAACAACACCCAAACTATTTAAGATCTAGTGACTATGGAAAATTGTAATGCAAGATGCAATAACAGACACCCTCTTCATAGCGTTACCAATACTGAATGTTAAAGGTGATATTTCATTCAATGACATATATGCCATCTGGTTGTAGATCAGACACGATCACTCGTTCCTCGACTTGCGCAGGAGATGTATGATCATTCGGAGTCGACACTCTACAAGACTGCACAACTCTATGTTGAGACTCACCAAATGAGATGTTGTGAATTTCTTCTTCCGGTTGATCTCCGAGGATCTCAGTGCCTCTTCAGCTCATGCAACTCCTTCTCTGCTTCCTCCATTCTTCTCTTATCCCTCTGCCTTTGCGCGATTTGCTTGTTGCACTATTGCCTCTTTGCCTCTATAGCCATAGTTGCTTTCTCCACAAGTGGATTTGCTTAGAACTTGTAGCTTTGCTCTTCTTCCATGCGATCAACAATCTTCCTCTTTCCCTTGTCACACATCGATATGCTTGCCTCTGTTTCTACTGCCACTGGTGCTAGTGCTCTCTGGGATGCTACTTCACATTGCTTCGCTGACCAATCCACAACGAAGTAGACCGGTTCATTGGGTATGGAGAAACTGTAGCAATATCTCCATGGGTCCTCCTCGCCCCAATGAAATTACCTGTGGATCCAGTTGAATTGTACTCTCGTGTAGTGATCCTTCACAATACAATGTGGGTCATACGAATTGTAGCGTTAGAGGTCGAATGGATACTTCTTCATCAGTTTGCTTCGACATCCGCTTGCTTGATACTCTAGATCTCATATAACCCAATCTGCAATGGAAGAGTTGGCCAAGGTGCCTTCTTCTTCCGGCGCAGTCTAGCTGTCAATCTTGCCGAGATGTGATATGCTACTTCCTGTACGACAAGTATGTCCAAGGAAAACTTCGGTGGAACATGCAGAAGATTCTCTGCACTGAACATTCAGATGAAGGTGTCGGATGGTGAGGCATACCAATCAACAATGTCTATTAATGCCTCCATTACTTCCTTCGACATGTAGGGTGGATCCTGTTTGAATATCATCTTGTAGACTGGGGTGACAAAATGATTGAACAACCATGTGATTACTCCTTTGAAGCTGCATTCAGACAACAACTTGCAATATGTGTTCACAACAGTCTCCATCAGTGACCATGCCCACTCCAAGCCCGGGAACTCCTGTCGGGCATAGATTGCATCTAAGATGTAGGTGGACATGTAGATCTCTGCTTGCATACCTCCGGGTGACTGTCGAGCCTTTGTTACCTGTTCCTTCAGCTGATGAGCCAACATGCCAGACCAGTTACATGGTTTACCCTCTCTGGCCAATTGGTCCAGTGTGATCACCCAACTCTGTGGGAAGGTTTTCATGCTTTCTTGGCCACATAATCGACATAAATGTATGACCAAGTATTGATACACCTTTTGCAGTATCTTCATCTTATAGATTTGGTTGGGTGTCATCCTAAATATAGCCAGCTCCTTTACCCAATTCTTTAGAATGTCTTTGGAGTTGGCACTGCTGCTGGGTATGTTAAAAGGAGTCTCCATTATAGTCACGGGCTTCGACATTTGATACATCTCATCATAATATTGTGCCCAGAAGGTGGTAAGATTCGTCTCGCTGACACTACTCAGAGTCGTCGTCTCGGGATCAGTGTGCGAGACGATCCAGTGTATCATGTCTGCGCATGGAAATGCAGGGTATCTACATGCAATCCACTACAAGCCGGACTTGTGAATGTTCACATACACCTGACAGTCTTCGAGGTCTTCCGAAAAAGTGCCTGCAAATGCTTCATTGACCTCTTGTCATTTCACCTTGTTGTCCTTGTCTAGAAACAACTTGATAGCTTCATAGATTGGTAGACATGTGGACACCTACACAACTGTTGCTCCAGTTGCACTTTTGTCAATATCCTTTGATCCTGCTCTCTTAGAGGCCATTGATCTTGTACTGCTAAGAGGCGAATGCCCACCTGCAAGATCTGGAGACAAAGCAACATACATGGCTAGAAATCTATTAGCGAAAACCAAAGAAAATTTGGGGAATGACTTAACACATATGTGGGGAATGATAGGCAAAGATTGCATAATTTCTTCTGGGAGGCTAGGTGACTGGCTTCCAGAACTACACAAAAGGTAGTCTAGGTTTTTTGGGAGGCAAGACTGGCTGCTACATTTGAACAATACAAAATCCAGGTTGAATGCTGACTGTTGGGATTGCACAATGTATAATTCCAGATGGTAATGACTACAGGCTCAAGGACTGTATTGCGCAATTTTATGGGCCATCAATCACTGTCCCTCATAAATACGCAAAACAATCTTGGAGGACAGTGTTTGGGAAGAAATGCACATTTATGGAGAGGAAGACAGACCCTTCCTTCCCTAGATTGCGCAATGCTATTTGGGTGAGGCAGAGTCTGGGCCAAGGCTGCCCAGACCCACCGACGGGTAGCTGAAAGCAAATCTAAAAGTGAATGCATGGCGACACTAATTGAAAGTAAAAGTGATTGATTGTGCATGCAAACATCGAATGAAAGATTTAGTGAACATATCAACATGCATGTGGGTGAAGCGAGTCGCCGAATTAGAGACCATTCATGCAAAACAGTTTCATGCAGTGACAATAGTGAGATAGAAACAAAAACTGAAATGGTGCTAGTACAAGCTAGTATGTATGTAAATGAAAACAAGCGTCCAAAGAAATCAAGCAAACAACACTCACACAAGAGAAAACACAAAAATCGATAGAAATGATGAAAAAGAAAAGTTGAGACCACTTACCCATGAATAGCTGAGCTGGATGTGTCGAAGAGTCCTAGATGTGTTGTGGATGTCAGAACTCCAAGATCGATGTGAAAGAATGAGCCATGATGCGTCGAATAAAAAAATTTGAGCTCATGACGCGCATGCCAAAAATCTAGGAAAAAGCGACACTTGGAGGAAAGTTTCTGAAACAAACTTTACATGTAACATTTGAAGGCTAAAAATAGCTCCTTGAATCATGGAATGCTTTTGCATGTCACTTTTTTTTATTTTGGGAAAAGCAAGCCATGCATGCAAGTGAAGTCTCCTTGGTCCCAGGTGGAACTGGTCAACCAAAATTCTCATGCATGAGGCTACTCAACTATTGGGAGGAAATGAACATTTCTGGCGGGGAGCTGGGCTGGTTTCTTAGGAGATTTGCACAATTCCTGGGTAGAGCAGCTGACTACTGCATATGATTGCGCAATTCCTGTGTTGAGCAGACCTGTTGGGAAGAATTGTGTAGTTTTCTGGGTGAAGACTATTTGGCAGGATTGTGGAATTCTGGAGCCTAGCAGGCTGCCAGATAGAATTGCACAATTTCTGGAGGGAAGGTTGGTTGCCCTCCAGAATTGAGCAATTTCTTGGGGGAGCTATTCAGCCTCCAGTTGGACCAATTCTGGGTGATCAGCTTGTGAGGGGAATGCATCAAGCTTTGATCGACATACCGACTTTATGCAAGAAAAACACTGAAGCTTGTGTACTTGACGAAGAAAGACAAGGTGTTGTGAAAGGTTAGTAGGGAGGCTCCAAAACGAAGCTAAGGCAAATTTTTGGAGGGTGGTTGTAGCTGCTACAACAAAAATCAAACATGGAAATCCATGGTCAATCATGGTCAACCACGGTCGAATGACACATTGTCACAAAGATTGTGCTAATATGAAAATCAACGATCGTTAAGCATGGTCAACCATGGTCAAACTTCGCATTTTGACAAGGATTGTCTTAATATGAAAATCAACCATGTCCAACCATTGTCAATGATGTTTATTTTAGTGTTTATAATATTTATCTTAGGCTTTATATACTTTGGGTTTATAATATTTGTCCCTTAGATTTAATATTATTCCCTTGGGTTTATAATTATTATTCCATTGGGTTTATAATATCAATCATGGTCAACAATGGTCAATCATAGCCAACCATGTTCAACCATGATTGAATTTCACATTGTAACTAAGATTGTCTCTATATGAAAATTAACTATGTTCAACCATGGTCCAACATCGCATTGTAACAATGATTGTCTTGGTATGAAAATTAATCATGGTGTAGCATGGTCAACGATGGTCCAATGTCACATTGTGGAAAGGATTGTCTCAACCATGGTCAACCATGTTTATTTTAGGGTTTATAATATTTATCTTAGGTTTTATATATCCCGGGTTTATAATATTTATCCTTAGTGCTTATTATTCCCTTAGGTTTATAATATCAATCCCTTGAGTGTATATTATTCATATGGTTTATAATGTTAATCTTTGGGTTTAATATAAATCCATTGGGTTTATAATCATGGTCAACTTAGCCCAATGTCACATTGTGATAAATATTTTCTCAATATGAAAATCAACCATGGTCAACCATGTTTATTTTAGGGTTTATAATATTTATCTTTGAATTTATATACCTTGGGTTTATAATTTGCGTCACAATATGACAAATATTGTCTCAATATGATAATCATCGTCAACCATGGTCAATGATGGTCAACCTTGACCAACCATGTTTTATAAAATCAAACATGGTAATCCATGTTCAATCATGGTCAAACGTCTCATTGTTACAAAGATTGTGTTGATATGAAAATCAACGATGGTTAAGCATGGTCAACCACATTAGAACGTCACATTTTGACAAGGATTTTCTCAATATGAAAATCAACCATGTCCAACCATTGTCAATGATGTTTATTTTAGTGTTTGTAATATTTATCTTAGGCTTTATATACCTTGGGTTTATAATACTTGTCCCTTAGGTTTAATAGTATTCCCTTGGGTTCATAATCCTTTGGGGTTTTAATATTAATTTGTTGGGTTTATTATTCTCTTGGGTTTATAATATCAATCATGGTCAAACCATGGTCGAATGTCGCATTGTGACAATGATTGTCTCAATATTAAAATCAACCATGGTCAACCATAGTGCAATGTCACATTGCAATAAATTGTCTCGATATGAAAATCAATCATGGTCAAGCATCATCAACCATGGTCCAACGTCGCATTGTGACAAATATTGTCTTAATATGGAAACAAACCATGCTCAACCATGGTGAACCATGTTCATTTTAGGGTTTAAATTATTTATCTTAGGGTTTATATACCTTGGGTTTATAGTTTACGTTACATTGACAAAGATTGTCTCAATATGATAATCATCGTCAACCACAGTCAACCATGGTCAATCATGGTCAACCTTGATCAACCATGGTCAACCATGTTTTATAAAATCAAACATGGTAATCCATGGTCAATCATGGTCAACCATGGTCAAACGTCGCATTGCCATAAAGATTGTGCTTATATGAAATCAATGATGGTTAAGCATGGTCAAGCATGGTCGAACATCACATTTTGACAAGGATTGTCTCAATATGAAAATCAACCATGTTCAACCATTGTCAACGATGTTTATTTTAGTGTTTATAATATTTATCTTGGGCTTTATACCTTGGGTTTATAATATTTGTCCCTTAGGTTAAACATTATTCCTTTGGGTTCATAATCCCTTGGGGTTTTAATATCAATCCCTTGGTTTTATTATTCTCTTGGGTTTATAATTATTATTTTGATGGGTTTATAATATCAATCATGGTCAACCATGGTCAATCATAGCCAACCATGATCGAATGTTACATTATGAATAAGATTGTCTCAATATGAAAATCAACCATGGTCAACCATGATCCAACATTGCATTGTGACAAATATTGTCTTCATATGAAAATCAATCATGGTGTAGCATGGTCAACCATGGTCCAATGTCGCATTGTGGCAAGATTGGTGTCAACCATGGTCAACTATGTTTATTCTAGGGTTTATATATCCTAGGTTTATAATTTTTATCCCTAAGGTTTATTATTCCCTTGAGTTTATAATATGAATCTCTTGGGTATATATTATTCATATGGTTTATAATACTAATCTTTCGGTTTAATATAGATCCATTGGGTTTATAATCATGGTCAAACGTCACATTATGATAAAGATTTTTTCAATATGAAAATCAATCATGGTCAACCGTGATTGTTTTAGGGTTTATAATATTTATCTTAGGGTTTTTATACCTTGAGTTTATAATATTGATTACTTGGACTAAACATTATTTCTTTGAGTTTATAATCCCTTCGATTTTTAGTATAAACCCCTTGGTTTTATTATTTCTTTGGATTTATAATATTAACCTCTTGGGTTTATTAATTTAAGGGTTCATATTCGTTAGGTATAATGTTATTTTTAGAGTTTTTAATGTTACTCCTTAGATTAAATATAAATCCTTGAGTTTAATTAATTAATAATAATTACTATAAATTATTAGTTATATAATATTTATATTAATTATTTTTAATATAAAACATTATTAGTTAATTAGTTAATATAAAATAATAATAATAATAATAATTAGTTAATTATATTTATATTAAATTTTTGTTAAACAAAAAAAATATTAATTATTAATAACAATGATATTTATTTATACACTTTTTACTCATGTAAATGTTGTTGTGCTAGTCAAATAAGTATTATCAAATAATTAAACAAATTATAACTTCATATGAAAAAAAATACATTATTAAATAATTACGTATTATCAAATAATTAAACAAATTAATCATAACTTCATATGAAAAAAAAAAATACATTGTTAAATTAGAATTTCTATTAGATTGTTATATTAACCATTAATCACAATATTATTAAATAAGTATTGTCGAATATATTAACAATTAATCACTATTTTTATTAGATTGTTATATTAACCATTAGAATAATTAAACAAATTAATAAATAGAGGGGCTCAGTTGCAACAGTTTCAGCGTCATTACTAACCGAAAGTGGGAGTAACTTGAAATTCCTGATCTGTGCTTCATTTCCTCACATCCCTTTCTTGCTCAATCACAATGTTATGCTTTCACTTGCACTTTGAAATGTGGGATTCTTCTGCTGCACACCCCTATTCTTTTGCAATTCCATTTTCCCTGCAATGTATATACCATTCGTTCAATTCAATTTCATTCTTTCCTTTTTTCCATATATCAAATTCATTGTTTGTTATTTTAATTAAAAATGATTTTCCATCCAAAGTTTGATTCAAGTTTTTTTTTTCTTGACATACAAACATTTTGATCCAGAGAATGAGTTGACATCTTTGAACCAGAAGTATAGAGTAGCTTTGTCCCTGCCCAACAAGTTTGTATAACTAGGCTTATCTATGGTAACATCATTCTATGAATGCTAGGTAAAAACATATGTCAAACACTTTTAGAACAGATCCTGATTATTTATGCAACTAATTCCAAATTACTCTGGATTTAGTGATTGGTTTGTAATAAGGAAAGTATTACGATTGTGTGATAATTGAGCTTAGAGGTTCATTCTACAGCTCAGTATAATGTGTAAGGTTGTTTTTGGGTCATCAAAGTTAAAAATTTTCTCATATTAGCCAAAATAAAAATTTTAAAAAAATGTTAAAATAAAAAGAAATTAAATAACTATACAAAACTTTTAAATAATATCTACTCAATAAAAATCGCAAGTGAAAAAATTAGATTCCTCTTGGAAACTTATATTAAATCCTTATTTAAAACTGATCTATACTAATGTTACAACATTTTTGTGATAATGTTATAAAATTTTGTTAAGAAAAAAAAAATTATTTTACTTATTTAATAATATTGTATATGATATGTCATTCATAAAGAGTCAATATTTTACCACATAAAATATTATGTATTATTGTTCATTTGTGTCATTATTGTTAGGCTGAATGCAAGTTCATTTGTGTCATTATTGTTATGATCGCCAATCCATATTTTCGCAGTTTGTTTTTTTTAATAAAATATAAAGAGCTCCGAATTATCTATCAAAGAAAGAGCAACTGAAGTTTGCTGGTAACTAATCCAACAAATTACACATCTTTTAAGATTAAAAGTATAAGTTGATATTGGCTTCCTGTCATTGTCCCATCGAATCTCACAGTTTCAAAAGAAATTCTCATTTTTTGAAAATATGTTTTGCAGAGTTTTTCAAAGTCTCTTGTCTTCCAATTCTACTCGTCTACCTCTTCATGATTTTCTTTTTCTGCATCAAGAGGACATTTATATTCATCTTTTTCACCTAGGTGTTTCCTTTTATAGATAAAGTTGTTTGGTTTCTGGTTTTTTATTCACTTATAAACATTTACTTTTATTAACATAACTTTCAATTTTGTGCAACACTTACTATATATATATAATTAATTAATTTATATAGTGTTATTTGTACTCCAATCATATGCCAAATAAACAAAAACTTTTGAAATTTTTTAATAATCTCATCAAGGTTCATACTATGAATTATGAATTTATTTTTTTAAGATTTATATTCTTATAAAACATTGAAATTAAACATTTTCATTTCAAGATTCATTTCATTTGGCCATCTTCATAATTGATTTATTTCTCTATTTTGCTACCATTCTATTGGGATGTGTAAGCCATTTTTGTTGGTCTCCTAATGACTTGTTTGTTGTAAAAGTCATAGAATTCATTTGACTCTTATTCATCTCTTTGGTTTCTTTGCAAATAATAGAATTAATTTGACTCTTAGTAATCTCTTTTGTCTTTTTGCAACTGATTAATACTTATAAATGGTTTTTAAGTTAATGCACTTCTTGATGTAAAGTTATTAGTTCAAATCTCCCTATCTGGGTGATATATTTTGTACATGATGAAGATTAGTCCTATCAAACTTACAAAAAAAAATAACAAAATATTTCACACTTTTAAAGTATGAGAACTTTTAAGGTATTTGAGTTCTCATAGGACCACAAATATCAGTTTGATTAATTCAAGTCCCCTTGTTCCCTCCCTTTGTTCTCTTGGTTTCCATTGTAAATTTAATCCGACATTATGTTTGCAAACACCATTATACTCTCATATATGTAGTAGGCTATTCATAATGTTATGCTTGTTGGACAATTCAAGTTAGAAATAAATCACATTACCATGCCTTTCATGCCAAAGCTAGTTCTCCAAACTAGAATACTTGTAGCTTGCATGGTATTCCTTCAAATTTATACATATCATAATATAATAAATATTATTATTGGAAAGTGTATACATTGAAGTTCGTGATATTATAGTTCCTCGATCAAACATCATATTTTCTAGAAATTGAAAATAATTTTTTCATGTATAATCTCATTGATAGAATTTTTTTTCTTTGAAACCATGCATATAAAGTATATATATTTAATATTTTTATCATTATCCTTTGAAACTATAGTTGATGTTTCTCATTTATCACATACATGACTTATTTTCTTATCACCTAACATAAATATCAACAATTTCATTTTAGCATGTACTAAGTTTTGAAAAAAAATTCTCCCACTTATCTGTTTGGTAGCTCCAAAATTAAGACACTAGTGATCACAAATAATGAGAATCTTTTACTTATTTTTCTGCAAACATTAAGATATTGTTACTTTTAAGTTCATTCAATGTCATAGTTTCATTATTCAACAAAATTACACCTGTGTTTACCATGTTTTCCTTTACATTCACCTCTAGCTCTATTGCTCTATGTTGCATCCCTTTTGACACATTAAAAAGGGTCTTAGGCCCATTCAACTTCATAGTTTTATTACTCTCAAAATTACCACTATGTCTACCACATTTTTCCTTTACATCTGCCTCTAGCTTTATTCCTCTGTGTTTTATCTCTTTTTGTCAAAAATCATTCTTCTTCTATGTGATTCCTCTTTTAACTTGTTGGTTTGATAATTAGCTTTGATATTTTGTGAACTGCTTATTTGATTATATTGCTAAATATTGTTCCTAACTCTACCTCAACTCTAACCATAACCATTGTGTTTCTTACCCATGTTTTCTTTGGTCCTTGACCTCCATCCTTCTTTAATATTTTTTCTTCTTGGATAAGCAATCCCAAGAGTTCTCCTAATGATGGCATTTATTCAATTCTAGAAGAAATGCATAATGAGGTCACAAAAATATGGTACATTTACGGAAGTTTCCCTGGTTACAAACTATGTCTTTAATGGTGGTCTCAAGCACCTGCAATTCATTTGTAAGTTCATGCGATTTTGGAGATGTTCTAAATTTCTTTAAAAAATCTGTGAATTAGTAAGTTTGACATCAAGAAATTTTGAATATAAGGCAGCTTTCCTGATGTGATGGAAATAAAACTTTCTTTTAATATTTTTATGGCTTTAAAGTAAATACTTTAAAACTTACAATTCATCCAAAATCACCATTTATTCTAAAATTACTTAATGTCCTTTAAGTTTAAAGAGGGATTTATTACATAATTGAACGGGGAGGAAAAACATCATCTCTTTTCGAGGAATTGTTGCAAAATAAAAAACATTACATTCTATTGTCATGTGTTGCTACTTCTAAAAATATATTAATATATTATTGCCATGGTTTGTATACATTTGCAGAACATGCTTAAATACAGTCTATGTTCAAAGCTCAAAATTTTTCCTACCTGTCTTAAATATTCTTTATGTTTTAAAAAGGAATAATAATTCCTTTTCTTTTTGGTCAAAATTCAGCTTGAAAAATTATGCATATAAAACTTATGTATCACTGCTATTGATATGGAAATATTTCCGAGCATGGATTCATTGCGCTGACCAAAGATTCGAAGTTCTCTTGTTGGCTGCACTATTAATAATTTAATTCACAGCCTTCTGCTGTATAAACGATGTTTTGAACATTCTGCTGCCCCTTGGAAATATTGCTGAATCCAATTTACTGTACTGTTCTCCGGTGCGTTACCATCCGTACCTGCATTTATGTCTTCCAATTATATATATAGATATAATCTTACCGAATATATATATATATATATATATATATCATTTTAATTAAAAATATTTTAAAATATTAATATTTTTATTTTTACTTGGTTCATTGTTGATATTACAATACAATATGAAAGAGAGATAGTTAAAATATTTCATTTTTAGCCATAAATACAATATTTTGATGTCAATGTTAAACAACATAATTTTATAACAATTTAGAGATAGATAAAATAATTAAAAATCAAATAAATTTTATATTTTTTACTTTTTCTTTTGAGAAAGATGTATAAATCCTAGACTTTTTTAAAAATATTTTAATATAGATCTTAAATATCCCCACAGAGGGTGTAATGGAGTGGGCCCTCCCCTCCCACCTAGACACTATTAAAGCTCACATATATAGGCGTCATGCGATGCAAGCTACCTGGCACATTGCATGCTTGTGAGTCACCTCAATGATTCAAGTTGGATTCATGCCTAGATTAAATTATCATTCGATGAAATGAGTTGGTATTGTGCTACACAAGCAGCTTTTATGGTGAAAGGTGGTGGCTCTCCATACTCCTCTAAGCATGATTAAACATATAAGATTTTGGGACATTCTCACTCAATCCTTTTGGGATATGGAAATTATGGGAATTCTTCACCTTAAGTTTGATGGTATTATCTGACACCATCAATGCAATTTGGGGTAGAGCTTGTGACTTCTATATATTGGTTGGCACCTACTATGTCCTGGAAAAGTGAATCCCTTTGAATTTGGAAATATGGAGCATATCCTTCTTTGTGTTCATAAAAAAGGTTCCTTGTAGAAACAATTGTATACCATGACATTACAACACAAGAAATATACCTCTTGTTTTGTGTAGTTGAAATTATTTTTCTCTTGAATGTTGGAACAAAAGTATTAATGAAACTATCAAGGGATGCTCATCAATTATCATGCCAAAATAGTGTTGTTCAAATGTATAGAACTCTTCATTATGTTATAGAATTTTTTCTATAATAGAATTTTTTTATTATGTTTCATGTCTAGTGTAAGAAAGAGACATAGCAACATAGATGTTTCCATTCCATTGAACTCAATTTTGGTCATTCTTCTATTATATTCCCCATAAGGGTTCATAAGAACTCAAGGATTTGTTTGGACAAAGTTACTTTTCTAATGTTTATCTACAAACCATTCCATAAAATTTCATTAGATATATACTTTTCAAGTGAAATGATGATTGAAAATGTGTGGAATTTTGGATATCACAAATGGCATGTTGATTAGGCCCCTTTGTCATCGGAAAATGTGACCCCACCGAGTTCAACATGACACTATGTAAAGTTTCTCAGATACTTCGATATTGTGTCATTCTTTTACATCTTGATACTTAGAAGTTTATCCTTGAGTGCCAACTTCCTTTGGTCACTATTATTCTCAAACAATTATGTCAATGCTTTTGACATCGCGAACAAAGTTGCTTTCCATTGAGATTTGAGCCAATATGATCTCGTACTTCCTCCAAGATGATTCTCCTCACCTTGTCTACATATTTCTTCCACTGAGAAAGGTTATAAGAATAAGATGCTTTATGTTTTGGAACATTTGTCTTGATGTATTCTAGAAACCCATTGTCATCCAATACTGCCTCCATGCATTCCTTCCATGCAATAAAATTTGATGTGCCTTCCAAGGCATACTCTAACCTTAGTCCATTGAAGGCCATCTTCTCAACTCTCAAGAAATCCTACTACAAAGATCTTCATATTAAAACCTCTAATATCGAACTTCAAATTTCCTATTCTATTGTGAATATTTCTATGATACCATGTAGAAATCTGATGTAGACTTGAAACTTCTTATGAAATTTACTAGATCACAAGACTTGAAGCTACTCTACTACTCTGAAATCAATCTTCCCAAACTTGAATTAACTGAGTTAACTGAGTGACATGCTCCATTTCACCTCAATTAACTTCCTCCAATATTTCTGTTGAAATGGAAATTCAAATTTTCTCTAGTTTGACCATGGCAAGGTCAAACTGAGATTTTATTACTGCATTTTCAACATTGACTTCATGTATATTTTCATGTAAATTTGGTGACTATGATTAAATATTATTTTGGAATCTGAAAAATCTATCAATATCCACCTCTCAAACTACACAATTAGATTGAATCTATTGTTGGCTAATTTCAGTGGTTAAGGAAACATATATATTTCAAGAATCTGAAGTGCCCACTGCAATTGCCTTCTTTTAAGAATATTTTGCAATATGTTCTAGATCTGACCATAGGCATTTTAGGGTGAAACTAGGTAGTAGATTATCTCTTACAGGAGTCCATGTAGCTCACAGGTAGTTCCATATTTTTCTTCTTTAGTGATTCAATAACTGAAATGTGAATGAACAACCTTGACCAATTGTACCTTCTAAATATTAGTCAACAATATCCATAATTTATTAATGTCAAATGTTCTTTAGTATAAACATTCAAAGGAGACAATATTCTACTGACTACAAATTCCAACCCTAGCTAGTCTTCTCCCTCTCTTTGTCCTATTTCAACAACACAATATTTTGGAGCATCTTTGGTTTGGTTTTCCAAGCAAGGAAGCAATTTCTCTATGGTTATTTTCTTGATCACTAAATTCTATTTCAAGAGTAGCAGAGGTCTTTCCTAAAGCTTATCTAGTCACAAAAGTTCTAATTTAGGGTAGCAAGGGATAATTATGAGGACATACTGAGGAAAAAAATATTTATCTATGTTAGGGAAATGATATAGCTCTTTAGATACCTTTGATTTTGCTTCGAAATAACTGATTAGATTTTAGAGGCTTACTGAGTTACTAAAATTTTGGTTCATGATAGAAAATTCTAGTTCTATGGATATCTTGAAGTAGCAAAGGATATCTCTTGGATTTAAATGGTCACTGAAAACCTGGCTGAGGAGGATCGAGGTAGTGAAGGCCAAGGAAAATTTTAAGGATGGAAAATTTTCTTGAAGTTTAAAACATTGGCGAATCTCACTAATCCCTAATATGCAAATTATAAATGTTTATTGATATATTTGTAAAATTAATCAAATTTATAATTATTTTATATATAATCTCTCTATAATTTTGGCAATTTTTAAGGTAAAATAATTTTATATTCTAAAATTTGGGCGAATCGTCTTTTATAAAATTGGAAATTGGCGAATCTTTTTTGTGGAAAAATCATGGAAAATTAGCCCATTGGGCGAACATTAGCCCCTAAAATTTTCCATGGTGAAGGCCCTTTCTAAGGCACACAGGCTTAACTGTGGATAGGTCAAAAAATAAAATCAATGTGGAAACCCTCCCAAATTTCCTATGGCTAACTGAAGGCACATTAGGGGATGGTCTAACGTTGGTTTTTCCTTCCTAAGGTTACTTAGGATAGCGGAACCACCCTAAATCAATCCAGAGGGTGTTTAGGGAAGCAGTCTAGGATTTAACCATTCTTTGAAGTAGTAAGGGCCATGTTTAGTCTTTTAAGAGGTAGTAGGCCATACTGGGATAACAATGATCATTTTGTTGGGTCTGTACCAGGAATCAGTTAGTTATAAATAACAATAGTAAGCCCATAAGTGGAATGATTTCTTAGACTTACTATAAGGTAAGGACTAGATCTAGTAGGCTATTAGAATAGGTAAATACTTTAGTAGCCAATTGTACTACAATTGTTGTGTGAATTATGGTTCAATTTCTACATACTTGGTTTCATGTTCATGATACGAGAATGGTTTCAAAGCAATCTATGGAGTACTATTAATGGACTAGTGTTAGGATTTCATTGGGGAATGAGCCTATGAGATCTTTAAATTGGTATATTCTATTGATGTTGCTTATCTATTCACTATTGTATCTTATTTGTCATTGATGAAGGTTTTAAATGATAACGTAAATTTGATGAAATATTTCTTGGATTTTTGAAACCCTAATGGAAAAAATTCCCTAGGTACATTAAATTCATCCTCACATGTAATCTAGTTGATGGCAAAGTGACATGAACATGGTGAGATAATAAGCCTTCACAGCCTTTTGTTGTAACATATACTTAAGCTTCCATATTGAACGTAGGTACACTTCTATCAGCATAAGTTGTCTTCCAATTTATATAACTTGGCTAACATCATTCCACTTAGTACATAAGATAAACAAAGCAATTTTCTTTAGTTTATTGTTTAATCAACTAACAAAATCTTTGCATGTTATGCAAAATCCTCTTACCCCTTTGTCATCATCTAGATTCTCTACTTGTATGTTCTTCACTAGAAACATGAAAAAATTGGATTGCAGAGGTCAGGCACAGTTGAAAATAATCATGATTACAAGGTTTAGGTTAATAAAAGAAAACAAAATATCATCTCCTACAATACTTCTTGGTCAACAATCTCCTCTAATCTAGAGCTTACTTAAACTCCTTTCCTGTAGACTATCAACATTGCCACTGCATAACATTCACCTTCATTTGCTACTGTTGAACGCTTATGACAATGATACAATAACTTCATTGAGACTTTGTGCTGATACTAAATGGATTTGTGAAAAATATCATCTTCTAATTCACAATTCACCACAAACAAGTCTAACGGGCTATGTTTGGAAGAGTTTTTAATGACAATATATCTAGCTTGATTGCTCATAAAAAAATACTTGTATTGCTAAAAAAATGATTTAAAATATCCATACATTTTGAGGGGTAACACAAAAAATTCTTCAAAAATAGAGGAAAACATGTGCACCAGAAAATCCATGGTCTAGGAGTCAATCCTTGATTCTTGAATCCACATCAATTGGACTTGTTGAATTCTTTCTTGGTTCCCTGGCCTAGTCTTCTTCCTTTGGTGCCAGTACACCAACATCACTTGTCACTGATGGTTCCTCTACCTTTGTATCTTTCTCCATTGCTTGCTCATTTTCCTGTTCAATGCCCTAGATAGCATTATGAAAGTGTCATACTTGGACTCCAATTGTTGTAGCCTGAGGCCTCTAAAGGACAACATTCTCCTAAATCCTTTTGTTCTCAATTTCACAAGCTAATGATTCCTCAATTTGACATTACAGGAGTACAATTTTGGTATACTTGGATTTTGTGCTTTTGGAGAAGCCAATGTTTGGAATGAGTTTACACTTTGTGATCTAAAAATTTCCATGCTAACCTATTTTTTATTAACAAGCCTAATGGAAGAAGTTGGATATAATGATAGGCATGTTGTAGTAGAATCTTGCAAAGAAAATTTTGTCTAGAAATGGAGTTTACAACTGTCATGGACATGTTCAAAAGGAGCATCTTATTATTTCTAGTGGAATTTTGTGTCTAGAAGATATTGTCTTTAGTTGTGAGAGTTTGGATTCCACATAACCATTTCAAGAAGGTGACCAATATCTTTGATGTTTTCATCTAGGTTATTGTTTCGTACAAGTTTAAGCTTGAAGGTTTGCAAGATTCCATTGCTAAGGCAGTGGATCTAAAATTTGATAAAGTTTGGACAATTATTTGTGAAAGATGGCATTGTTCGCATCTTTTGAGAGGAAATAAAAAGAAGAATAAGAAAATAATATTAAAGGTGATGAAAATAGGTTCATAAACATTTGAAAATCATGAAATGAAGCAATTATTGTGGGACTTGTAGTTCAATACTACTGTAATCCACCGGAAAGTCTTTCGTAACATTTGTAAATGAAGTGTTGACTTCATGTGTTGTGAATATTGGTGCTCAAGTTGCATGTGTTTTGTGTATTGAAGATGGAGTCTCTATGCCAACAATAGGCATGACTCTCCCATATGGTGGGGAAGATATATCAAGGCATTTCCTTGATCGCAATTCTTAGGTAAAGACCCTCAAGCAGGTCTGGTGTTATTTCTTATGTTGTTGGTGAAATAATCAATGACCCACATTGTCATGTGCCAAAATAATCTAGTGCATTGTATTTGATAAAACAAGTACCCTCACAAAAGGAAAACCCTCTGTGCTAAAGTTCTATAAGATATGAAATTGGGAGAATTTCTCAAAATAGTTGCTCCTTGGTGATGAGAACTAGTATTACAGTAAGAATGTTGCAACTCATGGGGCTACCAACCTTAATTTATCAACCCGGGGTTCGTACAAACTTGAAGGTGACAGTGTTGTATACACAAGTGAATGTGATGGGTCTGCTCTTTGTCACTGTTAAGATGGCGATAGACCACTAAGGTTTTTCAAATGATACTTCTATGGATTCAAAAGAAGCTTGATTACCAATGAGGGAAAGAGAGATCTACTCTAAAAGAGAGCTTGTCTATTGCAGTAAGGAAAAAGACTGAAATCAAATGCTAAAACACACCATTTTCTAACTAACTAATAAGAGGCTTTGCTTCGAAAGAATGCTAAGTTAACATTTATGAAATCCTACTGTCCTAAGCATGCAGATTCAAACCATCAAACATTCTACTATTGTGCATGTACGTGAATAAAACAAATATGTTTTTCTTTTTGTCCTTTTTATGTGAGAGTGTGAAAACTAATCTCTTTTAGTGATGTGGCAAGTGGCTTAGGGATGATGGTGAATGGTCAGAAGGCTTGGGAAACAAGTAGGGACCCTTTGCAAGCTTCCTAGAGGATTTTTCCTCAATTCTGCCTCAAAACAGGCCACTATAGGTCAACCTACAGGATGTCCTAATGTGTTCTACAGGATGTCCTGAAAACCTACAAGATCCCCTATATTTATATAAGATACAATCGAGAGAAAAAGGATGGGTGTTGAAGGTGATGGAAGGCTTAGGGAAGGTGTTTGGTGGATGGAATGAGGCAAGGGAGTGCCTAGGATCACTTCAGAACTCAAAATCAAAGTTAGGAGATGGCTAGATTTTCTCAACAAGCTTGGAGAAGTTTCCTTGTGAAAGGATGAAATTGGTGAGGGTTTTAGTGAAAGCAAGGAATGATCATGGATGGATGAAGTTGTGATGAGGTTGCTGACTATGAAATATCTATTTACTTCTGAAACACCTGCACTGCATCATACATTGACATTTACCCAAAAATCATGTAAATAAGAAGAATTTCAATTGTCTAAGGAAAACATAATTTCATGAGCTAGCTGCCTACTTCGTGCATGAGGAAAACTTGCAGAATAAGATGGAACATTGATGAGATCTAATGTGAGACTGAAGATAGAAGAAATGATAACTAAATCCTACTCTTGCAAACTGATCAAATGATGGTCTAAGTACAGAAAACCCTAAATTCCATGAGAAAGTAGAATTCTATCTTTTTGGGGCTGCATTAGAGTTCTTTCCTCAAACCATGATCCTTGAAGGAAGGAGTGAGGCCAAAACCACCTATTGAAATTTTTTTGATGTTCCTTTATCTCTTCTAATATATTGCTGAAGTCAAGCACAAATGGAAGCAAACTAATAAGAAAACTGATCAAATCTACACTACTTGCAATGAAATAATTCTAAAGACAATTCAACCATTAATCTATGAAATCAATCTAAGCATAAAAATGCAAGAAGAATAGCCTTTGCTACTAAGGTTAGGTCCTAACCCAAGAGCTTCAACCCTCTGAGTTAACTCAGTGATGGATCAAGGAAATTTTCATTCTCATTATCAAAATAGAAAATTACATAACAATGTCTTCCACAAGTCTTGAACTCAAAAATGACTAGTGTGTTTACAGCAAAAATTCAAATCCTAATGAGGCTCTAGGCCTCTTTATTTATAAAACTGAAGTATCCAACGAATTCCTTAAATATAGAGAGGCTTAGCTCCCAAACTCGAGATAAACTAGCTCTTTAACTGACACTTGCTAGACTACCTTTTGATCTCCATGACTTGGTTGCTTATACTCCTACAATCTCTCCTCCTTGTCTCATTTGAGTTTCAACCCTTAATTAGCCCAAATTCGATGATTTTCTCTCATAAACCTACAATTAATGCACATTAGTCCACTAGGAACAATATCTCAATTTGACTCATCTCATTAAACAAACTACAATCAAAATATGTAATAAATTGTGAGAAGAGTTGATTTGACTAAGCTAGGAGGTGGATTAAGGTCCATATAGTTACCCAATGATGAGGCTCATCATCACCCCCCTACTGAAAGTGTTGCTCGTCCTTTGAAAAACACAATCAATATCCATGTCTCTCATGGCTCTGGTGGCCTCCTTGACATCCCATGCTTATGTTGTAGTTTCCTCTTCCTGTGCATAGAATTTTTCCTTCCTTTCTATCTCCTCCCACTGGTTTCTTTCTTCCTCTTCCTTCCTTTCTTCCAACATTCCTAAGAGTAGTGGTTGACTGAGTCTCAAGCCAATCCAATTGACTTTGAGTCTTTGGAGAGCTTGCTTGTACATGGGTGTCTTGTTCAGTGCTTCTCTCATTCTTTGAGGAGAATGGTACTCTATGATTTTCAAACTGTAGGGAAAATTATTCCATCTCCTTTGGAAAGATTGCATGTTGTCATCTCCTAACAGCTTGAACATAGCCTCGAAGTGTGTAATTGCTTGCTCTTGGGCATCAAGGTACCTGGGTTCAAGTTGAGGGTCATTTGCAATCAAGTTATGTGTGTTGATGACATCCATTGTATTTGACTACTCAAATCTTATCATGAGAGGTTTTTTTATTCACTTTCCATTATTTTCTTCATTTCTGCAGCCCTTGCTTCCTCATGGTTCATCCATGATGCCAAATCCATCAACTATAATTCCCCTAGTTTTGAATTAGGGTCCCATACATTCAGATCTGTCAAGGATAAATGATGTAGGTAGAACCTGGATAGTTTAGCTCTATCCTCCAATGTACTTTGATAAAAAAGATCAATGAAATATCTATAATCTTGGAATGGCATAATGCCTCTTTGTGCTAGGTTCTTGATTTGGAACTACACCCACTGTTCCTTAAGGTATAATGCATAGGACTTAGCTGACATCCTACACTGGATTGCCTCTAAGGATAAACTAGCCATGGATGCCAATTAATTCTCTCTTTCTTGTAGTTGTCCCCTTAACCATGCATTTTCTGCCTCCAACTGAGCTTTCATCATTGCCTCTCTGTCCCTCAGGCTGCTCAGTTCTCTGCCCATCTCTTTAAATTTTTCCTCCATGTGACCTACTTCCTCCACTCCTTTGGATTTGGAAATCTGCATCCATCCATGGGTTCTTGCCCTTTTATTCTCAAGCTCAAAGAATAATGGGATGGAAATTTTTTGTGGAATGACCCTACCCCCTGCAATAAATCTGTAGTAGGTGTCAAGGTTAGGTTGAGGACTAGGTTCCCTTAGCTCTAGATCCTCCTTCTTTGTTTCTTGCTGCATACTCCCTTATTTATCCAATTTCTGAGTTTCCTGTACATGTAGTAGAGTTTCCTGTAGGATTGCCTCTGCTTCCTGTAGCTCATTCTGTGTATCCAGTAGGATGTATTTTCCTTTGGATGAGGCAGTGCTAGTCACAGGCCTTCTAACATAAGTGATATGAGACTTGGGAGAGGCTTGTCCTGATGATCATTCTCCTTGAGTTTTCATAAGAGGAGCCATATTCTCCTGCTATTTGGGTGAGTCTTCAATAACAATAGGAACCTTGGTGGGAGTTTGAGGTTTTCCCTACCTTATTCTTGTACTTTTTCTTGTCCTAAAGTACAATGGAGTTTGTCTCTATCTTTTCCCTTTTTGTTTGATAGGGGTACTAAGGGAAGTGAGGGCAGTTTCTACCTCTTTCTCAGTGGGTTTTGGAGATACCCTGGGTGATTCCTCCTTGTCTTCTACCTCCTCTTTTCCATTCCCCCTCTCATATTTGTCTTTCTCCTCTTCTTCTCCCTCTAGTTCCTCACTCTATTCATCAATTTCCTCCTTTGCATCTTTTGCTGTCTCTTCATCACTTTCCTTCTCTTTTTCTTCCTCATCTATTTCCTCTTCATCCCTCTTTGTTTCTTCTTCCTCCTTTTCAGTTTCTTCTTCGTCCATTTCACTGGCAGTGGGGCTCTTTTCATATTCAAGGGCTTTTATATCTTCCTCTATCTGCATGTCTTTGAAACTTTCCCATGTGATAGGGATTTTGAGGTTTTGGAGGGAATCTTCTATGATGAGTCTAATTAACCCATGATGCGCTAGTTGTTGATGGTTTCCTTCCTACGCCTTAATGCTCATATCTATTACTGATTGAAGAAGGAAGTAGGGTATGCTAAGTCTATTTTTAGGTGGTGTATCTGCTCCAAACCTCAACTCTTGGAGAAGCCTAAAGTGGTATCCATATACCACATTGTACCTACCTTCACATGATATATATTTTATAAGGTGGTAGCTAATTTCATTCCAGGGATATGGTAGGCTTGCTCTTCTCACTCCATTTTTGTCTTCCATGGCCTCCTCTCCTTCTAAAAATAATTTCTTCTTTGTAGTTTGGTTATTTCCCTTATCCTCCTTTCTCCAAGGCACTCCTAAAGGAAGTGTGGTAATTCTTCCTATGATATCAGGGGTGAGCTCTATGGAGAGGCCTTTCACCACAATAATGGCATGGGTCCTAGTTAGTGGAATGAGGAAGAGAGAAAAATATCTGGCTACTTCATCATCATACCCCCTCAATTTCTCAAAGAAACCCATCTAATTATGCCTTGTGAATATCTCTAGCACAGGAGGGTGCTGATGAATCCTCACTGTGTTGATGGGTTGCCCTCTTATTAAATCCCCGTGTCATTTTATCTGATGGATGGAGGGGTGTATATGTCTCATTATCACTGCTTGATGAAGCAAACCCTTGTTTTTCCCTTTTAAACCTGCTCACTACCAATTCTGTAGGTGTTGGACTATATCATGTAGGACCTCTTATAGGATCTCATGTAGGATCCTGTAGGATTTCATGTAGGATCCTATAGGTGGTCTCGCGCAGGAAAAAAATGAATTCTACCTTCCCTGTACACTACTTGAGGGTCGAGAGATACTTTACTAGTGTGTAGCCTCGAGAATGTGAATGCTTCTATGCATGGGGATCAATGTTTATTTCCTCATATGGGTGATTTGAGTGGGGTGTTGTGCTGGCATCTGAGGTACGAGTATCCATTTTTGGACTGTTGGTCCCACTACCACATCATCATTCTCCTCACCTCGTAATCAACTCCCACTTTGGGCATCCGTAGCTTAACTACTTTTGACCTCATCTCTTCTTTTCCTTGACTTGACTGCTGCCACGTGTGTAAGGACTAACTATCTTCTCCTTGTTGACTGAGTGAAGGTGGCCAAGTTAATTGACCACCTTTTGCTTATAAAACAACTATTTCACAACTTTTACATGTTTGATCATATTATGCTAATGAGAGAGTGGAAGTGAGATACTTACCTGTGGTAATGATGCCTTGATGTTGTTTGTTGAAGAATGAAGTCTTTGTTGTGTGTTTGCTGCATGTGATTTTCTCCTCTCTTTTTTATTGTTCTCTGATGATTTTCTTTGATGTGCAGGTACTTGGATGTTGATGTTGATGATCCTGATGCCGCTGCTAGGCTCTAGAGGAGTTTCTTCTACCTTTGGATCTCCATTCTTAAAGCTGACTGCAACCTGTCATTTTTGTTTTGTGGGATAGGCTACTACCAGTATTACAACAAGAATGTTGCAACTCCTGAGGCTACCAACTTTACTTTATCAACCCAGAGTTCATACAAACTTGGAGGTGACAGTGTTGTATACAAAAGTAAATGTGATGGGTCTACTCTTTGTCATTGCTAAGTTGGTGATAGACCACTAAGGTTTTTCAAACTAGAATTCCATGGATTTAGAAGAAGCTTGATTACAAATGAGGGAAAGAGATATCTACTCTAAAAGAGAGCTTGTCTAATGTAGTAAGGAAAAATATTGAAATAAAATGCTAAAACACACCATTTTATAACTAACTGCTAAGAGGCTTTGCTTCAAAAGAATGCTAACTTAACATGTATGCAATCCTACTATCCTAACCATGCAGATTCAAACCATCAAACCTTCTACTATTGTGCATGTAAGTGAATAAAACAAATTTGTTTTTCTTTTTATCCTTTTTTATGTGAGAGTGTGAAAGCTAATCTCTTTTGGTGATGTGGTAGGTGGCTTAGGGATGATGGTGAATGGTCAGAAGGCTTGGGAGACAAGTAGAGACCCTTTTCTATCTTCCTAGAGGCATTTTCCCCAATTCCGCCTCAAAATAGGCCACTACAGGTTAGCCTACAGGATGTCCTAATGCGTTCTATAGGATGTCTTGAAAACCTACAGAATCGCTTGTATTTCTACAAGATACAGCCGAGATATAAAGGATGGGTGTTGAAGGTGATAGAAGGCTTAGGGAAGGTGGTTGGTGGATGAAATGAGGCAAGGGAGTGCCTAGGACCACTTTAGAACTCAAAACCAACGTTGGGAGATGGCTAGATTTTCTCAACAATCTTGGAGAAGTTTCCTTGTGAAGGGATGAAATTGGTGAGGGTTTTAGTGAAAGCAAGGAATGATCATGGATGGATGAAGTTGTGATGAGGTTGCTGACTATTAAATCTCTCTGTACTTCTGAAACACCTGCACGACATCATACGTTGACATTTGCCCAAAAATCATGCAAACAAGAAGAAAAGGAAAATAGAATTTCATGAGCTAGATGCCTACTTCATGCATGAGGAAAAATTTCAGAATAAGATGGAACGTTGATGAGATCTAATGTGAGACTGAAGGTAGAATAAATGATAACTAAATCCTACTCTTGAAAACTGATCAAATGCTGGCCTAAGTACAGAAAACCCTAAATTCTATGAGAAAGTAGAATTATGTCTTTTTGGGGTTGCATAGGAGTTCTTTCCTTAGACCATGATCCCTGAAGGAAGGAGTGAGGAAAGAACCACCTACTGAAAACATTTTGATGTTCCTTTATCTCTTCTAAGCTACCGCTGAAGTAAAGCACAAATGGAAGCAAACTGATCAAATCTACACTACTTGCAATGAAATAATTCTAAAGACAATTCAACCATTAATCTATGAAATCAATCTAAGCATACAAATAAAAGAAGAGGAGCCTTTGCTTCTAGGGTTGGGCCCTAACCCAAGAGCTTCAGCCCTCTGAGTTAACTTAGTTTTGGATCAAGGAAATGCTCATTCTCATTATCAAAATAGAAAATTACATAACAATGTCTTCCACAAGTCTTGAACTCGAAAATGACTAGTGTTTTTACAGCAAAAATTCGAATCCTAATGAGGCTCTAGGCCTCTTTATTTATACAACTAAAGTCTCCAATGAATTCCTTAAATATAGGGAGGCTCGGCTCCCAAACTCGAGATAAACTAGCTCTTTAACTGTCACTTGCTCGACTGCCTTTTGATCTCCATGACTTGGCTGCTTGTACTCCGAGCTAGTGTGATTGATGGAGGAATATTCGAATGAGGGAGGAGTCAATGAGGAGGATCTTCCTCCTATAATCTCTCCTCCTTGTCTCATTCGAGTTTCAACCCTTAATTAGCCAAAATTCCATGATTTTCTCTCACAAACCTACAATTAATGCACATTAGTCCACTATGCACAATATCTCACTTTGACTCATCCCATTAAACAAAATAAATCAAAATATGTAATAAATTGTGAGAAGAGTTTATTTGACTAAGCTAGGAGGTGGATTAAGGTCCATATAGTTACCCAATGATGAGGCTCATCACTTGGTTTAAGATTTAACAATAGAATCTTAACCTTACCCATGCAATTATGACCTTATTGCAATCTTCTAACTTCATCTTCACGTTATAAAATTGGATGTAACGAAAAAAATATATAAATAATATAAATATAATGTAAAAGATAATAATCATAAATAATAGCTAGTTAATCTAGTAATTAGGTTGAAGAGGCATGTCTAATAGGACATGACTCTTCATGAAGAGACACTTGCTTGGTATATAAGCAAGCCTCTCGTTCTCATTTGTAAATCATTCATTCTTATTCACACATTTAATATATAATAATTGTATCCCATGGATATCTTGACATTCCAAGTCTTTTGGAATAATTAGAAGGAACTCTGTTCGCTTCATTTGTTATCAGAGCCACGTTTGGCTAATCACCAGGCCTTTGGCTATCAACCTATCATCAACCTTGTTGCTGTCATAATTGAAGCATTTCGCCACACTGGGAGATTCTCCAGAGAGGAAAGGAAATAATATATTCTGAACAAAAAAAAAGTGAAATATATGTATATATATGTATATGTATATATATATAAAAAAAAAAGTGAAATATATGTATATATATGTATATATGTATATATATATATATATAAGAAGAAGAAGAAGAAGAAGAAGAAGACGAAGAAGAAGAAGAAGAAGAAGAAGAAGAAGAAGAAGAAGAAGAAGAAGAAGAAGAAGAAGAAGAAGAAGAAGAAGAAGAAGAAGAAGAAGAAGAAGAAGAAGAAGAAGAAGAAGAAGAAGAAGAAGAAGAAGAAGAAGAAGAAGAAGAAGAAGAAGAAGAAGAAGAAGAAGAAGAAGAAGAAGAAGAAGAAGAAGAAGAAGAAGAAGAAGAAGAAGAAGAAGAAGAAGAAGAAGAAGAAGAAGAAGAAGAAGAAGAAGAAGAAGAAGAAGAAGAAGAAGAAGAAGTGGTGAAATATATATCAGATTTTTATAAGAGAGAAGAATTGAAAAATATATATATATATATATATCAGATTTTTACAAGAGAGAAGTATACGAAAAAAAGAGAAATTATATAAAACGAGAGTCAAAAAAGAGAGAGAATATATCATTAAAAAAATAAAATAATAAATAAATAAAAATAACATAAATAAATAAATTGTTGAAAAAAAAAAAGGAAGATAAAAGAAGTGAAGAAAAAGAAAAAATATGGAATCCATGAGTAAGGAACAAAGACAATCAATCACAAGAGATATGAAATGAGGATTTGGTAGGAGTTCTTGCAACGAGGAACAACGAACAACAATCAACGACCAGCACAAATAGGGGCAGTTAGAGGGCGAAGGGCGGCTGAGGAGGGGGCTCCACTCCCTCCTATAAGAAGGCCGTGGCCAGCAGAGGTAAGAAGTCTCTAGAAAATGATAAGGAAACAGGGGTAGAAGGTAGAAGAAGTACAGAAGAGCGAATAGAAGAACCCGTAGAAAAAGATCAATTAGCACAAAAGACATAGAGGTAGAAGACAAAAAACAGGATACTAAAGACAAGAAAAGCAAGGGACCCTGCAAACCCAAAACAGACACAACTCCCAGGGTTATTTTAAATAATCCAGAGTTGCAGGTGCACAGGGAGCACATGGGGACATATGCCATCATTTGTAAGTTCATGGGACTATGGCCCACTGAAAAAGCTTTACAATCATGGATTAAATACCACTGGACACCTAAAGGAGCATAGACCTTCATCTCGAGTCGAACGGTTTCTTTACGGTGATGTTCAAAAATATTGAAGACAAGGATAGAATATTTGAAGGAGGGCCTTACTTCTATGCTGCTGCGGGGCTTTACATGAGACCATGGATGATGAACTTCGTTCCAGAGAAGGAAACTTTTACTTCAGTACCGGTCTGGGTAAGGCTCTACTCTCTACCTCTTGATTATTGGAAAAATGAATCGTTAGCAACTATAGGCAATAAATTAGGTCGCTATGCAAAAGCCTCTGAAGCCACTAGAAGGGGAAAATATACTTCCTTTACTAGAATATGTGTAGACATGGATTTATCAGGAGCTCTATCAGAGGAGATAATCTTGGAAGTTTTTGATGAAGAATGGGTGCAAACAGTAGATTATGAGCACATTCCATTCAGATGTCGCAAATGCCATGAACATGGACATCTTTTCAAAGAAATAGACAAAAGAGGAATCAACATAATGAAAGAAACAGATAGCTTCCAGAAAGTGGTTAACCAAGGCAAAGGAAGTAAGAAAGGACCGAAAAATCAGCAGTGCGAAGGACAACAGTTCAGGCAGAACAGTTTTCATGTGCTTTAGGAAGAGGAAAAGATAACTATCGAAGATCAAATAATGGAAGGGAGTTCTGTAGAAAAGGAGAAGGAAAGAAACATGGAATAAACATAAAATAATGAGCACCAAAAAGAATCCACTATGAGCGATGCTGATCAAGAAATGGATCAGAAGATGACCCAGAATGACACGGACCCAGAGGACCATGAACTACTAGAAATTCTTAATAAAGAAAACCTGGACCTAGAAGGATTCTTGAGGCAGGGTACTATAGGGGGAGTGGATTCACTACCTCAAGAAGAACTCAGCAGAATACAACAGCGATTTCTATGGAAAACACAAGCTGGGAAATTAGAGAGCATACAACATAGATAAGCAGGACAACTGAGGGGTGAAAATGATGAAAGCTACACTAGGACTAGCTACTAGAAACCCAAGCAAGAAAAGAGGGAGGAAAAGGCAGAATGAACTCTTGATGGAGTGTGGAAAGCTGATGATAGATTCAGGCATGATGAAAGATCTAGCCAGCTACTCCTTTACAAATCTTTTATAATGAAGTTGACATCTTGGAATATTAGAGGTCTAGGGAGTAAGAGAAATAAGAGAATGCTTAGTAATAGAATGAAACAAGAAACATCGGATATCATGTTCATCCAAGAAATGAAATGTTCCATTCAAAAGGTAAGACAGATCCATAGTAAATGGCTCAACAACTATGAGTTTCTAGAAGTAAAAGAAGAGAATACAGCAGGGGACATACTCACTCTATGGAATCCCCACAAAATTGGCATTCTAGAAGCTGAGGCTTCCAGAAATTACTTATCAGTTGTTATTCAACCGGTAGGAGAAAGGGACACCTTTCTGGTCACAAATGTTTATGGTCCTCAGAGAACAGATGACAAACTTAAGTTTCTGGATACCTTGGTGGATCTCAAGAATAGACATGAAGATATACCCTGGATCATGGGAGGGGATTTCAACATGATTAAATCCCTTTCAGAGAAAAAAGGAGGAACAAGATCTCTAGGTAAAGGCGCCATGGATTTCCAAATCTTTTCTAATAACATAAATCTGGTAGATACTGATTGGAATACTGGCCTCTTTACTTGGAATAATAGGAGGGGAGGAGAGGATCTTGTTGCCTCAAAGCTAGACAGATTCTTCATTTCTGAGAATCTAATGCTGAATGGTAAAGAGGTAAGAACGCGAGTTCTTCCCTTTGGAGGCTCAAACCATTGGCCAATTCAATTGGAAATCAAGGGTATAGGCACTCCTAGAAACAAACCTTTCATATTTGAAAATATCTGGCTGTCACACCCAGACTTCATAAGTAACATTGAGAAATGGTGGACAGAGGACCTGCAGATTCAGGGAACCAGTATGTATCTTCTTCACAAAAGATTAAAGCACATCAAATTATGGCTTAAGGAATGGAACAAGAAGGATTTTGGTAATATTTTTGAAGAGAAGAGAGCAGTTGAAAATAAAATGTTGGTTCTCAACCAGGCTCTAATAAAGGAAGGCTTTGATAAATATATCAGTAAGCAAGTGGATAGACACTATCAAGAATGGGAGAACCTTTGTAAACAAGAGGAAATATTTTGGAGACAAAAATCCAGAGTTCAATGGCTAAAAGAAGGAGAGCGCAACACTAAATTTTTCCATAGAACCACCATGGCCAATAGAGCTCACAACAACATCTCTTCGATCAAGAATGGAGTAGGAGAACTGCAGATCTCCCATAAAGCTATATAAGCTATGTTAGTCCACAACTTTCAAGGTATAACATAGGAGAATAGTTCAGATAGAGAGCGATCCATCAAGAAAATAACTACTAATGTACCAAAAGTGGTTTCCAGAGAGGACAACTTCAACCTTAATAGACCAGTAATGGAAGGGGAGCTAAGTGATGTCCTCAAAGACATGCAGAATGGCAAAGCACTGGGCCCGAATGGTTTCAATGTGGACTTTTTCAAAGCTTGCTGGAATATAGTTAAGTAGGACATATTGAAGGTTGTGGAGGATTCCAGGTCAAACAAAACCATTCTGAAAGCCCTCAACACATCCTTCATCACCCTGATCCCCAAACAAGAATTTTGTCTGACATCGAATAAATGCAGACCCATAGCCCTTTGCAACATAATCTATAAGATTATATCCAAGGTGGTGGCTAACAAACTCAAACCTTTACTGCTGGTCCTGGTATTAGGAGAGCAATCTGGTTATGTGGAAGGCAGACAAATTATGGATAATATCATTCAAGCGCAAGAAGTGGTGCACTCTTTAACTAGCAAGAAGCAGGCGGGTATGATCATGCAATTAGATATTGCCAAAGCTTATGACAAGGTAAATTGGGTTTACCTTAAGAAAATGCTGATTGCTTTTGGATTTGATCACAGTTGGGTCAGATGGGTAATGGCACTGGTGACCTCCTCCAGTTTTTCTATTTTGGTCAATGGCTCCCCCTCAGAGATTTTCAGTCCCTTAAGAGGCCTTAGACAGGGTGACCCACTCTCCCCCTTTATTTTTATCATCATGATGAAAGGACTAGGGAGAGCTATAAAGCAAACAAAATCATCAGGAAAGATCAAAGGTCTGCAGCTAACTGATAATGGGCACGCCCTGACGCACCAACAATTTGTAGATGATACCATGCTATAGGGACTCCCCACAGTCCAAGAAGCTTCAAACTACAAAAAATTCTGAATCTTTTTGCCTCGGCTTCAGATATGGAAGTTAATCTCTTGAAATCTAAAATCTTCTTCTTCAATACTAATATTGCTATACAGAAAAACATCTCCATAATTCTTGGCTTTCAAAGGGATTTCCTTCCTTCAAAATATTTAGGAGTCCCTCTAACTGCAAAACCAATGCTCAAAAGTATATGGGAACCCTTGATCAACAAGTTACAGGACAAACTCAGTAAATGGACCATCAGATCTTTAAACCTCACTGGAAGGTTAGTTCTTACAAAAGTAGTGCTTCAATCTATCCCTATTTTCATGTTATCAACCCTCCCAGCTCCAAAAGGGGTCCTTCAGCAATTTAGAAATATTCAAAGAGACTTCCTTTGGGGCAAGGAGGAGACTAAGAGGAAATGGGCCTTGGTGTCTTGGGATAAAATTTGTAAGCCCAAGAACCATGGAGGGCTTGGATTGGATGATTAGGAGATTCTCAGTAAGGCTCTAGGGGCCAAACTTTGGTGGCACTGGGTCCAGCATCTAGAGGCTCAATGGGCAAATATCTGGAAAGAAAAATATGCTAGTTCTTAGCAGAATAATGATCTTATAAGAATGTCAGGAAATATAAAGGGTTCTTATATTTGGAACAAAGCCTGGGAGAATAGAAGACTAGTACAAGAGAATAGCTTTTGGGAAATCGGGGAAGGAAATCTTGCCCTTTTCTAGGAAGACAAGTGGCAGCAAGAATCAATTTTGGTAAAAGATGAATTCCTTGATCTTAAATAGGAGTCAGATTCCCAAGGTTTAATAAAGGTTAGGGATTTTTGGATTCATTCTCTTCCAACGGATAAGTGGAGAATCTGGAGAAACATAGAGTGCAAAAATAACAATCTCCTGAAAACTAAAGCCGAGGAGCTCAGGAAAATAATTGAGAAAAGGAATATCTTAGTGGCAGAGGGACAAGACCAACTAAGATGGGGAAATAATAAAGCATTCTCCTTGAGTTGGATCCCCTGGTACTGGAAAAAATCTGGCAAAATCTTTGGAGGCATCAAGGGTGGATGAAAATCAAACTCTTCATGTGGGTTGTGTATCACAAAAAAATCCTGACTTGGGATAACATAAGGAAGAGAGGTGTTCAGGGGCCTTCAAGATGCCTTCTCTGTGAAGCACAAGAAGAAACCTTGGAACATTTACTTAATAACTTCATTTTCACATCCTAGTTTTGGGAATTATTTGCTACAATTTTTCAACAATCTGATAGAGATAGAGGTAGCATCATTAGCACCCACACCAACTGGAGGAAAAATTATTCGGATAATGAAATTCTTAACTCAGCATGGGCTCTTACACCAAGCTTCATCATATGGAACGTGTGGAAGGAGAGGAACAAAAGAATTTTTAAGGAGGAAAAAAAGCCCCCTCAACAACTGTTGGAGATAATCCTGAAACGACTCAAGGAGACTGTGAAAACCTCTGTTCACTACTTCCCTAAAACCCCCCCTAGAAGCAGATTTAAATATTCTCAGGTAGCTAGGGATGAAAGGGCTCACCCTCCTTGGCCTTGACAGGAATATCATTTCGTCGGATACGGAGAAGGATTTTTGGCATCCTCCTCCAAAGGGCTATTTAAAATACAACATTGATGGGGCTTCAAAAGGGAACTTGGGAACAACAGGGTATGGAGGTGTCCTTAGAGATGCAGAGGGAAGTATCTTTTCCATTTTCCATGGCCACCTAGGTACAACCACCAATAACATGGCTGAACTAATGGCTATGGAACAATGCCTAGATTCACTGAAGCAGAACGACTATCTAAATGTCATGATAGAGGCAAATTCAGAGTTAATTATCAACTCAGTGAAAAAAATTCATAATGGAACGACGCCGGATAAAGTCTCTAAGCATTGGAATCTAATTCGGGTCTTCCAAAGAATTTAAAGCCATCTTTAGGGCCTGCGCACTATTAGTTTCCACCATGTTCGCAGAAAGGAAAATAAGCTGGCGGATCTTCTAGCCAACCAGGGAGTTAGCTACATAGAGACGAATGTGTCGATGAAGGGGCAGGAGTTAAGTCCAAGCAGACTGAGAGCTCTATGTTTCGAACAGGCGGAAGAAGACAGGGATATGTTTAGACTCAAAACCATGGAGACTAGCTCAAGTTGATTTCCCCTGGGTGGGTTTGCATTTCGGGCAAATTCTGCCAAAGAGAATTGAATCTTGTCTAGTAGCCTAGACTCAAGGTGCAAGCGTGAGGAAGATCTAAAATGTTTCCCATACGTCTTGGCTCGATGGAACACTCTCACTCGTACATTATCCCAACCAGTGCGAGGAAGTTTTGTAGTTGCAAGAGGGTTCAAATCTTTCGGCATCTGGTGGTTTTAGACTTTGGGGCCCCGATTGCAAAACCACCTTCCAAGCAGTTTTTGATTGATCGTGCTACTCACAGAGTGGTAATGGTTTTGGCATTTTCACAGCGATCCCTTACATCCCGTGACACGTGGCAGGGTGAGGGTTTTGAAAACTGCCCTCTATCGCAGATTATCATTCCTTCTTCTTGTCCTACGTGAAATCGATCTTAGTCGTTGGATTCAGGTGTTGTAATTCAACGGTTGTCCGAGTCTAAGTAGCCTAGTGGGGCAGGGTGGTTAAACTTTGGGCTCTTTAGCTAGGCGGCTTCCTCCTCTGTCGTCGATCTTTTCATTTTGATGAGTCGGTTCTTTGATTTTGGGTTTACCAGAGGGAGGCCGTGTGAAAGTTTGCAGGCTTCCCGAGAATCAGTTTAGAGTCATGTCATTTCTTAGGCTTGAAATTTTAGAGGTAAAGTTGTACGGTGTAACCCTTGGAGGGCAAAGCTATTATTCCTTTTTGTTTCTCTCACATCGGGTGGACGTTTGTCTATACTGTACACTATTTTTTGACTCAATGATATAGAAGGATCCATACTTGCTTCAGCAAAAAAAAATAAAACAATTGATTACAATAATTGAGCGACAGATTGAGAAGAGAAAGAGAATGGATTCCTTCTTCGATTTTCTACATCCATCATCACTTCCACAAAATGATGTTATCTAGTATGCCAAGAAAGTCCAGCTAAAAGATCAAGAGAATGACAAAATAGCCAAAATTCAACAAAGCAAAGAAGTATTAGAATGCGAACATAAAAATCTTGTGGATATACATTACAAAGAAATAATGGAAATGGACGAAGAAATTTCTTATCTCAAGGACCATGTCGAAAAATTACTGGCACAAGTGAAGAAGACTAAAGTCTCAAAAAAAGAACTCAAGAAGCACTTATCAGAACAAGAAGAGGAAACTTTACGTTTAAAGAACCTTAATAAAAATTTATTAGAACAAATCAAAGATCTAAAAGATGAAAAACTTAAAATTCAAAACACTGGAAATAAGTTTGATGAATCAAAAACCAAGGAACTTTTACATATGAGAAACCATAATCAAAGTCTGCTCAATCAAAATATGAAACTTAAGGAAGATAAGAAAGCATTAAAAGATAAGTTGGAAAAAGTCACTCAAGAAGAAGTATCGAAATCTCCAATCACAACAGTTCAAGTTGAAAATAAGGGAACATATACCGATCCAGTGAATATGACAACTCAAGAAGACAAGTCAGTTTAAGAAACGACACACGTAGATGTTGCAGTTCAGACAATGGACATCCCAAGTGAATGTTCCATAACCAATTCAACAACATCTTCGCCAGAAGAAAATCTAAAAACTTTATATCAGCATCTGAATCATGAGAATAGACAAATCAACCAAGCTGTTTATCAGGACCATTCAAACCATAAACAACAAATTAATGTTTCAGAGAATAATGACGTAACATCAATTTCGTCTTATGTTGACAAGTCGTTATAAAATTTTAGTGATCAGAATGCTATACAGAAGATTAATTTGGGATGGCATGATCCCTTCTCAGTGCGACAATTTTGTTTGTCACTAAGAAGATCTTATCAACATGTATCGATGAGGATGACTATTCCGAGACAGAAAGACTTTCGAAGTAGAAAAAGAGATCAAGCCTTTTTCATTGACAAGCTTTGAGGACAAAGCTTTTTGAGGAAGAAGGCAATGTAATGAATAAAATATATAAATAATATAAATATAATGTAAAAGATAATAATCATAAATAATAGTTAGTTAAGCTAGTAATTAGGTTGAAGAGGCATGTCTAATAGGACATGACTCTTCATGAAGAGATACTTACTTGGTATATAAGCAAGCCTCTCGTTCTCATTTGTAAATCATTCATTCTTATTCACACATTTAATATATAATATTTGTATCCTCATGGATATCTTGACATTCCAAGTCTTTTGGAGTAATTAGAAGAAACTTTGTTCGCTTCATTGGAGGTATTACTAAATTCCCACCAATTATAGCCATGACTCCATAGTCAATGTCAATAACATTCAAGCACTAGAAACACATGATATTTTTCAAGAATTCAATTCCAAATTTAATCCCAACCATTGACACAACTAATCCAACCATCCTCATACATCCTAGAGAATTGAGTTAGGGTTCACTCTATAATTTCAGTGGTTTCCAAAGTTCAAACAAAAGTTGGATATAAAATTATTCCAAAGCTAGCAAAAATTGTACTACTCTTCCACATGCAACAAAGGTTCATATCTAAAATGATTTATTGTTTTCACTATGGTTCAAACAATATTTCATTAGAATTCAAGCTTCTGTGATCCATTTCATAATGTATAAATAATTTTTCGGGAGAAATCACATAGAAGATTTTGGTCGACGCGTTACGAACTAGCGAGTGTGGTTCATCTTCAGGACATGATGAAGAAACAGATCTAGGAAGAAGGTTAAATAGGGAGAGAGGTCAACCTAACAGCGAGAAGATAACAACTATATTTGACTAGGGGGAGGGAAAGGGGAATGTCACATAATATTTATATAAATTTTATTAATTTATTAATTGTTTATTAAAAATATATATAAATATATTTTTATTATTATCAACTTAATAATGGTTATATTTGATGATATTTGACTCATTTATATTATTTTATCGATATGCCCACCGCACAAAGAGAGTCTTCAAGACCCCTTTTTCCCATTCACTAAAAAGTATCCCTCGACTCCCTGCCCTACGTCCAAATAGAAACCTATTTTTATTGTATTATATTAAATTATAATATATTAATAAATTATATATATTTAAATATTTAAATATTATATAGTAATTAATATCGATATATATATATCTATATATATATATATATATATATATATATATATATAATATGGTTATTTATAGTGATATATGTAATATTTAATAATATGTTAGTATGAAGAATCAAAATTAATTATTTATAACTATATATAATATGGTTATTTATATTGACATAAGCAATATTTAATAATATGTTAATATGAAGAATCAAAATAAATTTTATTAATTTATTAATGTTTATTCTATTATATATATATATATATATATATATATATATATATATAATTTAATAACGGTTATATTTGATGATATTTGACTCATTTATATTATTTTATCGATATACCCGAATATGATAATGAAAGATTAAAAATAGTAACTAAACCTATTTTTATTGCATTATATTAAATTATAACATGTTAATAAATTATGCCCATGGGGCTTTGGATTGACGATGAATGAGTGCACTGTTAAGGCACTCCTTGTGATAGGTCATTGGTTCAAATCCCCCATGGATGCTTACCTACCAAAAAAAAAAAATATTAATAAATTATATATATTTAAATATATAAATATTATATAGTAATTAATATCTAAATATATATAAATATGGTTATCCATATTGAAATATGTAATATATAATAATATGTGAATCAAAATTAATTATTTCTAACTATCTATATATACAAAGAAGCTCAAGATTAGGGTTCTAGAAATATTTGATTCATTATATTTTATTAATATATACAAAGATTAAACTACTAATAAAGATTAAATATATAATATATCTATATTATATTAAAGATGAATAAAAAAAGATTCTAATATTACTAAACAATATTATAAATAAAAATAATGCTAATAATAAAATATTGTTCATAATAAAAAAAATAAAAAAATAAAAATTAAGGGGCCTAGACAAAGACAGAGAAAAGTAAGAAGAGAGGGCGGGAATCCAACATCTACTAATTTTCCAGCTATTGTCCCTATTAATATTACTATAATACCTCTCAATTTCAATGGCTTCCCAAAACTTACGATGGTGGAAATGAGGAATCTTAGTGATAACCCTAGCCTCCTCAATGCATATATGATGCTTGGTCTTCTCTACATGTTCGACCAAAGCTGAAGATTTGGACCTCGCGTGCTTGATATCAACAACATGTTCCTTAATCCTCTGGTTAATAGAACGACCAGTTTCATTGATGTATGAGGTTCCATAGGAACAAGGGATGATATAAACACCTTTCATATCCATAGGGTTTATGCGGTCTTTAACAGACTTAAGGGAACTTCTAAGGGCACTGACGGGTCTAAAGGTCGAAGGAATATTATGCTTCTTTAGGATTCTAGCAATCTTGTTAGTCATCCCTTGGATGAAGGGGGAGGTGGACGCCTGAAAGAACTCATGGATTGCAGTTCAGGAGTCCACCTCCCCTTCATCCAAGGGACGATTGACAAGATTGCTAGAATCTTGAAGAAGCACACTATTCCTTTGACCTTTAGACCCCTCAACACCCTTAGAAGTTCCCTTAAGTCCATTAAAGACCACTTAAACCCTATGGATATGAAATGCATTTATATCATCCCTTGTTCCTATGGAACCTCATACATCAGTGAAACTGGTTGTTTTATTAATCAGAGGATTAAGTAACATGCTGCTGATATCAAGCACGGGAGGACCAAATCTTCAGCTTTGGTCAAACATGCAGAGAAGACCAAGCATCATATATGCATTGAGGAGGCTAGGGTTATCGTTAAGATTCCTCATTTCCACCATCGTAAGTTTAGGGAAACCATTGAAATTGAGAGTTCTTCCAGTAATATTAATAAGGACGACGGCTGGAAAATTAATAGATGTTGGATTCCCGCCCTCTCTTCTTAGTTTTCTCCATCTTTGTCTAGGCTCCTTAAATATTATTATATTTTTTTATGAACAATATTTTATTATTAGCATTATTATTGTTTATAATATTGTTTAGTAATATTAGAATCTCTTTTTATTAATCTTTAATATAATATAGATATATTATATATTTAATATTTATTAGTAGTTTAATGTTTGTATATATTAATAAAATATAATGAATCAAATATTTCTAGAACCCTAATCTTTAGCCTCTTTATATATATAGATCATTAAAAATAATTAATTTTGATTAACATATTATTATATATTACATATTTCAATATGGTTAACCATATTTGTATATATATAGATATTAATTACTATATAATATTTATATATTTAAATATATATAGTTTATTAATATGTTATAATTTAATATAATACAATAAAAATAGATTTAGTTATTATTTTTTATATTTGTTTATTAAATTTGGTTATATCGATAAAATAATATAAATGAGTCAAATATCATCAAATATAGCCATTATTAAATAATTATATATATATATATATATATATAAAAGAATAAACATTAATAAATTTATTTTGATTCTTCATATTAACATATTATTAAATATTGCTTATATCAATATAGATACCATATTATATATCGTTATAAATAATTAGTTTTGATTCTTCATATTAACATATTATTAAATATTACATTTTTTTTTTAGCTGTGGTTCACAGTCACTAAGTGGCCGCTACATCCACGGTAAATATCGGGGCAGTTCCACCTGAAGGGATCTGCCCGTCGGCCAATCTTAACAGGCCTAACCCCGAGGGCATCGAGGAGATTTGACCCCGTGCCCTCCCAACTGGGAAAGTGCTTAGCAACGGGAACTCGACCATTTGAGCTATCCCTTGGGGCTTTATTATTAAATATTACATATATCACTATAAATAACCCTATTATATATTTATATATATTTCGATATTAATTACTATATAATATTTATATAATTAAATATATATAATTTATTAATATATTATAATTTAATATAATACAAAAATATGTTTAGTTATTTGTTTATTATATTCAGTTATATCGATAAAATAATATCAATGAGTCAAATAGCATCAAATATAGTCGTTATTAAGTTGATAATATATATATATATATATATATATATATATATATATATATATATATATATATATATATATATATATAGTTAACAAATAATTAATAAAACTTATATAAATATTATGTGACATTCCCCTTTCCCTCCCCCTAGTCAAATATAGTTGTTATCTTCTAGCTGTTAGGTTGACCTTTCTCCTTATTTAACCTTCTTCCTAGATTTGTTTCTTCATCATGTCCTGAAGATGAACCACACTCACTGGTTCGAAACGCGTCGACTAAAATCTTCAATGTGGTTTCTTCTGAAAAATTCTTTATACATTAAGATTTCATTAGATTTGTATGGTGACCTCCACTTCAAACACATTCAAAAAAATCAATTCAAACATAGTTGAGCAGTGATCATCAATTGGTAAGGGAGGTGGCGGACTATGTATATCACTTTCATTTCTTTTGCGAGCCACCTACAACTACGGATATGTAGGGGCTTGGGGCCAAGAATACTGGTTGATTAACTTCCTAAAAATTTGGAGCTCTTATCGGAAAAGATGTAAGGCGTTCAATATATGGGATAGATATTTTGGTTGGTAACTAGAATTTGATTTTGAGTGTGGAGTGTCTACACCTTCAATTGTAGAGCATTATTTAAAGGATATGGAATAACATGCCATAATAGGAATTTTGGTGGCCTTTGATAAAATACTAGTGGTAATGCTGGCCATTTCTGATCCACTTAAAAGGGAGGAAGTTGTTGTCATATAAGGTCTCAAGAAAGTGGGCACACACCTAATCATGGTTACAAGTGATAATTATACAACAAATCAAGTTGTTCTGCAAGAGTTGGTTACTCAACATGTCAAGGCTAAGGTCATTCCTGCTAACAAAGCTGAAACAATCGTTCTCTTTAGAAGGATGGATTTTATGATATGCAATGGGAAGCCATATATAAATCCTAGGAACTCAAATGGGTGAATAAAAAACACTTATTGTTCTCATTTTCTTCGAAGAAAACATTCCAAAAATGAAAAGTAATCCACCATTGAAATGAAACACAATAGCCCACATCAATATCATTTTCCAAATATTTAAAGCTGACAATTTTGTAGTAGTCATAAGTGCTCTCAAGCAAATGAAATCAAAAGGCTTCTACCTAAATATCACATTCACAATACTTATAAAATATATAGGTGATGGGGGATGTTCGAAAACATGGCATTGGTTTTGCGCCAGATAAAATCCTTTAGCTGGAAATTGAGATCATCCAAATAGAAACCTTAAAGTGGTTTGAGTTCTAGATCAACAAAATGTAGGGCCCATACCCCTACCATACACCCTACCTTAGTAGAACTAGATTACATAGAAGATTTATTTCTTTTCATCATAGGAGAGCCAAAGCTAGAGACTAGTTGTGCTTTTTCTATCATCAGTACTTCTAGTTTAATTAGAAAATCCTTGAAACCCAATTGGTTGCCTGCACATGATGATCATAGACCTGAAATAGAATCTTGATATCATTCTTCCATTTCCCAAGGGAAACTTTAGACTTCCAATCACAAATAGGGAATCGACCCAATATTATTCTTATCCATTTTAGTAGCCAAGTCCCTCTTTCATTGGGGAGTCAAACACATAAGAAAGAAGATTTCCATGTTCATCCATCACAACCTTGATATGGAGGTTGGAATTATTTTTACCGAGCCTTGATAGGTATGCATCAAATGTGCCAGTTAGAAGGTCTCATCAATTAAACAACGGAGACATTTCCAGGAAGATATCCATGGACATACATTCCATAATGCCAAATCTCAACAAGGCTCATATAAATGAATCAACACCATTATTTAGAATATACAATGCTCTTTAATGATTTTGTCTTATTGATTCTTCCTGCTCCCTATGAGACTAATTCTCATAGCTCTGAGTCTAATGTATCTATGTTATGATGTTAAATCCTCTCATGCTTCCCAAGTAATCCATATACTTTTGAAGAGCATTCCTTTTGTTGCAACTTAAGGCAGTGATCGTAATATTAAATTTCTTTCTTCTGTATATATCTCCATTAACTTTATTTACGTTGAAGGTTGTGTAACAATTTTGGAAAAGAGTTAATCTGAATATTTCATTCTAAGATTATTTGGCATTGTGTCATGTACCTCCTATAGGAATATAAATATAATCGAATAACCACTATTCCTCCTATATGCACCCTCAAGGGATAAGGGACCACTATTCTATAAAGATATGTCAGGGATTTATACTCACACATTCTTACATTTTCATGGAGAAATTTCCATCATCAAATCTTTAGTTTTGTGGCATAACAATCATGCAATATATATGCCAAATGGATTTCTTCCAAACAATGTTCATAAATTCTGACTACACTTATAGAGACGTTTAATTTTTTTTGTGAATCTAAAATTAAAACGATACTTTAGAAATGGGTTTTGTTTCTATTGGCAATATATCTTATCATTCTTATCCTGTCTCTATAGATTTTGAAGCAACAATTCTTAATCCATATACTTCTAAGGATGATATAGATTAGATAGATCTTTGAATGCTTAGAATCACTATAAACTCCACAATATTCACCTTGGGAAATTATATCTTGGACAATGTGTTTATTTCTTGATGACCAAGAATCCTCCTATAAGCCAATATTATCACATAATGAGGAAACCAAAAAGTAAAAAAATCTGACTTCTGAGGCAAAAACATAACCTATTGAAATTTATGAAGTTTATTTATCCTTAGGCTCATTAACTCTATCGCAATTGATGTAATTATATCATAATACAAAGCATCAGTGAAAAAATCCATACCCAAAAATTTTATTAGGAAAAAGTCAGAGAGTTTATATTTCGGCCTCCCATGAATCCCAATAGAATATAAGAGCATTGTTTTTTAATCTATGAAGGGATTTTCTCCACATTCCTTGGTAAACCTGTTGATCTATGACCTTCCCTCAATCACAAAAGACCAACACTGGGTCCCTTCAACTGCCATACAATATTCATAAAAAAATGGGTCAAGTTTGACCACTGAGGATTATTAAGGCTATGTTGTGGATAAAACAATTCAACTCCACTTTTTCATTCTGAACATATATAAATGTGTTGAGCCATGATTACATGTGCACCAAGAAGCATAGGTTTTTCATTTTGTTCACTAGAATTCCCCAGCTAAGTTTGATATAACACCAATACAAGACTATTGTGTGAAGTGAATTCCATAGGTATTTTACACATATTACAAAGTGTATGAATTTTAGATAAGAAACTATTAGTGCTTAGACAATGTAGAGAAAGCTATTTTTTCACATATTACAAATTATATGAACTTTATATTGGAAATCATTGGTGTTTAGAAAGAAGCTAGAAAAATATTATAGATATATAATTAAATATTGATCATAGCTCTTTTATTCCAAAATAACTACATAGGTGCATGGGAGGGTAGATCGATGAGGCATCCCCTCCAAACTTTCTTATGGACCATTCTTAACTCTTTTCTCATTATTGTAGTCTCCTCTTATGAGGGAGGATCTACACAGGTGTGGCTTTTCCTTTTGGTATTAGACCAAGATCTTTGATAGATCACAAATTGAACCCTTTTGTTTTGGTTGTGGCATAAAAACTAATATAGTCTTTCTAAATAGTAAGGTTCCTAAACTACATGAAATTCACACGAGGACTTCACTGGGGGGGAATACCATACCAAGCGCATTCATATTGGGGGATATATATTGAGGAAAAAATTACATAATATATTGAGTATATAAAAGGTCTTAAATGGTTTTTATATTGATAGGTATAAAAAATGGAATTCAAAGTTAATGAAAAAATATAAAGGAGTATAAAAAATGTTAATGAAAAATTGGATACCTACAATATCTAGTGAAAGTAGTGGTTTTTTAAATTGGGAAGGTGTATTGGGTTCATATTGGTAGGGGGTTACGTAATGTGATTTTTATAGGTATTTTCCAATATGTAGTCAAATTAAGGGTATTGTTTAGTATGCCACGAACACACGTGATATGTTAGTGGTTCATTAGCTGATGCCCCCATGGAAATTCATTGCATTTTATTCTTTAGGTGAATCCAAAAGATACGTCAAGCAATTCCATTCCCAGTCCACATAGTTGTGAAGTATTCAATCACTGCCACAGAGAGCAATGAACTGATTATGATATCCACTACCAAGAGAGACGACAACTTGCTTGCAAAGTGCTCCACTGTATTTGGAATGAATTTTCAATGAAATTTTCTTTCTTAGAAATAAATCACCATCTCCCTATTTCCAGGACTTAAAATGTTAGGAATAAATTAAGTTTAAATAGTAGGGTAAATAACAACTTGTAGTCAATCAATTTGAAAAATGTGCATGCTCTATCCAACAAACTTTAAATCATGCCCTTGTAATTTGGAATATCAAAACCCCAAACTTTTTTGGCATTTCTGCGAAGATCTTGATGTCTTGTGTAGTTTTTCTTATTTTAATTGATACAATTGAGATGCTACTAAAATTGGAGGATGGACAATCCTTATTGAAATAAATTATCAAAAAATTATTATTGTTATTGAAATAGATATATTTAACATTCTTTTTCAAAAATATGACCATCTATTCCTATTCCTTGGCATTCATAAACATGTGTGAGGATCAGTTTTAGCAAGTCACTTAAAGTGGAAATTGTTCAACTTAGAGTCTGCAGTAATACATGAAATAACTCAATAACAATCCTTAGCAAGCAATTGATTAATTAAGTTTCTAATTCATTGTATTCCAGTAACACATGCATTTCAAGAACCAACCAGGAGACCTGCTCGAAGGTTTCTCATTGACTCTTCCTAACTCCTTTCTCACTCACCTACTCCCATCATATGATGGAGCATGTACTATTTCAAGTGTGCCTTCACCTCTTGTGATTGGGCCAATATATCTATTAGATCTTAAACCTTCCTCTTAAATAGCTACAATGTTCTCAATAAACCCAACTATTCCATTAATACAAATCAAGTAGAAATTCCCCCTTATATCTTCCTTTAGGAAAATCCAACTTGAAAAAATATTTCTCCCAAAATAAAACATGTTCAAGTTCCTATCATTTTGGTAGTTGTAGCTGCAAATGAAGTATGCCAAAGTTATTGGAATATGTGGTTTAATATAATTTTCCAACTAGCCAAGGAAGCATTTACCCTCTTCACCTAGACTGGCATCAACAATATAGCCATCTAACGAAAATTTGGTTCAATATTAGATGGGAACAAATGGAAATAAATATGAACAAGAAAAGGCAAAATGGAATGTTGTACTAATAAGTAACCTAGGAAATACAAACCCCATTAAGTGTATGTGTGTAGGGCAGACAAGTTTTACTCTTTGTAGAATCAACAAATGATATGAAATATAGTATGAGTGAATTTTCATTGAGATTTAGGGCTGAAGCAATAGCCCAAGAATTGACATCCGAAGACTAGGAGTAGAGCTACATTTTTTAATCTTGAGGTTACATCCAAGGGATGAATCCAACTTTTTTAATGAATAACGATATCATTATTGAATAGTAATGTTGGAAAAGATATGAAGGTTTCCAAGACTCTGAATGCTCAAACCATATAGGGAAGCCATTAATCTATTCTTCTACAATGTTATGGACAATATTCTAGGGTTATGATCCCTTTCTAAATCCAAGAATTTCCTTTGACTTAATCCTACCCTTTTCATTCGTGTTTATTTTTGGAGAATGAAATATTTTCCTTATGAATGTTTTTGGAATGTAACAATTTACAATTTAACTTTCTGAGGTGAATTTTATCCATCTTAAACTCATTTATTTTGATATTTGGCATGTGATAATTGATATTCATTCGTTTATATTTGCTCAATTTTATTTCTTTGTAGATTTTTTTTTTTTTGCTTATCTTTATTGGATTATGTCGCCTTTCTTGCCCTATTTCATTCTTCCCCACCTATTGGTTTCCCATTTCATAGTTTTTCCACCATTCATCTCAAGCCATGTTGCGTTCTTCCTTAATTTTTTCCCCTACTTGACCAATTGATTTTCATACCATCGCCATACTTTCTTTCCCCTATTTGATCCATCCCACCCTTTCTTTGCATCCTTACAACTACACAATTACATGAACAATGAGAGGAGTATGGAATTGATGAAGGTCCAAAGCGTTATTCAAGTAGCCATGCCCCACTGTAAGATATCCAATTACATTGATGGTAAGTAGTGTGGTGTAGAATCCCTACTCTTCTTTGTGTAGATGGATGATATTCCTTTTAATAGAGTTGAAGGAAACAAACTATTGTGAGCTCCCTAAACTTTAGCATTGCATATCCCTTTGACAGAATATTTGTTGCCTAACTACTAATAAAATTTTCCTATAATCCAGTGTTCTCACATGAAGAATATACATTTTGTATGGATGTCTTCAAACTAGATGTGTAGAAATTTATAGTTCATATTTAGCCATTTTTGTCCATCTTAAACTCACTTTTCTCTTTTTTTCATCTTTAGCATGTGACTGAAGATCAAGACAATCTTCTTCATATCTACGCAATCTTATTATATTTTCATATAAATAGATAAATAAATTCCTCATTTTATTATCCCATTTACCTTCCAGACACAGTTGAATTAGTTTCTTCTACTAAAGCAATTCATGTGAACTAGTTTCCAAGCATGAATTTCCCTTGTTGTTTATCCTTAGAAAATTGAGATTGAATACAAATTTTCCCCAAGAATAAAACAAGTGAAGATTTCTTTCACATGTCACTACTTCTCAAACTCAATGTCTCTTCTTTATATGAGTTTCTTCTCTTGAGGCTAATTCCTCTACTAGAAATTATAATTAGTTTGTGACCTAAGACAACCAAGTCGAACAAGATTATAGACACAACTTGTGAAGAACATACAAAAATATTTGACCCAATTGAGTTAAAGATACTGCATATTGTAGCTAAGTTTAAGAGTAGTGGTAAGTTGTATGCAAAGATACCCTCACTAACATTGATTGATGAAGGAATTTTAAATTTAAATAATAGGTGTAATATTTCTTTAATAAAACTAATAACTTTCAGAGTATTCATTTAAGTAATAATCCATAGGTAAGGCTCTAGAAGCCTATGGTCCAACAAAAGACAAATAACTTACTCATTGAAAATTGCAGGAGAGAAATATGAAGCTTAAATTATATTTGGACTTAGTATGCATCCAACATGGAAAAAATGTATAAATTCAGGTTGCAATTGAGAGCCTTGATAAATCATTCTCTATTCTCGTACATTTAATCCAACATAACAACATTTATTTGGTCTACCCATGATGCAAAAGTTGGATGCTATCATCAAAGAGTTGCTAATTCTCTTGAATATTTGGTAGGTTTCAGTGAGTCTGTAATCGACAAGGTTTATATATAGAACATATGGAATACAGTAATATCCATAATAGGACAAGTAATATTATATATAATTAATAGTTATATATAAGAATGTTGAATGTACAAGTCATATCATTGGTTCCAAATGAGTGTTGAAATTCAATTGCAAGTTGAATTTCTAATCTTGGTGTTGGGGCCTTTGTTTTGAGATTTTGCGAAGAAGGCATCTGATGACAAGTGGTGGAGATGACCGTTGGGGAGTTGCAGAGTTGACAGCCAAGGGAATATTAGAAACTAAAGGATGATTGGCAGTCATGGAGGAGTGGAAGGAAGAAGAAGGGACAACCGAGCCAGGAAATAGTAGAGGCAACCATGAATGAAGGAAATCGAGCAAAAGGAAAGTCGATCTGGCTGTCCAAGTGGATTGCAGAAGATAAAAAGTAGAAGAAAGAGCAAAGGAGGGTTGTTTCTAGTCAATAGAGCAAATCTGTAATAGTTCTGGTATTCTTGTTTTGTGGATTAATGTAAAAGACTCCATAATCATGTTTGTACAAGTCTATGTTGGTTGTGTGATTTCTATTGTCAATGATCAGGACTTGAGCCTTATGTATTGCATTATGTTACGTTAATGGAGAAGAATGTTCTAGAACCACCTTGTGCCTTTGATCATTGTCTTATCTCTTTAAATTTTAATGAATGTATCTGGTTAGATAGTTTCCTGATATAACATGAGTAGATCTTTGCAATTTGGTTAGTTTGTATGTTAATCTGCTATATTTTGGTCTCTTCTATTTGATATGATTCCCATGGTATCTAATTCCACCCTCATATAACTTCAGTCGCAACATGCCTCAGGTGAGACTCCTTACCCTCCCTAGGTAAGGTGAAAATGTTAGCGTTTCTCTAGACTACAGTGGAGCCTTGTTGGCCCCCTTGTGCTTGAACCCAGGGTCTCAACCCTGCTGTAATTTTCATGCCAAAAAATGGTTCCATTGTCGGGACTTGAAATTCAAAAGGACAGTTCAAAATATTGTATCAAGGATTTTTAGAAGGAAATACGAAACCTGTGGGACAGGCAAGTGGATCGGTTTGTCTCTTAGCAAGCTCTACTTTGCCGTCGAGCTGTTTCGAAACTGAAATATGAGATCCTGTACTCGGAGGCTATAAGTGATCAGTACGAGATCTTTTGAAGTAAGTTCCTAGAAGAATTGTACAAATGGTTGTGGAGATTGTAGGTGAAGGGTAGGTCAAGAGGACATACATTGTCTCGTCGTTACTGGACTCCAACAAATCTTGCGAAGCTCTACCGTCTTGACAAAAATCTAACAAGAGAGCTAGATTTATGGGTGCAGACTAAAATATAAGGGTATGTTGTTGAGTTTGTGGCAGAAATCCACCATTCCTTTTCAAAATCTGATGTTGTGTTTGGAGCAGGGTTGAGAGGGAAGTTGTTGAAAGAAATGACCCTTTGGATTAAAGTCTTAATGGTGGAAGAAGGCATCCTTATATTCCAAAGTCCAAGCATGAAAGTGTAAACACCCAATACTAGGGGAAGGATATAAGGGGAGGGATGCTGCCAATTGGGGGATCTTGAGGTTATTAGAAGGATGGACATCAAGGATTCACGGAGGGCCAGGGAAGAGAGAGTGCAGATAGCAGAGAAACGTTAGGAAAAGGCCATGTAGGCTATTAAAATGCAACCAGAGGAACTACACCAAGTAAGATAGGTGTTGAGGAGCCCAGAAGTGGAAGGAAGGATGGAGGAGAACTCAATGAAAGGGATAGGGGTAGCTGGAAACTGAGAATTCGATAGGAGCCCTCCCTCATCGATCGTGGAAGAGGGGTTGAATGGAACTAGTTGTGTTGGCTCAGAGGAAGACTTAGAGAATGAGATGTAATTTGTTATGCAGAGACTGTTCGTGGAAGATGATGTGTCTGGAAGAATCAAGGATCCAACCCCCTAAGGCTTAGGTATCATCTCCCCTAACCTTCCCCTGGTACTCTACAACAACCCTGACAAATTTCTTTCTAAGTTGCTTAAGACGATAAGAGTGCATAGTGTGCATGTTAACTATAAGGTTGGTACTATTAGTGGTGGAAATAATAGTAGTAGTATTTTGGGGTTACAATGACCTCTACAGCTGGGATCACAAGGTTTTGTGCTTTTAGCACAAACATGGTCTATAATGGTGGGGTGATTTACAAGATATCCATAATTCTCCAGTAGAGGAAATGAAGACGTAGAGAAACCAGGGTACCTATGCGAGGCTATTTGGAGGTCTCGCCAGATGTCTGATAACGTGAAGCTGATAGAATTCCAGACCACTCTTAGGGAAAGGGCCTTGATGTGGTTCATAAAATGGTCGGAGTTACATCAGAACCCAATGGTGGATGAGATTAAAAGAGAGTTTGTACAGGAATTCAAACTTCCCTAGATGAATCAACAAGGGTTATCAAAGTTGTGGGAGATAAAGCAGTGGGAGGGAAAAAACACTTGGAAACTAATGCAAAGGTTTAAGGATGCAATTGGTAAGCTCATTTATACAATTGACCCAAATCACTAGAGGGATTAGTTCATCAAAGCACTGTTACCCCTCACCCAGACGTCGTTGACACAATAGAAGATCGAGATGCTACAAGATGCCCTAGAGCAAGCAACCTGAATAGAGGCTATGTTAGGGTATCCGCATGAATATCGAGGGGGAGATAATTTGCATGATCCCTCTATCTTAGGTCTTCAACACCAAATTGTAAGTCTAACAGAGAAGTTGAAAGATCTACAACCAAAATTCCTAGAAGGGCCAAATGTGTGGTGTACCAATTTCCTAGTGGAAGGTCTCGTTTCCAAGGAGTTCCCAAGGCTAAGGGGTGTGGGTACCGGATTAGATCCAGGGGGACCATCAGGGCCCCCACCCACAGCAGGAGTCACGGTGGTAGGATTGCAAGGAGCATATCTTGGTCGCAACAAACCATAGTATTGTGAAGTGTGTATGGGGTATGGACACCCTCCTCGCTTGTGCAAGATATTGCAACCATATTATAATGTCCCAAATAACAACTATTGTGAGTTTTACATGTCCACAACTCACCACATTGACCAGTGTAGAGTGCTAGATGCACTAGTGGATTGGTTGGACCACTCAACTTTTCGGGTCAATGATACGGCTCCATGCGGGTAAGGAGGTGGAGGAAGAAGAGGAGGAAGTGCAGGGGGTAGGGGCCCTATTCTTTGTTACAACTGTGACCATGAGGGACATGTTGCGCAGGATTTCCCTCTACCAAGGAAACACTGGTGCTCTCAGTGCAGGGTTAATGCCCATGCAACGAAATATTGTCCGGAGATGATCGCAAGATGGGAGTGTTGACAAGGTTAATCCTCTATGCAGAAATAGACGATCCCTCTAGCCCAATGAGTGGGTCTAGCAAATGAAGTGACAATCAACTAGACATATTCCTAGGTTATAATTGAAAAGAAGAACAAAGGAGATGGCCTACCTCGTTCTAATGCTATTCCGATTTCCTTTGTTGATGACCTTGAACTTCTTGTGTCATAGACTTGTTCCTTCTTCTCTCAGTGTTTATGTACCTATGCAAGTGATCAAGATAGAACAAAGCATGCCAAAACCAATAGCCAATCCAATAACAACCTACTTAGTCAATCAAGGAATGTTAAGTTAAATAATACATGAACATATATATTTTGGGAAGATGAACCAGAAGTTGTATATTATTAGGAAAAAAAGGGAAGATTACAACCAAATCCTTGATGTTGAAAGGCTCTCCTTGAGTGGTAATCCAAGCCCGAGCCAAGAACTCTCCAAGCACTCCTTCTCCAAGTCTAATGAATAACATCTAGGCACAAGCTTTGCATAAGGGTGCAAATAGACATAGACCAACCATTTGGGAATGGGAGAAGATGAATTTATAGGTTGGGAAAGGGAGTTAGGACCTCTCCAAAGATAGGATTAAGCCCTCATCTCAAGAAGGTAGCTCATAGGGATAAGACCAATAGGCCAATTTTGGAGGATTCGACCTCACCTACTCCAAACAACCTCCATCTCGTCACTTTGGAAGCTTCTTGATCACGAAGCTTATCATCCTCTTTGTGAAAATTACCTCTTTGGGATCATCACGGGTATGCAAGGGAACAAACTGATGCCATCAAAAGTCAAGTGTAGTGCAACATGTGACCATCATCATTTTATGCTTTATAAGAGTGATGATTCTCCATTTAGGGTTTTTAGAGCTATTTCTTCAAGGAAAGCTCAAGGTATTTTCCAATAAATGTCTTAGGAGGTATCTGAGTTGTATACATGAATGAGTACACTGCATAATGGTCATGTTTCAAACACTTAGTGGTATGTCACAGGGAATTGTAGGAGGTGTGACAAAATATTGTGTAACAGGGAGGAGCGGAACAGAGAACGAGGGGTGAATTTGATCAATACAGAGCCCAGGATCACAGAGGTAGCCCTGCTATCCAATATTAACATAGTTACATGTGGTGGAAATAAGACTGGACCTAAACAGGGCACTCCAAACCAACCCATAATCATCCGAGTAGCCTCCACAAAGCGGACATATAACTCTGAGTAGCAGAAACAATACTACAAAGAGGCACAAAATTGTTTGACAATTTGACTGAAGGCACATGATTATCAAAATGGAAGACAAAATCTCGTAAAGACAAGACTCCATACCTTCCAAAATACACTATTGTTATACCTATTAAGGAATGGTTCAGTCTATTCTTGCAGATTGTCAATGATGATCATATGCTAGGGAAACTACAGAGAAAATTGAGAGTAGCTATACTAGAGGAAGAAGATGAAGGGGGGCAAATCTCTACCAACTTGCCTGAAAGGAACACTAGAAAAGCAAGGATAAAAAAGAAGAAAATGAGTAGAGAATTCAGAATAATTGCTTAGATTCCAGAATTTAAGATCAAGGACACTATGCTAGATCTGGGCTCTTATGTCAACATCCTACCAAGAAAGATGTGGGAAGAACTAGGGAAACCTCAGCTAACATTCTCACCAATCTAGTTGTGGATGGACAATTAGTACTGTATACTTCCAATTGGGATACTAGAGGTTGTGGAGGTAGATGTAGTAGTAGTAAAGATACAAGTGTATTTCGAAGTGATCGATATTACGGGAGACAAGGATCCTTACCTGACACTACTAGGTATCAATTGGGCCTATGAAAAGTATGCAATCATATATCTAAAGAAGGAGCTTATGATCTTTGAAGTAGAGGGAGTAAGAGTCATTCAACCACTAGACTCGTCTCAGGGGCCCAGATTTACAGAACCCGTAGATGACAAAGAAGAGTCAGGGATGTTAGATCAACTCTACAGATTAATGACGGGAAAGAGAGAAGATTACATAAACCCAGAAATTGAAGGATTGATTAGATGGAGGAGTATCCAGAGCTTTGAGGTTGGTTCAGAAGCAACATGGGATTATTGGCAACTGTTGGGGCATTCATTTTTAATTTTGAAATATTTTGAGGATACGAAGAAGGGAAAACAAGTGGCGACAGCAACGGTCAAGTTACTAAGAAGACATCTGGCAAGGGAAACAGGAACAGGCAGTTGTGGAGAAGACATCTGGGAAGGGAAACATGAACAGGCAGTTGTGGCAAGGTGTCAGCAGAAAGTAGGGGTAGACGAGTGGACAAGGCGGATGAATGGGAGTTGAGGAAAGAGACAGCGAAATAGAATTGGCAGTGAAAAAGGCATGGGAGAATACAAATGAAGGAGACTGCAACAAGAGAAGGGTTGGAATATTTGAGGTAAAAGATGAGTAGTGAGGAGGATGCGAGATACTAGAGTATCAGACCTGAAGACCAGAGCAGTAACAGGAAAGCCCGAGTTCTATAAGCCTAGTATTTTATATATTTGTATATGGTTGAGTCTGAATGTATAATGTACTGAAACTTCTGTTGGATTAATGTAAAAGAGAAATCAGACTGGTTACTTGGTATCGTGTGTGTCTTTAGTTATGATTCATGGACCCACTAAATTTTTTTATATGTTGCAAGTCTATTCTCATATTAGATTGATTATCATGTTGATATGTTCTTATATTGAATATATGCATTGGGCCGTATATATATTAATGGTTAAGATATCCCTAACATTACACTAAAACCTTCTTAGTTTTGGTCGCGGCACGCCTCAGGTGAGACTCCTTATCCCTCGGGGTTAGGTGAAAATGTCGGCGTTGTCCTAGACTACAATGAACCATTGTTGGACCCTTATGCTTGAACCCATCATTTTGTACCAACAAATGGTTCCATTTTTGGGACCTGAAGTTATAAGAACCAATTTGGAATATGGTATCGAGGATATTTAAGAAATAGATTCAGGATTGGTGGTATAAATGAGTAGACCAATTTATATTAGAACAAGCTATTCATTGGGGTCAACCCATTGCCAAAGTAAGTAAATAGATTTTGTACTCTGAGGTTGCGAGTGACTAATATGAGATCTTCTAGTGTAAGTTCCCAGAAGACTTGTATAATTGGTTAAGGAGGCTAAAAGTATAGAATCAACCAGAAGGAACGACACTAGCCTGTCACAACTGGGTTCCCTCAGACCTTGCATCACTTTAACACTTGGATATCGATCTGACAAGGGCAGTAGATTTTTGGGTATAGACTACAGTAGAGGGATACATAGTCGAGTTTTTAGTAGAGAACTATCAATCCTTCTCAAGGGTGGAAGTAGTGTTCAAGTCAGGATTAAGAGGGAAGCTGGTGAGGGAAGTGCCGTTGTGGATTAAGATGTTCATGGTGGAAGAAGGGTTGCTACCTTTACCTACAACAACCATGGTAGCGTAAAACCCTAGTACTAGGGGAAGGGCCTAAGGGGAGGATGCTACCGGTTGGGGAATGTAGATGCTGTTGAAGGAATGGATGTAGAAGGATTGCAGAAAGCTAGAGATATTAGAGCACAAAGGAGAGCGCTACTAGCTGAAAAGTGGCAGGAGAGAGCAGTATAGACTCTGAAAGAGAGATGGATGGGACCCCACCAATTAGGGGCGGTTTCAGGGGGCTCAAAAGGAGGAAAGAGAATGGAGAAAGATGAAAGATCTAGAAAAAAAAAAGAATTATGATGGCAAGAACAAAAGCCAAGATAATTATGGGGACTCTCCCTTACAGGTTGCGGGAAACATGCCAGAGGAAAAGGTTTGTAACAGTTGCAAAGAGGAAATAGAAGATGAAATGGGTAATGTCATGAGAATATTATTTGCCAAAGATGAAACATACGTAAGAGATCAGCAGAAGAATCCCAAAAGTACAGGTAGTATCCTCCCCGACCTTCCCTTGGTGCCTTAAAATAACCCTCATAAACTTTTTGCTAAGTTAGCTAAAGTGATACGAGTACACAACGTGCATGAGAAGTATAAGGCAAGTTTTAACACAGTAAATAATAGTGGAATTAGTAGTATTAGTAATTTAGGACTACAAGGATCTTAGCAACTTGGAAACAAAGGATTTGTGTTTTTGGTGCACACTCGAGTAACCATGGTAGGATCTTTCACTAGATATCCTGAATTTGCTGGTAGAGGAAATGAAGACATAGAACATCATTGGACACATTGTGAAGCTATATGGAGAGAGAATCAAACACCAGATAATGTCAAATCATTTGAGTTCCAAACCACATTAAGGGAAAGAGCTCTACGTTGGTTTATAAAATGGGAAGAATAGAACCAAAATCCAATAGTAGATGATATTAAGAGAGGCTTCATGCAAGAATTCAAAGCACCTCAGATTGATCAACAAGGATTATCATAACTATGGGAAATTCAATAGAAGGAAGGTGAAAGTGCTTATGAACTGATGCAGAGATTTAAGGATTTTATTGCCAAGCTGAGCTACACCTTAGATCCTAATCATCAGAGAGACTAGTTCATCAAAGCACTCTTACCCCTTACAAGAACACCATTGACACAACAAAATATTGGGACTCTCCAAGATGCTTTAGAACAAGCATCATGTATAGAAGCCATGGCAAGGGACCCGCATGAGTATCAGGGGGATGGGATTGCAAGCCCGTCAATAATGGGCCTCTAAAATCAAATTTCCAACTTAATGAAAAAACTAAAATATCTACATCCAATTCGACCATCTAGACCTAACGTATGGTGTACTCACTGCCTGGTGGAAGGACATGTTGCGACAGAATGCCCAAGGTTGAGAGGCATCAACAATTCAGGGGGGATTGCAGGACCATAAGGAACCCGGCCAACATCAATATTTGTGACAGTAGGAGCACAAGGAGCTTTCCTAGGACAGAATACACAAGAATATTGTGAAATATGTAGGAATTACGGACATTTACCATGGGTATGTCCAATACTACAAAAGTACTCTAATGTACCAAATAATAACTATTGTGAATTTTGTGCATCCACAATGCATCACACTGACCAGTGCAGGGCATTAGATGCTTTAGCAGAGAGGCTGGATAGGTCCACATTCAGGGTCAACGAATCTAGTAGGGGAGGACGAGGAGGAAACATGAGAGGAGGAAGAGGTCCCGTAAGATGCTATAATTGTGATCAGGAGGGGCATGTTGCTAGAGAATGTCCGCTCCCCAAAAGACCATGGTGTTCGCAATGTAGGGTCAATACACATGCTACAAAGGATTTCCCTAAGCTCATTGCAAAATGGGAAGAAAGGACTAGACAGAGAGGGGCCAATCTGATTAATGCAGAGCCTCGTACTAATGACACTCTTCCCGTAAATAACATAAATATAGTTACAAGAGGAGGAAAGAAGACAGGGGAAGATCAGAGTACAGTGGACCCACACTCAATTGTTTGGGTAGCATCCCCAAAGAATTCATATAACCCCACACAACAAAAACAATATTATCAAGAAGCAGCTAAATTGTTTGAAGGAATGACATAGACAAATAAAAACCAAAAATAAGACAAGCGTGCACTCGGCAATGCTCGACTGATAGAAGAATGGTTTAAGATATTTTTGCAAATCGTTGATGATGAGAAGATGTTGAAGGAGTTGCACAGAAGTTTGAAAGTGGTGTTGCCAGAAGATGAGGAGAAACAAGAACCAATATCTGCCAACTTGCCAGAAAGACATACAAGAAGAGTGTAGCAAAATAGAAATATAACTGGAAGGGAATCCTGAATCGATGCTCAAGTTGCAAGATTCCAGATCAAGGACATGATACTAAACCTGGGGTCGGATGCAGACATCATACCCAGGAAAACATGGGAGGCATTGGGGAAGCCAAAACTTAAATATTCACCAATACAATTGAGAATGGAAAATCAATATTGCATTTTTCCTATTGTAAGGTTGGAAGATGTAGAGGTGGATGTAGTAGGAGTAAATACATATAATGAATTTGAAGTGATTGATATAATGGGGGACAAGGACCCATACCCAACACTTATTGATATCGACTGGGCATATGAAAACTGTGTTGTCATCGACCTGGAGAAAGAGTTAATTATCTTTGCAGCAGAAGGGATGCGGGTGATACAACCCTTGGGTCCATATCAAGGACCTAGGTTCATGGAACATGTGGATGATAGTGACAAGCCGGGAATGTTAGACCAACTATACACACTAACGACAGAAAAGAGAGAGGATTATATAAATCCTATGGCAGGAGTATATGTCAGCTGGAGGAGTATTCAAAGCTCAGAAGTTGGTTCAGAAGCCACATGGGATGCATGGCAGCAAGGGGGATACAAACTTGATACCAGACATTGCGCAAATATATGCAAGATAAAATGGATAGGGGCAAAGGTAAGGGACTATCCAAAATTCCACGATATTGAATCAGTAGACATATTTTTTTAAAAAAGTAGACAAAGACATAAGAGAAGATCACAAGGTTCCATTATTATATATTGCGTTATACACCACCCCGACAAGGTGATGGAGAGCACACTGCAACATGTTGCTTGAATGGGGAACCATAAAGAAATCCATGAGAGAGAAGTTTAGTCAAGAAGAAGACCAACCACAGAATAGAGTGAAGTATAGAGGTAATTCAAATCCAAAGAAAAATTTAGAAGACTACATAGAAAATTAGGAAAGAGAAAAGGTTTCGAAGGAAATTTGGGTGCATGTATTTATACACGCTCCAGGTACAATCCTACCAGAATGGTACATATAGGAGGAACTTCGTAAAAAAACGTCGGATTGGGATATCATGGCTAGCCAGTTCAACAACAACTTCTCGTTCAAAGATCTTGATCAATGCATGACTGAGACCTTATATGCAATCAAAAGGATCATGTTCACTCCAGGACAGTTATGGGAAGGTTGTGTTGATGAGAAGTTTCTACAATATGTTTATGAAGTAGGTTATCCAGAATATATGTCCTGTGAAAATTTAGATGCAGAACTAGATGAATATGATTTAGAAGGATTAATACACCTGACCTTTCAGGAAACAAAAGGGGAAAGGGATATTCAAGAAAGTCCTGCAGGAGAGGCCACACACCTACTCTCGATGAAATTGCGAAAGCATAATATTGGATCAGATGATAAACCCAAGATGGCATCCATCAGAGATTATTGGGATGAACAAACAACAAGGGAGATCTTCGATCTGCTACAAGAATATCAAGACTTATTCCTAGCTTCAGTAGCTAAGCTAAAAGGGATAAAAGGGGACATAGGAGAGATGAAGATTGTGCTGAAACCAAATTCTCATCCAGTAAAGCACAGGCCATATAGGCTAAACCCAAGAGTGAAAGAAAAGGTCAAGAGGGAGATTGACAAAATGCTAGAAGCTGGACTTATATTCCTGGTGGATGAAGCGGAATGGATTAGTCCAATCATTATACAGAACAAGAAAGACACAATGGAGATCAGAGTCTGTGTTGATTACTGAAGTCTAAACAATGCATGTGTGCATGATCCCTTCCCAATACCATTTAGTGATGAGGTTCTAGACAATGTAGCGGGGAATGAAGCGTATTCCTTCACTGATGGATTTTCAGGCTACCATCAGGTTTGAATAGTAGAGGAAGACAATGTTTACAAAAAAATGGGGGTCATATGCTTATCATGTAATTCCATTCAGGTTAAAGAATGTACCAGCGATTTTCTCAAGGATCGTTATAACTGCATTTAGATATTATATCCACAGGTTCTTGGAGGTATACATGGATGACTAGGCAGTTGCAAATTTCCTTGAATATAAAAAAATGCATCTTTGCAGTTCCATACGAAACATTGTCGGGCCATATTGTTTGCAAATATGGAGTGTGATTAGATCCTGCAAAGGTTGCGGAAATCATTAACATGGAATCCCCACATAATATAAAGCAGTTGCAGTCCAATCTAGGCCATACAAGGCATTATCGACAATTCATCAGGAATTACACATCAATTACAACCCCTATGGAAATGTTACTGAAAAAGACGAAAGAATTCACTTGGTCAGAGGCCTGTCAAGCAACATTGAAAAAGTTGAAAGAGAAAATGGTAAGCACTCCTATCCTTTTATACCCAGACTGGAATAAGAAATTTCATGTACATATTGATGCATCAGGGATCGCACTAGGAGTAGTACTAGCGCAACTGGGAGAGAGAAATATGGATCACCCAATGTACTATGCCAACAGGAAATTATCAACTGCAGAAAGAAACTATATGACAACAGAGAGGGAAGCACTGGCCATGGTTTACTCTCTATAAAAATTTAGGCATTACTTGCTGGGAGCGCCATTTAAATTCTTCACAGACCATTCAACACTGAAGTATTTGGTGAAAAAACCAGTATTGGAAGGTAGAATATGTCGTTGGTTATTACTCTTTCAAGAATTCACGTTCGAGGTAGTCATAAAACCTGGAAGGCTAAATGTGGGGCCAGATCATTTGTCAAGACTGGAGTCAGGAGAGAATGAAGGGCCATTAGATGATCAGTTACCAAATGCTGACTTATTCAGAATAGAGGCAATTCTAGACTACTTAGAAGAAATTGCTGGGCTACTAACGACAGGGTACTGCCCGGAGGGGTATACGTCAACACAGAAGCGACATCTAATAGTAAGGGCAATGGATTATCAACTAATCACAGGACATCTCTACAATATGGGCCTTGATCAAATTCTAAGACGTTATATACTTCAACATGAAAGGGAAGAAGTGCTATGGGAATGTCACGTTGGAGTTGCGAGAGGCCATGTCAGAGGGAAAGCCACTGCAAGGAAAATACTGCACGCAGGATTATGGTGGCCAACTATCCACAAGGATTCTAAGGAATTCGTTAAAAATGTGATGTCTATTAGAGAGCTGGAAATACATCACGTCGATATGAAATGTCTTTAAACCTAGTTCACACAGTGCAGATTTTCAAGAAATGGGTGATAGACTTCATTGACCCTATAACACCACCAGCATGACATTCACATGCAAGGTACATCATAACGACTACAGAATATATCACATGATGGGCAGAAGAAACACTAGTCAATGACTGTACAACCGACATTGCTACAAGATTTATCTTTGAATGCATAATATCAAGATTTGGATGTCCAAAAATCCTGAGAAGTGATCAAGGGACACATTTCATTAATGAAACTGTTGAGAATCTTCTTCAGAACTTTATGATTCAACATAAAAGAAATAGCTCATATCACCCACAGGCCAATGGAATAGTTGAAGCATTCAATAAAATACTAGAGAAAGGCCTCACAAAAATTGTATCAGCCAACAGGGATGACTCGGATGAACACGTGCCAACAACTTTATGGGCCTACAGAACAACAGTGAAAAGAATACAAACAAACAAACACCATTTTAGCTAGTATATGGAAAAGAAGCAGTGGTCCCAACGAAATTCATAGTGCCAAGCATGTTTATTTCTCAAGAAACCAAAATGATAGATGATGCAACATTAAAAGAAAGAATGGATAAATTGATGGAACTAGACAAATCGAGATTTCAAGCTGAGTTTCACCAGTCAGTAGAGAAAATGAGGAAAAAATATTGGCATGATAGACATATCAGAAAGAATACATTCCAAGTCGAAGATAAGGCACTATTATACAACAACAAATTCCAAAAGTTTCTAGGGAAATTAGAAATGCACTGGTTGGGCCCATTTATAGTTTTAGAAATCAAATATTTTGGAGTGGTAAGGCTAGCGCAACTGGAAAACATTATGTTACTGGGATGGGTGAACAATGCACGCCTGAACCCTTCAAAAATCCAACAACCATACAATCAAGTTAAAGGGTCTCGGAGATGAGCCTGCAAAGTAGGTGGTAGTCAATAATACCTATTCAGTTCAATACCAAGTTTATTTGTAGTTCTTGTATTTTATAGTATTTTATTTTTTCAATAAGGTTGCAGCAACTATGCCATGATACCGCAAACCATTTGTGGTTGGGGGATAGTCACATGCTTTGTCAATCTTCATAATCACACGCTTTGTCAGTATTTTTCGTCGTACGACTAGTCCTTTCCATAATAAGTAACTAATAATACAATTGTCAAACAAAGGCCCATAAAATATTTTTCCTGTTAGGAACAAAATTGATCTAATAAATACACCCCATCATGAAAAATTTATTAACCATGCGGCTCACTCTATCGTTCCCTGTTACACGTCATATATGTCAAGTCCAAGTTAGTCGACGACGGCAAAGAATGGTTAAGCTTCATGGGGAAAGTTTCCGTAGTAATTAGTTGCCAAGTCCAGTTAGAAAACATCGTGTCAAGTTCTGTCTACTTAATTTGCATGACAATGCAGGAAACTACAGAATTTCAAACGCAGGTAGCAGAAGAACTCCAAATTTTCTCTAAAGAACAGCAACAATAGAAGTGCAGAAGTTCGAGGCCTCCAGTAACAATTGTCTACCAGAGATGAAGATCAATGGCAAAAGGAATTATTTCAGTCCTAGAGGACAGACTCGATGAGCGAATTATCTTGTTGGAAAATCCGTATGGAAAATATGATAAATCCACCTTGGTGGACAATGATCTTATGGATTGCTTCCAATTTCTAGTGCTAAAGAGGGAGGTGTATACAAAGGAAATTCCAAAGGAAGATGGCACAATGACAACTAGGTTCAAAGAAGATTTTAGAGGTATACAATGATTGATATTAATCAATCTGAGGAGTCTACCAGTTTTCGGCACACAACTGGCTGCGATGTAGTGCACGAAGCTCCTAGCCATCAAAATGCATGGAGGATCATTGTGGCTTGACGAGGAGTATGCATTTCATGTAGATTATATCCATCGTCTCATAGGATGTTCAACAGGAGGAAATGCGGTAAATATAGCGTTCCAAGCAGGAACAAAAAGAGTAAAGAAGGAAGGAGAAAATGACTAATATGGAAAATATAGGACAAAGAATGGGGGAATGGTAGCAAAGATTGATCTTATTAGAAAAATTGAGATAACATTCACTTGCTACATAATAGTAGGAAAAACAATGAGACACTTTTCAAGAAATGAGTGCACTCTGGACGCAATCTCGATTGCAGAGCACTGTTGTAAGGGAGAAGTGCTCAACTGGTCAGCTTTTGTGCTAAATGAGCTCTTTGAGGCATGTGAGGATATCTACAGGAGGAGTACCAATTTCATATTCGGATATATATTGATGACTTTATCAATGTGGAAGTGGCAACCACCAAGAGGAAGGAAGATGTTGCAGATTACCGAAGGAAAACTGGTAGTGCTTAGGTATGAGCCATGGAGAGTTTCAGGAGACCCAAGCAGCAAGGAGATCAATGAGAGGGCCTTCGATGGATGTTATGAGCTGATGCTAGACACAATTGGTCGATAAAGAGGGTACCCAAACTACTCTTAGATGAATTTTTGCAAGACATATGGTTTGGAGTCTCGCATGGACACACATACCTCAGACCTAGATGTGTCCACCCTGAGACCTTTAAGATGAAGCCACAGAAATTTGTTTTATCTGAGGCAGCACTCCACAGCAAAATTGGGTCATGGTTGGGGGTTGCATGTGAGATCACCAAAGGGAAATATTGATATTTGTTTGAAGGACTGAGACCATAGTCACAAGCAGGGGAAGCGGGAGAGCAACAGAAAGAGATAAGCTAAGGAATACATAGAACCAATGGTGCTACAAATGGAACAAAAAATGTTTTCAATAAGGCAGAAAATCACAAGCTTTGGTGAACCTTCAGGTGAGACAACCCAACCCATGCTTTTTCAAGGTTCTACTATGTTTACACCAATAATCACAACTCTGCTAGCCATGGAAATTCCTACTGTTGGACCTAAAGCTCAATCAAAACCAACAATCCCAAAGCCCAAGAAGAAAAGAGTAGTCAAAAACCCATTAACCCAGAAGGCCAGAACTAACGAATCAATTCACATTGTCGACCTCACTGAGGTCAGAAAATTGATATCCACATCACCTATTGTAGAAGAAAATCCCCAAAATTCATCTGCCATTCCACCACAGTCACGGGAACCTTCTTTGCACACAACCCCATCTTCGTAACCTTGTTGGAAACCATGCCCTCTCCCGTACAAGGATGGAAACAAAATAAATGGAAGTAGACTCAACCCAGCAGCCTAGAGGGGCCAACTATAGTAATAACTCCAAAAAATCCTCGCTAGTATCAACACTTCTCGGGTCGGTCCCACTGCAGGGGGAAGAACCATCATGATCATTCTGTGGTTAGCTGGAAATGAACAATACCAGCTAGTATTTCCTATAAATTTCCCATTGGTCCCCAACCCTAATATCATTCCCTCCACTCCCCAGTTCACCCCACCATCACAGCTAGTAAACTCTCCCACCTCCCACTCTGAAAAATCCATTGCCAGTGGCTTACCCATTCAAGCCAACTTTCCAAATCCCAACACAATGCAGACCAAGACCCTGTAACACTAGTCATCGGCACAACTATTTGCATTCATCCAACAAGTTACACAAAGAGCTGAAAGGATACATGATGACTTGGTTTGGGAACATGAACAATAGAAGTAGCAACTATAGGAGGTTACAGAGGAAAGAGATCACCTAAGACAGGAAAATACCGATCTATAGGCACAAGTAGATTAGGTGATAGAAGAAGAGGCTACCTGAATTGGTACATTCTGTAAGATATAAGTGGGAGGTCAATATATGAGTGAATCCCTGCTATCCTTTTGTCAAGCAAGCGATCATATGCAATACGAGCCATATAACTAGATAAGCGAGCCTAGCATAAGCGCACTTATCCCACCCACTTCCGATCGATCTTAGCCTTGATTGCTAGCGCTCTATAGCAATCAATATTGTAGCGCTTCCTCCCGCGAATAGGAGCAATCATAAAGTGATCCGACTCTATAGCGCATTTGTTAGGGTTATCCCTTTACTGACGTACGCCCCGTACCTGCCCGCTTATATTTCAGGCTCTGGCTCACCGCTTCTCATGTATGTAGGGGGGGGCGCTACTTTGGAACTAAAGCACCTTCACTTGGGGAGCCGGTCGGGGCACTGACCTGCGACAGTTCCTATCCTGTCCAGCCTCCTAAGCATACAGATTGACCCTTTATCGATTGATTTGGGATATGGGAGAGATCACTTATGTGGTAGGGGTGAACCAGCCCATATAGAACTAAATCCTGCCTGTAAATAAACCCGGAAATTGAGCATGCATGAGGGGGAACCGGATCATAAAAGGGATCCATTTGCTTGCCCATGCCGCACCATAAAATAGTGAAATAAGGTCGACCAGTGAGAAATTGAAATGGATCGTGTACCCTTTTCTCTCGATTTGTGGCGGCAACGAATGATAACTCGGCATATTCGACCCACGTCCTGGCTATTATTTGTTTGTATAGATAGATCCTCTACAAAGCAAAGAAAGATCTATCAAGCTATTAATCAATCACTTGCACCAACAAATGGACTGTCCCACCCACCGTCACGAGAGCAAACCACATCGATTTGGTTGGATTAAAGCGACACCCACATACATCCTGTCGTAATCGAAGCGGGACTTGAGTCTCTCACCAAACCATACTGATGTTAGCGTTTTCTTATCTTCTTTATTGCGGCTCATGAAGAATAGTGAGTGAAGAGGACAAAAACAAGAGTAAGGCTCCTTTCCTTCCTACCTATGATGTGATGAATGCGAATGGGAATCAGATCATTCACTTGTTTTCCATGGTAGGTACCTCGGAATCGGATGGTCGTAGACAGGATTGGAAAGCGTGCGTATACTCAAGAAAAAAAAACACCTGATCATCCGGAAGCATAAGATCAGAGCAGAGCCCGGTCATATTCAGGGCGTTAAGACTGCTAACTAAGGACGGACCGACCTACTTTCTGTGGAGGCGAAGGCGTGAGAAAGAGGAGGGTCGAGCGAAATTTTGGTCACTCTGGCCGATGATAATAGATGTTAACACATAAGCCCCGAAGGAAATTGCAACATGCACATTGGAAAATTGTTGCGACCACATTCAAGTAGCATGCTAAAGTCTAGTGGCAACAAATGCTGACATGAAGAAAAAACTAGAGACAGTCAAATGAGTATTTCTAGATCCGATGGAGATATATGCCCAACAATAGATGAAAAAATCAGCGTGGTACCAGCTAAGAAAAAAGCACCCGCTAAAGCACTGGCTAAGAGATATGCCCTAATGGATAAAGTACATGACTAGCTGGGAATCCTCGCAATAAAGAATCCACCAGTATATCCTATGAGGGAACAACTTCAAACCTTGTTTGCCAACAGCAAGGAATGAAAAGGCTCTGACCAACTCCAAAATATCATGAAATAGATCGCAGTTATTCAAGCACAAGTTTCCCAGATAGAGGAAGAATCAACAAAAACCAAGAAGATCATCTGGGACTTGAGACCTCCAGTCCGACTACAAGTAATGGCCCTAAAGGAAGCCTGCAATAGTAGTGAGGAATAGTGGAACCGCCTGCAGAGTTAAAGACCAAGTGAACTAACATCCAATGTAGCTAACGACTTCACCCAAAAGGTTACTTCAACATTATTGCATGGGAAGTTTCCCTCCACAAATACAACAAATTCAGGTAGAAGACAAGCACCAATGTTCCTGGGTTTGGGCCCTCATTTGGGAAAGAAGGTCGGTAGAGAGAAGAAGGAGCAACCACAGTAGGAACCACCCATCCAATGACAGAGGATACAACGGAAGCGGTGGCTCATCAGATGGAAGAACAAGAGAGGCCACCAATAGAAGTATCTACAGAAACAACAACAGGACCCATAACACTTGAGATAGATTGACTCGAGGATGAGTCAAAGAACTATGGTCGGGGCCTGTTGGGGCCTTCGTTTTGAATTTTGAAAGATTTTGAGGATACAAAGAAGGGAAAATAGGTGGTGGTAGAAATGGTCAAGTTGTGGAGAAGACAACTGGGAAGTTAAAGAGGAATAGGCAGTTACAGGATGGTTGTGGCAAGGTGTCAGTAGAAAGTAGGGGTAGTTGAGTGGACAAGGCAGACGAAAGGAAGTCGAGGAAAGAGAAAACCGAATAGAACTGGTAGTGCAAATAGCAGAGGAGAATACAAAAGAAGGAGAAGGGTTGGAATAGTTGTGGTAAAAGACTAGTAGCAAGGAGGATGCGAGATACCAGAGTATCAAACCCGAAGACTAGAGCAGTAATAGGAAAGCCCGAATTGAGATCTATTGCGAGTCGTGATGTTATATAAGCCTGGTATTTTATATATTTTTCTATGGCTGAGGCCGAATGTATAATGAACTGAACCTTCTGTTGGATTAATGTAAAATAGAAATCAGACTGGTTACTTGGTATTGTGTGTGTATTTAGTTATGATTCATGGACCCACTAAAAGTTTTTATATGTTGCGAGTTTATTCTCATGTTAGATGTTGGGTGTGGAGCCTGATTATCTTATGCATTCAAAGGTATCATTGCATTGGACCTCGGTTCGTAATTGCCGCCCGTAAAATATACACTGCAAGGGGGGTCCCGGGGGGGGGTAGCTGTGACCTTTTGGAGCCCCCCCGACAGGGGATCAGGGGCAGCGCCCCCGAAGCTAAAAATAGATGTAAATTTTCCTTTTAAAATATTGTAATTTTGTAGTCAATCTGGGTCGTTCATTAGGCAGAGATCTGATGGTAGAAGTTATGTTTAATTTAGGGTTTTTTCGCTAGAAGGCAACCCCTCGCTATATATGACGAAATTGTATTGCATCTATGTAGATCTGTATTCTGAGTGAGAAAGAGAGAGGATATTGTGTGAGAGTGAAGAGGGAATTACAACAGATCTGCTGTAGGTTGTATCTCTTCAGTTTGCTGGATAATATAAAAGGAAGGACTGACCATTTCTCTGTGGACATAGCCCAAATTAGGTGAACCATGTATATTTGTGTCTCTCTTGTTTTATGTGTTTTCTGTGTTTGTATTTCTGAAATATATTTTATGTGTTCTATTGCTCTGTAATATATAATAAAGGTACATTTCTTTGATTTTGCCTCAAGCATTGTTCTATTTTCTTTATTAATGTGGACAAAGGCTTCACAACCAAAAGTTTTTAAAAGGATCAGCTGCAGGAAAAGAAACAGGGAAAAGAAAACAGAAAATACACAGTGCATGAAGAGATCACAGAAAAAGTGATGGTGCTTGAAAATCATAATGGTCAATAGCCAGAACAACAACCACAACAACAACAACCACCTCAAACACATGAAAGTGGTGTTATACGATCTACCAGGATAAGTAGACCCCCTGAACGATACTCTCCTTCATTATATTATGTATTGTTGACTAATTCTGGTGAACCGGAATGTTATTAAGAAGCAATGTAGGTTGAAACCAAGAAGAAGTAGGAGCAATCCATGAAAGAAGAGATGGAATCCTTAGCACATAACCAGACTTGGCACTTAGTCAGGTTGCCTGTAGGTAAAAAAACATTGCAGAATAAATGGGTTTACACGTTGAAGGAAGAATATGGAGGTAGACAAAGGTATAAAGCCAGATTTGTGGTGAAGGGGTTTTCACAGAAAAAAGGGTATAGACTTTGATGATATATTTTCTCCTGTTGTTAAAATGACTTCAATCAGAACTATTTTAAGTCTAGTAGTAGCTGAAGATTTTCATCTTGAGAAGTTAGATGTAAAGACAACTTTTCTCCATGGGGATATGGAGGAAGAGATATATATGTAGCAACCACAAGGATATGAGTTAAAAGGGAAGGAGAAACTAGTGTGCAGGTTGAAGAAGAGCTTGTATGGCTTAAAACAGGCTCCAAGGCAGTGGTATGTAAAATTTGACATGTTTATGTCTGAACAAGGTTATATTGGATGTCACTCTGATCATTGTGTTTGTCTCAAAAGACAAAATGATGGTAGCTATATTATATTGTTATTGTATGTAGATGTCATGCTTGTTGCAACTTCTAACATGCGGGAAATAAATATGCTCAAAAGAAAATTGGCAAACTTGCTTGCAATGAAGGGTTTGGGTGCTGCAAAACAAATCCTTGGTATGAGAATAACTAGAGATAGGAATAATCGCAAATTAACATTGTCTCAGAGTGAGTAATGCAAAACCAGTTAGTACATCTTTGGCTAGCCATTTCAAACTAAGTAAGGAAATGTGTCCCAAGACTCAGGAAGAAATGGCTGATATGTCTAAAGTTTCATATGCATTAGCAGTTGGAAGCTTAATGTATGCAATGGTCTGCACAAGGCTTGATATTGCACATCCAGTGGGAGTTGTAAGCAGGTACATGAACAATCCAGGAAAATAACATTGGATGGAAATAAAGTGGATTCTCAGGTATTTGAGAGGTACCACAAATCAAGAATTATGATTTGGTGGTTCAAACATTACTCTACAGGGATATGTTGATGCAGATATGGCAGGTGATAGAGATAACAGGAGGAGAACCACAGGGTATGTGTTTACTATAGGTGGAACAACTATCAGTTGGGTCTCAAAACTGCAAAGTGTTGTTGCACTCTCAACAACAGAAGCAGAGTATGTTGCTGCTACAGAGGCTAGTAAAGAAATGATTTGGTTATGAAGGTTTCTAGATGAATTGGGTAAGAAGCAGGAGTTGGACAAGTTATACAGTGACAACCAGAGTGCCATAAATCTTGCAAAGAACTCTACATTTCATTCCAAGACTAAACATATATAGCTCAAGTACCATTTCATATGGTCAGCATTGGAAGATGGACAGTTGAAGATGGAAAAGATACACACTAGTCAGAATCCTACAGATATGTTAACAAAAGTTGTAACCAGGGAGAAACTGAGAGTTTAATCAGTTTCAATTGGTCTTCAAGCATGATGAAGAATATGAGAAACATGCAGGTCCAAAGCGGAGTCATTTTCCAGCAAATGAAGCAGCGGTGGAGTTGCTATAATCAGTCTCCAAGTGGGAGATCGTTGGGTGTGGAGCCTAATTATCTTATGTATTCAAAGGTATCGCTGCATTGGACCCCAGTTCGTAATGGGATGGAAAATATGCCCATAAAATATGCATTGTAGGGGGGGTCCAAGGGGGGAAGCTGTGACCTTTGGGAGCCCCTCCCTGGCAGGGGATCAAGGTAGCACCCCCGAAGCTAAAAATAGATGTAAAATTTCCTTGTAAAATGTTGTAATTTCGTAGTCAATTTGGGCCTTTCATTAGGAAAAGATCTAACGGTAGAAGTTATGTTTAATTTAGGTTTTTTTTACCCTAGAAGGCAACCCCTAATTATATATGAGGGAATTGTATTGCGTCTATGTAGATCTGTATTCTAAGTGAGAAAAAGAGAGGAGATTGTGTGAGAGAAAAGAGGGAATTATAGTGGATCTGTTGTAGGTTGTATCTCTTTAGTTTGCTGGATAATATAAAAGGAAGGACTGGCTGTTTCTTCATGGAAGTAGCTCGAATTGGGTGAACCACGTATATCTATGTCTCTCTTGTTTGATGTGTTTTCTGTGTTTGTATTTCTGTAATATATTTTATGTGTTCCGTTTCTCTGTAATATATAATTTTCTAACAATAGATTGATTATCATGTTTATATGTTGTTAGATTGAATATATGAATTGGGCCATATATAGAGTAATGGTTAGGATATCCCTGACATTACAATAAACCCTTCTTAGTTTTGGTCGGATCACACCTCGGGTGAGACTCCTTATCCCTTGGGGTAAGGTTAAATTATCGGCATTGTCCTAGACTACAACGAACCATTGTTGGCCCCTTATGCCTGAACTTAGGGTTTGTCCCTGATTTCATTTTTGTGCCAACAACAACAAGGTAGATACGCGGTCAACACCAAACATTTCACTTTAGTATGCCACACCAATTGGATTGGAACAAAGGTAAGATACTTTTCCATCTTCAATGGTATAGACTCAGTATATTTATTCCTCAACAAGGTTGATGTAACTATAAGGGAGGAACATAGAATACCATTATTAAATGTTTCACTGCAAGCAACCTCAACATGATGTTGGGGGGTCCATCACAAATACCTCCAGGAATGAGAAAGAATCAAGAGAGAAATGAAGGAAATATTCAGACAGGTGGGGGAATACCGAAGGAGTTTGCAAAGTACAAAGGGGATTCTGATCCCCGACAACACTTGGAAATATGTAAGGATAGATGGAACCGAGAGGGGGTTTCGAAAGAACTATGGGTGCATGGGTTCATACACACATTAAGTACATTTCCTAAATCCTGGTATGTACAAGAAGAAATAAGGAGGTAGATGGGAGATTGGGACACTCTGGCCGAACAATTTGTTGGTAGTTTCTCTTTCATGGATGGTGATAGAAGGTTGACCAAGATGTTGCACATTATAAAATAGATCCAACTCACATCAGGAAACTTATGGGACAAGTGCATAGACCAAAGAACTTTACATTACTTATATGAGTCAGGATATCTGGAGGCAATGGTCTATGTAAAGGTTGAAAAAGAACCGGATGAGGACAACCTAGAGGGGTTACGACACCTAACATTCCATGAGACCAAAGGGGGGAGATATATATAGAGGAGGGACTTGTAACTGATGCTCCACACTTACTCCCAGTAAATTTTTAGAAGCACAACATTGGCACATTTGATAAACCTAAGCTGGAATCAATTGGAGATTATTGGGATGAACAAATGACAAAAGAAATTTTTGATCTCCTAAGAGAGTATGAGGATTTATTTCCCTCATCAGTTGTGGAGCTAAAAGGGATTAAGGGAGACATAGGAGAAATGAAAATTGTATTGAAACCCAATACAAAGCTAGTAAAGTACAGGACATACAGGTTGAACCCAAGAGTCAAAGAGAAGGTAAAGAAAGAAATAGACAAGATGCTAGAGGAAGGACTTATTTTTCTAGTGGATGAGGCAAAATGGGTTAGTCTGATAGTGATACAAAACAAAAAGGATGCTACAAAGATAAGGTTTTGTGTGGACTATTGCAGCCTTAACAATGCTTGTGTACATGACCCATTCCCAACACCATTCAGTGATGAGGTCCTAGACAATGTAGCAGGGAACGAAGCATATTCCTTCATAGATGGGTTCTCGGGCTACCATTAGTTTAGAATCGCTGAATAATACAAGAAGAAGACCATGTTTACTATAGAATGGGGGTCATATGCCTACCATGTGATGTCATTTGGTCTTAAGAATGCACCTACAATATTTTCGAGAATTGTGATTGCAACCTTCAGGGACTACATCCACAGGTTCTTGGAGGTATACATGGATGAATGAACGGTATATAGTCTGTTGAAGAAATACATATTTATGGTCCCATTTGGAACACTTTTGGGCCACATTGTGTGCAAAGATGGGGTATGCATAGATCCTGCCAAGGTTGTGGCAATAGTCAACATGGACCCACCTGCCAATGTCAAGCAACTCAGATCGACATTGGGGCACACTGGATACTACTGAATATTCATCTGCAACTATGGCTCCATCACTGCACCAATGGAGAAGTTGTTAAGGAAGGTGAAAGCATTTGCATGGTCGGAGGAGTGCCAAGCTGTGTTGAACATATTGAAGGAGAGGTTGGTAAGTGCACTGATTTTAGTCTATCTCGACTGGAATAAGCAACTCCATGTCCATATTGATGCATACCAAAGTGGTCCTTATACTTTCTCAATGGGCATCAATCCAATGGTTTCTATCTACAAATCATCTACCATCTCATGAACTTAGATTCTCTTTTAACCTCAATTCCAGTAGGGTATATAACTCTTCTCGTAAAAATGAATATGCATGAGAAAATTGTCCCACTTGAGACTAGGTGTTATTTTAGAAGTAGCTCAATAATTTGTAGCTTGATAGTGTGATTGATTCCTTTGTGTTCCTTCCTTCAAACAATCTACAATCACTTCATTTGATTGAGTTGGCATAATTCAAAACATGGGGAATAGGAACCACTTATGTCAAGGATTTAACTTTGTAGTGTAGAATCATTTATTTTGGCTTGCTTTCTCCCATTTGTAATAAAAGTTTTTTTATCTTAGAGAATGAAAAGAGATATCAAGAGCCTACATGTAGTTGTAGGGTTCAAGGAGTCACAAGTATTTACATTTTATTATTTCATTTCAAGAAAAGATGCAAACTTATCTTCATAAAATACATGATCCATGGATATTGTAGATAAACACCTTTCATCAAGAATCTGCTTTCGAATTTGAGAGATTTGGTTCATTTTTTCTTGAAATTTTGTAGTATCTACACCATATGAGTTCATGAAATACCAAAACACCAGAATAGTTACTCAACATGCTAATGTTGAACTCCATGAATTTTTCTAGATAGGAACTAGGGGAAAAGAAGAGGCATCAAACTTCTTGATATGTTGTTGTTAGATATTTCGAGGAGCCCATTTTTGTTGTTACTTGAACTTAATATAAATATATTGGGGAGGCTTGGTCTAGGGGAGCAATACTATTATGCTCCCTTTCTGTTTGAATGTGTACATTCTAAATTTATTTTTCCATTGGGTTCTTGTTCCTTTATTTTAATGTATAGGCTATATAATTGATAAATACAATATTAGTCTACCCATTTTCCTGAATGAGATATAACTGTTGCTTAAACAAGTATTCTTTATATCCTAGAAGATTGATTCTCATTTGCAACCCATTTTTAAACTAAGCTCATTTTTGTATCATGGATGGAAGGCAGCCTTGTAGTGGCACACAAACTATTTCACAACTTATACCATGTGAAGAAATATTCATCCAAATTAACTGATGCAATCATATATTATTTTGGCTTGTTAGATTTGTTTGTGTTTGAAAATATGATTCTAGGCTAAACTACACACATCTAAGTTCTTTCTATTAAGAATCCTAACAATGTTAGGAATCATAATTACACAGTCAATTTAAAAATTGGGTCATTTAATGGTAATGGTTGTTAGTATAAGATATTGTTGCTTCTCCCATGGGTTTACTCACACTGGTCACACAATTCCCATGCAAGAAGCTAGATGATAAAAATGGGGTTCCTTGATAGTTTGCTTGATTTCTTTGATATATTAACTCATTTGGTTAAGAACTTAACAAATATTTTATTTTTTGGACTTGTAGAAGAAAGTGAGGCTAACCTCAAGAAATGTTTGTGGAAACTTGATCAACAATAGAAGATAGGGTTGATCCTAAGCAATAAAATAGGTTTGCTAAAAAACATGAAATTAGAGATGATATACAACAAGAAAATAACATCAATGTATAATGAGAATAATGGGTGAGCATATATTAAGTTTGCAAGTGACTTGAAAAAAATGTGGATGGGTTAATGCTTAGGCTAAACTAGGGTAATTTCAGGGTTGAATGAGAAAAATTGTATTAGGGAAAAATTTTGAGTCATTGTGGTGGGGGACAAGGCAAAAGTAGAGTTGTTGTAATAGAGAAAGGATGGATTGTCTAGTCACTAAATTTTGTGTACTTAAGGAAAATTACGAATCTTGGAGAAAACTTGTCTAAGCTCAGTTGAAGCACTTGGTGCCATCCCATACATGGTGGAATTTTTATAAGAGTAGGATGAGAGTCAATACAAGGTTGTGATATCCATTAATACAAGAAAATAACATGATAATGGAAAAAAAGGAAGAAAAATAATTAAGTAAATCATTTTCTTAACCCCACATTGAAGTATCAGGTTAACATTATGACCACCCCTAGTTATATAAGGGGGTGTGTTACAGTTCCCATGTTCCATTCTTCTCAATTTGGTTCACCTCTTCTTCCATTGCCTTTGTCTAGTGTGGATCCTTGATTGAGTGAAATCCTTTGGTTATACTTGGGATAACAAGGCGATATCACTTTTTTGGTGTGTTTTCCATCCTTCTTCTTATTTTTATTCCTATATCCATATCTACGATAATCTAGTCTTCAAGATGATTCTTCCATACAAAATTGAAGTTTATCTTGGATGTTGTTTGAGTTTGTTCCTCATTTTTATTTTTTGGCTCTTACTCTTCTTTTTCAACACCTTCTTCATGATTTGTAAGGATAAGTATTCTTCATTTGTTATATCTACTTATTTCTTAGGAAGAGCCTCACCTAATTTTACATTGATGCTCTCTACTACCTTCTGAAGATGGTTATTGTAGATTTGTATGCCTTTCTTCTTAGTGAGTGCCCAAGAAAAACTCCTTTGTTAACGCGAGAATAAAACTTGGCTAGTGAATTGTCATTTATCTTCATAAATCATTTTCTTTCAAATATTTTGAACTGTTTCATAGATGCAGGGATTCCTTTCAATAGTTTGTATGGAGTCTTATCACTGTTTACTCGATGTTGGGCCATATTTACGATATGTTCTATTGGAACAATTTCCTCCTTCTAGAATTTAAATAGTAATTTAGCTTCCAATAACATTGTTCTTACAGTCTCTTGTACAAATCTGTTATTTCTTTCTACCACTCCATTTTGTTGTGGAGTCCTAGCAACAGAAAGTTGTCTCTTGATTCCATGTTTTTCACAAAACTCATTGAATTATCCTGAGGTAAATTCTCCACCTCTATATGATCTTAAGCATTTGATCTTCAACTCACTTTCATTTTCAATTGTTGCTTTGAAAATTTTAAAACAATCTAGTGCTTCTGACTTTTATTTAAGGAAATATACCCAAATCATTCTAGTATAATCATCTATAAATAACATAAAGTGCCTTTCTCCTTGTAGCATTGGAATTCTAGTTGGACTGCACAGATTTGTATGAATGATTTCTAGAGACATTGATGTTGAACATTCCTTTGATTTGAAGCTAGTCCTAGTTTTCTTTCCTAGTTGATAGGGTACACAAATACCATTTGTTGGTTTTGAGCTTCTAGGGATATCTCTTACGTTTGAGTTTTGTTTATCTTCACCAAGTTATAAAATCTTAGATGTCCCAAACATTTGTGACATAGCCAACTTTCATTTGATTGACTCTTGTAACATCTTTCTTCTTGAATTTCACTAAGAATGTATACATTACCAATTGTTCTCGCTCCTTTTCCTACTAGTGTCCCTGAAGATGATCTCCTTATTTCACAATATTTGGCATGAAAAGTGAGATATTGTCCTTGATCACATATTTGGATGACACTCAAAAGAGTATGCTTAAGGCCTTAACCATATAACAAGTTTTGTGCTTTTCCCTTTCCATTATTGAGACTTACTATTCCTATTCCAAAAATTTTAGTAGATTTGTTATCCCCAATGGTCACATTTCCATCATTTTCTTTTCTTAATGAGATGATGTTTTTCTGGTCACCTGTCATGTGCCTAGAACATCGTTTATCAACAAACCATTGAACTTACTTATTTAGAGCATACATAACTAGACTACATTTAAGAGGGGTGGATTCTTCATCCTTCCTTCTCCATATTATTTCTCTTGGATTAATGGGAAATTTTATGCTTCATGGCCTAGATTGTTACATTTGTAACATTCTAGACTATACTTTGAAAGAGGAGCAAAAGAATTATAATTTCTAATTTGATATTGCCTCTTAATGTCAACAATCTTATTTTAGTGATTAGCCCTAAACGCCTTGAAATTTTTTGCTTGATGACCAACATTTTTACAAAAGAAGCAATGACCAAGAAAAATAGTTTTATACATGTTAGAATAAGATTTCTTGATGAGACATTCCATTTGGGGAGATACTACTTATCATTCCATGAATGAACTTTGTTTCCTATAGGATTATTGTGATGATATCCTTTAAGGACATCAACAAAACTTCTAGGTTTTTCTTCATGATGAACACTGGTGTCTTCCTTCGAATTAGAGGATTCACCTATATAGCCAAATCTAAATTTTTCATGCAGTGGCCTTTGGGAGGTAAGAATAACATCTAAGGTTTGGTAAATATTCAAATTATTATTGGATTTGTCCAACTCTCTTTTTAGATATCGATAAGCTTGCCCCACATTTCTTTTGTTGATTCACATTTCATAACTTAGGTGAATTCTGAGTCTGACATACCACTTGGTATAGAATTCAAAGCCTTGGCATTTGCTACATACTGCTTTTTTCTGTCTTGGTATATTGGTAGAGATGGGATTTGATATCCATCTGTAATTGATTGTCACTCTTCAACACCAAGAGACATTAGATAGTACCTCAAAATGATTTTCCAAAATGTAAAATTTGTTTCGTTAAAGTGGGGAGCCTTAAGTGCTTCCTTGCTAACCATTATGGTTCAAAAGACAACATTCTTCCAACTATTATGTTGATCTTGAAGAAGTTGGCTCTAATATAAATTGTTGGAAATACTAAGAGGGGGGTGAATCAATATTTCTTTCAATTTTGTATTTTCCAGTTAAGATTTTTCTTAATTGGAAGCAAAAGTTTTTCCAAAAGACAACAAATAAAATAAAAAATAACTTACATAATGATTTTTCAAATAAAAATGATGAGGACGCCAATCCTATTTTACAAATATAGGCTCCAACCTTTACAAACACTTCAATTCAAGGACCCCGGATGCGGGTGGTTGTTAGCTACACAAGGCTCATGGCTTGTCAGCAGGGCATGTGTCCGCCCGGACAAGCCACGTACACCAGGAGGACTCGCCCTAACTATTCCAGCATGCAGCATTTAAGGAGGAGAGATATGGTTCATTGCAGAGGCGTCCCTTCGACATTTACTATCCGCCTTGAGAAACGGAACATGGCGCTTCATAGCCGGAAGTTCTCGGACATTCTCCCGCATTTCTCGTCTGCTCCCGTTCTAGTCTTGAGGGAAGTGGTGGAGGCTCATTGTTTCGGCTCTCATTCAGGCTCTGAGAGCGACTGTGATGGTTTAGAAGCCATAGATTTGGGCAATTGGAGGGCATACGTGCAGTCTGGTTGCGAACCTGGGAGATTGGAGGTGTTGCAAACCTGCTATCCATAGTCTATTTGGACGATTGGGAGTCTGGTTCAGAGGGACAATCAGCGTGAGCACACTCGCCACCCGCTCATTTTAAGTATGCAGCGTGAACGCCAAAGGGGAACCAGTCGGCGTGGCAACTACAGTGGTAGAGCCCCTTCTCCCTCTTCCTCAATTGAAGAATCCCTTGAACGCAGACGACCGAGGGGAAGGCCCCCAGGCAGAGGAAGAGTGGCGGAACTTCCAGAGAGAATGGAATGTGGGCACACTGAGCACCCAATGGTAAGATACCGCCTTCCATGCACTTTTTCCAATTCCACTTTCTTCGTAACAGTTTCAGTGGAGCATTGCAGCAATCCATGGGGTGAAGATGAGGCTCCTCATGCCAACCCTTCGCGTATTCCTCGGAGTGTACCTACAGTGGACATGGAATTTCCCGCCGTTGATATGCTGAGGCTTGTACAAGATCCTAGAGCAGGCCCGAGTGAACCTGTGCAGCGCAATGCTAGTAAGGTCATCCACCAGCCTCCCTGTTGCAAGATGGAGGACGAAGCGCAAACTACTAAAGAAGATTAGCATGCCCAGCTCGCGCTCCAGGTTTCAAAGCATGAATTTTTCTCTCTGTCAGCTCCCTTCGCGATCATATATGTGTTGGCACTTTGTCACTATGTATCTCTGTCCATCTCTGTTACGGTGTCGGTTATCTACTATTGTCTCTTCCTCCATATGTTTCTGTTGTCTCAGTTTCCTTGTGCTTCAGTCCATGTGTCGGTTACATGAGTGCCGCTCTGGTTTCAATCTTTTGTAATCCTGGAATGTATACTCCTGAGTCTATTGTCTATCCCAGGACAAGTTTTACAGGGCCTCGGCCCTGTTGTAATACTGCTGATGTAATTTTTGCTCTTGCTGTAATATAATAGGTCAGTCTTATTTAGAAAAAAAAAAAAACACTTCAATTCAAGGCACCAATCTTAAATGAGGACAACAATCATGTTAAGAAAATCTAGGGACCATCGTGGTCTATATGAGGACACTAATCATCTTAGGTTAAAAAATTTACAAATACCTCAAAATAATGATTAAAATTTACCAAGATAGGTCTAATGTACTGCTTCAAGGTGTCTCCAAAGTGTCTTCAAGGCTGCTCCAAGATGGCTTAAAGAGGATACTTAAAAATCTCTTCAAGAGCTGCTCCAAGATGGCTTAAAGAGGCTACTTCAAAATCTCTTCACGAGCTGCTCCAAGGACTTCAAGAGGCTACTTCAAATTTCTCCAAGGGCTGCTCCAAAAACTTCAAGAGGTTGCTTCAAAATGTCTCCAAGATCTTCTCCAAAATTTGCTTCAAACCTGGTCTCAAAATCTTCTTCGAAAAATGATCAAATTAAGCATTAATAACAATTACCCACAAGCCAAATTATGTCAATGGGAGGCTGAAATCAATGCCAAATAAATTTGAGCTATGTCCTAGTATAATTCTAAGTTTTGTTCTCCGAAACAAACTTGAGTTTTGTCCTTAGGTCGGTGAGTGTTGTTCCTTACCATAGATCCAAATTTTCCACGGGGGGTGGTGTTGGAGTTTTGATCCTCACCATAAGGTAGAGTCTAAGGTAAACTAGGCTATGTTGTAGGGGCTGAGGTCTATCCTTAGGAGGATGTGTATAGGATTTTATTTTTGTTCTTTAAGGTCTAATTTTTGTATCATAAGAAGGGGTTGAGATAAATGTTAAAAAGGCCAAGTTCAGGTCAATAGATATCTTCAAAAGATACTCAAAACCTTATTAGAAAACCTTCCAAGAATCCTTAATCCAGAATAGAAATAGAAACCATAAAGTCATTCCATTAATATTCTTATAGGTTCATGAGATATAAACCTCTTCACTTTCTTCCCCAAGTCTGAATCCTTCTCTTGCTTGCTTTACTGATTTGTTAGATGAATGGAGGAGAAGACTCACTTTTTTATATTGTTCAAGTCACCCAAATAGGGTTGACTTGTCCATAAGTAGGCTGACTTGACTAGAGGTAAGATTTATACATTTTTGTTTAAAAAAGATATTTCTCCTAAATGGAAAGGAATTAGGGTGCATATTATAACTTGTTGGAAATGGATTAAAGCATTCTTTAAGCCTATGCAATTATTCTCTTAAGTTGGATAGCCTTTGAGATCAATAACAATTAATTTACCAATAATGAGAAATCATATAAGAGACCATAGATAGGTAGATCTAGACCAAAAGGAGATGGAAGGGAAAACATGATGCCTATCGATGAGGCTAGCTAGAGAATGCATGCGTGTATAGGAGCTAGACCAAAGAAGAAATTTGATGGCCCAAGAGCTAGAAGAGAATTGCTTGAATAACACCCAACAAAGATGATGTCCAAGGGAAAACTAGTAATAGGTTCAAAAGCATGAATAAATTCCAAGTAGTGAGTGAGATGAAAATTAGAGATGACCAAGAAGGCTCCATCCGAGGAGGACCAACTCCTTGAGAGGTTATCCATTATCATGCATTGGGGACCTAAATAAATAGTTGCTACATGTGTAGCATTCGAGATAAAGAAATAAACATCAATGTTGAGTACCAATTGTAAGGCACCCCTGGGTCTCCAACTAGGGAATGTAGAGTTGTTATTTCTAGAGCAACAACTAAGTATCAAGAGAAGAAAAATAGAGCATGGCCATGGCTCACAAAAGTGGATCAACTAGTGCCCTTGAAATGTATTTCTAAGAGGCATGGATGAATTTGAGAACATAGAATATTGATGGTCATATGCTCCAAATGAGAGTGGTTTCATGAAGGGGAGAGGTGTGAGATACATTAGGATGTGAGTAATCACCACACGACTAGGGCCTTGATAGACATGGAAAGACGACAAGAATTAATGGATTAAGTGTAATCGAGCATGAGATTAAGTGACTGAAATTCAATTCACTTGAAGTAGAGTAGACATATGTTGAGATTCATAAAGGCATGGTTATGTGGGCTTGCTACCATGATCCCTAGCCACTTGGGCAAGTGAGGTGGTGGAAAACTACCCCCAACCATGCCATTTATGCAACATAGGAACCCCATCTAAGATAGATGTATCCTACTTCATGAGTTTCCAACGTTTTTCTTTGAGAGGAGACCCTTGTAGAAGGTTTTGTGTGGGGAAGATGCTTCCAGAGAATCTAGATATCCATGATTAGCTAATAAATTTGTGACTTTCATTCCAATTTGCCAGACATGGGAGGGAATAATTACTAGGGAGCCTTGCATATAAGTGCTTTAGGACACAAACTTCAAGAAACTTTGGTTTCATTATATAGCTTTCATATCATGTTAATGATAAGCTGATAATAATCTTCGACAAATATTTTAGAGTACCCCTGTGTATGTGTGATTTCCATCCTATTGATTAGGCTAGTGAGTTCCACTACATTGTTATTGTTGATTCCCAAAAAGCTTGAGTATTTGTAAAGTGGAAGGTCATTATAATCTCTAACAATACCTTGAAATTCAGTTGGACCTAGATTCCCCTTTGAAGCACCAACAAAATTAAGTTTAAAGAAAGTGAGAGGGAGGAGAACACACAGATGGAATCATGAGTGGAGGAGGAGGGATATAGGGCAGAGAATGGATAAGGCTAGAGGGGACTAGATGCCAACATATAAGGATTTGATCTTCTTGAGTATGAACCTACCATTCATATGGGGACCAAGGGGGAGGTAAGAATGGATTCTTTGATGTTGGTTAGAGTTGTACTCGTCGGATGTGGGTACTCATTGGATGTGGAATTCAATTTTGCATTCAATGGGTTCCTACACGTGATATTTGAGTAAAATTATAAGGGTATAAGACAAAAGTACAATAAGAAAAAGTAGTTTTCATTATTTTTCCTTAAAAGTACATAACTCTTATTTTTTGTTTTCCTTAGGAGGCCCATTTCAAAGCTCAAAATTTCCCTAATGGTTAATTTCCTAGAAGCAATGTTGTTGGATTAAGTGCATACGTTTCTTGGCTAAAGACCATATGGATGAACCAAGATCCATGGAGTGTAGGAGGACCAAGAGCTATGATGGTGTGTGAGGAGCATATTTGCGATGCCAGAGACATTTCCAAAGATCAAGACCACACTGAATCCATTTCCAGCAAATTTTTGCACCTAGAATTTTCACTATGTTGATGGGGTCCTGCAACTCGAGTTTGCCTTTGAGTTTTGGTTTGAAAAGATTCTCACATGCCACTAAGTACCATTTACATTCCATAGTGGAGCCTCACCAAAATAATTTGTGTTGAATTCTTCGAAGTTCTCAGAGGATTGAGGAAGGTGCATGTAACAACCCTAGAGAAAATTCCATGTAATAAAAGTTAATAAAGGAAAAATAATAACTATGGTTGATGGGACACTTATTCCGAGCTGAATCTTGGGCAAAAGCATAGTGATGGGGGATCACTAGTAATTGATTAGTGGCTAAGGAAATTGGAAAAGTCAATGGCAAAGGCTTTGGAAAGGTAAAATTGGCAAAATCTATTTATGAAAATTATGGAAAGCAGGAGAAAAGGGAGGTGAAAGGTCATATGTTGCATGTGAGGAGGAAAATGAAGGAAAATAATGGAAAATGAAGAAAATAGAGGCCTCATTAATAAAAAGGCTTCTGAGGATCAATTCACAGACTTTTGTCAGTTCATGTTTGGAGCTCTCTCTCTATTCTCTCTCTCTCATACTCTTGGACACTTAGAGTTTTCTTAGAGCACTCTTGGAGGGTGTGGCATACTTGGAGTTTTGGAGAAATAAGGCAAAGGAAGAGCAGGAAAGTGTAATAAGACATCAGGATCAATAGCTACAATGAGTTTTTCTTGCAGGTACCGAGTTGCATGTATGTTTTCCTCACTAGTTTTGGCATGCATGGAATATGCACGTGGTTTATTGGTAATGTTTTTTTAGTGGCATGGAGGATTTGATGGATTGACAGTGGATTTGCCTAGCCTTTCCATTTCCTGGATATCCATGGTGTTGTGGGTTCATTTATTTAATTTTCTAGTTGGTTCTCATGTTTCCTTTAGCTTTGTTTGAGTTAATAGTTCCTTGAAGACCTGGTTGGACAAACGCTCTGGAAGCCCTCTAATAGCTTGGGTTGAGTTACTAGTCCTGGAAGCCATGGTTGGACAAATGCCATGGAAGCTCATGGTGGGTTGAGTTACTAGTATTGGAAGTCCTAGTTGGACAAACACTCTAGAAGCCCGGAGTAAGTTGTGGGTTGAGTTACTAGTCTTGGAAGCCTTGGTTGGAACAACACCCTTGAGTCCTAGAAGCCTTGGTTGGAACAACACCCTGGAGTCTTGGAAACCTTGGGTAGAGATCAATATAGTGATGGTTTTGTGATGTCTGACCATGAGGTGGAATCATTGTTTGATGGGTTGAGGTCATTGGCCTCTGGAAGCCCTGGATGGTTTAAATTGATGTGTTTTATGAGATCCCACATTCGTTCTTGGAATATGGCACAAGGGTAACTGTTTGAAGTGAGATTTGGCTAAACCATGTCTACGGTCAGGTGGTTCGTGGAAGTCCCATGATGGTTGGCCTTTGAATCATTAATATGAGGTTATTTCTCATTGTTATTTCATGAGTATTGTATTAGTTTATATGTGGATGATATTTTTGTGATTTCCTTGGTGTTTCTATTGCTATTCTGCTGGTTATGAATATGTATTATCATAGTGGCTATGCATGGATCTCCTCATGTTTTTACTTGTAAATGAATGAAAAATGTATCTATGGTATAATTGATGAAACTGTAGCTAATTTGTTGAGGCATTAATGATTCCTAGTGATTCTCAGATGAGCATGAGACCCTTACGCTCAAAACTGTTGTTTAAACTCATAGATTACATATTTGTGACATGTTTGATGAAATGGTTGTCATGGCTAGTGGGGGTCTAGTCAATTCCTTATTCAAGTAATTGCATTTTTTTCCTGATTCTGTTGTTATAATTTGTTTCTAAAAGTGTCATTGAGTTTTGGGCAGTGACCTGGGATCTGGGCCTGAAAAAGTGGCTCAAATCTAGGAGACTGATGAGCCCCAATTTTTGGTACAATTTGGGCTCATTTGGCCTACTTGCTCTGCTCAAACCATTCATTTTTTATTGCTTATGAATTCATTTCTTGGTTTATTCGTGTTGTTTGTAGGAAGAAGGGTAGACATTCTATCTACGTGACTAATGCATGATGCTTTTAGGTTTTTGGCACTAAAAGGGAGAAAAGACAACGAGAAAGGAGACAAGGAGACAATGAGGTGGCACTGCTGGTTTTTAAGAGAGGATGTCCACGGTCTTGGGGACCTTCCTCGTGATTCCCACCATAGCTCTGAGATCCAATCCATCTCCCCACCGAGCTTAGAAGCAGCCAGCTGTTCTACAGGAATAGCAGTTATAACTGTTCTACAGGAACAACAATTATGACTGTCCTACAGGATCAACAGTTTAAACTTCAGTTGGACAGCCGAGCTCCTAAAATCAAGGACACCTGTTGGATGAACATTTTGCATAAATACTGAGGCCGTAGCCTTGGATAGAAGCTTTTTTAACCTTGGTATTACTCTTGTAATTTGGAAGTACGAGCTACAGCTCGGTTTTGTAAGCCAATTTTGGCATGTCATCAGACTTTCGTTTATGAATAAAGGCAGTCAGATTTTGGTCTCATTCTGAGTTTCTAAGGGAGTTATAGCTCTCAGGTTAGGGCCCAACCTGAGAGAAATAGATCTCCTCGGTGTTGTAATGTGTTTGCATTTCGTTCCAGCACTTTGAGTTTGTTTACTTTCACATGCAATTCGAATTTACAGTTTGTTAATTTAGTCTTTTTCATGAGCTTAGATAGGATTAGTTTATGGTGATTTGCTTTCAGTTGCTTAAGTTCGATAGGAGGATAGTTATAAATCATTGGAGCTCTAGCAAAAAGAAGGCTCACTGCCATCTCTCTTAGGGATTGGAGTGCAGTCCATGACCAACCACCAAAAAGAAACACAGTTCTTCTCATTTCCATGCAAGCTGCAACATAGACATTTTCGTTGAAGATCCATCCATGCATTTTTGACATCGAACCATACTTCCACATTTCACTTCCACGCATAAGTTTCATTTCTTGTTTTCCATTTCTGTTCATAGGTTTCATGGCACAGTTATCATAGGTTAATGAATTTCTCGTTTTGGTGCATAAGTCATTTGTTTCATTTACGCTGCTCCTTATCACTCCACTTTCTTCTTCTTCATCTTGATCTCTCCTCAAGCCCTACTCAGCCTTTGACCAACTCATTTACCCTCCAACTAATCCATTATTCACTTAGCTCCATTTACTTCAACTTTCATTGATCCCATCCTTCCAACCCTCAAACCACTGCATGCACTCTTCCTCCATCTGATTTCTCTGCTCCTGAGCCATCACCAGCTCCATCTCCATCTCACCTATCATCTCACACCACTCCAACACTCCACCATCTCCCAAAACCTCCACGGCCAAACATCCTGTAGAATTGCACAGACTTCCTGTAGAAACCCCTGAGTTTCTTGTAGGATCCCTTGCAGACTTCCTGTAGAAACCTGCAAACTCGGTTGCTGAGCATCCGAACGTGGTAGGCTTCTGTGGACTGATGCTGGAGACCCTCTGGGACCTCCCTTAGCCATCCTGACCTTGCCCATGCTTTCCTTCCATTCCAACCGCTCCTGCACAACCAAACCCTAATCAAAAGCATCATCACAATAAATCCAACCACTTAATGAAAAAGTACAAAAACATGACTTTTCAGATGCAAGTAGCTTAGATGCATGTATTTCAGTTCACTGCAAGTAATGGCATTAGTGGTAGTAGTTTCATTCACAGTTTTGCATTGTAAGGGTCTAGCTAGTCAAATTAGGGTTTACTAGGGTTTCCATGCTTTCTTGGTTTTAAGTTTCCTTCTGCAATTAGACTAGTCTCCTTTGAGTTAGCTTTCATCCATCATTGATAAAGCTTCTTCTGTGAGCCTATAGAAGTTGGCTTGAGCCCTAGCGGACTTGTGCCAGCTGACCAAGTGACAGCTGTGACAAGAGCTAGTACTTGTGCATACAACACCGTCGCTTCCAAGTTTGTACGAACTACCGGGTTGATAAAATTAAGAGACAGGAAGCTCCAGGAGTTGTAGCATTATTGCAACAATACTGGAGCCCACCATCTTTTTGGCGCCGTTGCCGGGAAGCGTCAGAGTATTAGTAATTGTTGCTTTTCTTCTATTTCCTTACTCTTGCCTTCTGCTGAGTAGTTTACTTCATTTCCATTCTGCAAAAGTAGTATAGACTTTTCCTGCTTTCATAGATTAGCATTTCCTTTCTACAAGCGTAGACTAGCATTTCCTTTCTGCAATTTCATTTGAGCAAAGTAGATTAGTTCTTTCCTGCTTTCAGTTAATTTTGCATCTTTCATAGTTAGTTGTAGATGAATCTGTCTCAGTTTTGCAGGTACCAAAAGAAAAGCAAAGCAAAAGCAATCAAAAAGAAAAAGAAAGTCTTTTCCATTTCATGCCTCGTAGGAACCGAGATAGATCAGGAAAATTCCTACCAAACACCCCCACCACATCACTGAGTCACCCTTCTCTCTTCTTTGGTGACAGTGACCCAGAAGAACCTATAGGTGAACAGCCTGAGATATCCAAAGACCCTATAGTAGAAGAAGAGTTAGAGACCAATCCATCTGAAGCTATGGCTGACAATAGAAGAGAAGATGAGAGAATAGAAGGTGCCTTCCCCATCCGAGAGACCAATGGAGAGATGAAAATAAAGAACATTAGCCCCTCTGCCTTACCTCACTTCCATGGGTTGACCACTGAAGATCCAGACACCTTCCTGTTTGAGTTTGTTGTCCTTTGTAGAACCTATGACTATACTGAAGATGAGCAAAAGTTGAAACTTTTCCCTTCCACTCTCAAGGATGTAGCACTACGCTGGTTCATGGGCTTACCTGGGAATAGTATCACCACTTGGGCTCAGATGCAGCAAGCTTTCAACACCAAGTACCGGGATTACTGTAGGTCCAAGGAAACAAAGGGGGAAATCTTTCGGATGTCCATGGGAAATGATGTGTCCTTAGAGGATTATGAGGAGAGGTTCCAACTAAGCTATAAGCGGGCCAGGTGCACACTTGACCCTGAATCCCTCAAGTTGGTCCTGCTCCGAGGAGTCCCGGAAGACCTCTTAGATACCCTGCACATGTTAGCTGGGGGGCACATTTACCAACTGTCTTATGAGGACATCAAGACTGTGTTTAGAAACCACTCCAGGGCAGGTCGGAAACGAGGTAGAGGAAACCACCTCGCAACTAGTGTCCCTTTCTCTAAACATGAGCTTGCAAATCAATTAGAAGATCTTAAGAGTGAGGTGAGACAAACCATTGCCATGCAACTTGACACATTCAGGATTCAGCAAAAGAAAGAAGAGGCTGAGAGAGCCTTGGCTGTCTTCTGCCCTAGGTGCACAAGGAGGCACCCTAAGAACGAATGTCCATTGCATTCGATTGAAGTGTGTTTCATTTGTGAGGAGGACCATCCCACAAATCAGTGTCCAACCTTACCTAGGTTTAAAGCCATGTACCAAGGGACAGAAGCTCCCACAGAGCCTCTCTATTACCTCAACCAAAGGAGGCCATAGGGATCTAGACCTTATCAGCAGGGGATGCAAGGGGCATCTCAAGCTTACTACAGCCCCAACCAATCGACCCCTATGCCTTCCTGGGGTCCCCCTGCTCATCCTTCATGGTCCATGCCTCCTCCCTGGTCTTATCCACCTCAGTACCCCTCTCAACCTACTTCTCATTCATATCACTCACATACCCAACCTCAGCCTCAATGGAATACACCTCAGTCAGGGTGGAGGCCCCAATACAACACTCCTCCTGCCATCTTGCCTCCACCACCAGTTCAACCTCAGCCATTACCTCCTGCTCCTCCAAGGTAGCCTCAAATGCCTGCTCAACCGAACCCGAACCCCAACAATAGACAGGCCCAGTAGGTATACACTGGGGAAACCTCATGCCCTACCTATGCTGTGGAGACCCAGGAGATCAATCTTCGATCTGGAAGGACTCTACCAGATCGCCAACCTCCTCCCCCAGAGGATGAGGAAGATAAACAGGAAAGTGAAACAAAGGCTATTCCACCCTTTCCTGAGAGACTAACAACCACCACACAACCCAACCCAGAGGAGGAAGAGCTTTTGGGTGAGGTCAAGCAGTTGTATGTAAAAATACCACTTCTCCAAGCCATCAAGGATGTGCCAATATACAACAAGCTGGTTAAGGAGAAGTGTTTCAAACACCCAGGCAGATGGAAGAAAGATGCCTCAACTATCAATGTCATAGGACAACTGTCTGACCTTATGTTAGGACAAGTCATCTGCCCAAAGTATCTAGATCCTGGAAGTCCTGTAGTAGATGTTCACATCAATGGCACCATTATACCTCACACCTTGATTGATCTGGGGGCTGCCATCAATGTGATGACCAGGGATACCATGCTTAAGCTTAATCTTCAGGGTTCCTTGAGGAAGACCTCGACAGTACTGCAATTAGCAGATCGCTCCACCGTGACTCCCGAAGTGATTGTGGAGGATGTCTTGGTCTCTATTGACTCTTGGGAATACCCTGCAGACTTCCTGGTTCTGCAACCAAAGGCCAAGCTTACTGGATATCCTCTCATTTTGGGAAGGCCTTGGTTAGCTACTGCAGATGTTTACATAAGTTGTCGTGCAGGAAACATGACCATCAAAAATGGTCCCATGTCCAAGCAGCTAGTCCTATACCCTCCTGCCCAACCCTCCTTAGAGCATGACTTACCACTCTGGTTGGAAGAAGGAGAGGAAGATGAGGTGTACTCAACACCTCTGTGCACCTTAGATACCACTAGAAAATACCCCCCAACCGAGGATGACTTGATCGAGGCCCTGATCCAGAATCCACCTTCCAGTGCACTACCCTTAGAGAAGTTGGTGGAGGATGCCTAAGCTAGCACCTTAGTGGATCTTTGTACAACCAACCCTGTTACTCCCAGAGTCAAGAATGTGGAGTTCGGCCCTGAGAAAGCATTGAAGATCAGCTCCTCCCTATCTCCTTCCCAGGAAAAGGAGCTGTGTAGTCTGTTGGCCAACCACCTTGATGCTTTCGCTTGGAGCTATAAGGAAATGAAAGGAGTCCATCCTTCGGTCTGTACCCATCATATATACATCAAAGAGGATTGTAAACCGGTTAGGCAACCTCAGAGGAGAATGAATCCAGCCCTTAAGGACATTGTTAAGGAAGAATTGCAAAAACTGTTGGATGTCGGATTCATTTACCCCATCTCAGATAGTGAATGGGTGTCCCCTCTAGTGTTGGTTCCCAAGAAAAATGGGAAATGGAGAATCTGTGTGGACTACCGAGAACTGAACAAAGCTACCAAGAAGGACCATTTCCCTCTACCTTTCATAGATCAAGTGTTGGATGGACTGGCAGGAAAGAAGTTCTTCTCTTTCCTGGATGGGTTTAGCGAGTACAATCAAATCCAAATCAGCCCGGAAGACCAAGATAAGACCACCTTCACTTGTCCTTGGGGTACCTTTGCCTATCGAGTCCTTCCCTTTGGGCTATGCAATGCTCCTGCTACCTTTCAGAGAGCTGTCTTGAGCATATTCTCGGAGCTGGTCCATGATGCAGTAGAAATCTATGTGGATGACTTTACTCCTTATGGGGCCAACTTCCAGGAAGCATTGTCCAACCTGGGAAAAGTCCTAACCTTATGCACCGAGATGAACTTGTCCCTTAGTCCTGAAAAATGTGAATTCCTAATGAGTGAAGGGACCGTGCTAGGCCATACCATTTCTTGCCAAGGATTGCAGGTGGATCCTAACAAAATTGCTCTCATCAAGAGGGTTCCACCTCCTCAAAAGGTCAGGGATGTCCGGAGTTTCTTGGGATTAGCAGGATACTACCGGAGATTCATTAAAGATTTCAGCAATCTAGCCTTGCCATTGTTTGGCCTATTGGCAAAAGATGTGGAGTTTAATTGGACTGACTATTGTCAGAGGGCTTTAAATGAATTAAAGGACAAGTTGGTGTCAGCCCCAATCCCGAGAGGTCCAAACTGGGCCCTACCTTTCCACATCCACACTGATGCCTCGAACAAAGCCATAGGTGCAGCTTTAGGACAAGTTGAGCAGAAACTTCCTTATTCCATTTATTTTGTTAGCAAAAACTTGTCCAAAGCTGAGCTGAATTACACTATAACCGAGAAAGAATTCTTGGCTGTGGTCCATGCATTGAACAAGTTCCGACATTATATTACTGGTTACCAGACCTTTGTACATACTGACCATGCTGCTATTAGATATTTAATGAATAAACCAGATGTGAATGCTCGTATTATTAGATGGTTACTTTTATTGCAGCAGTTTGATTTGACCATTGTTGATAAACCAGGTAGAGAAAATGTTGTTGCTGACTTTTTATCTAGATTGGATTTGTCTGCAGATGAGGATGGAACAGTGGACGATCAGATGCCTGATGAACATCTGTTTGCTATTTCAGTACTCTCTCCATGGTTTGTTGATATAGCAAACTATCTTGTTTCAGCACAGTTCCCTCCACACCTATCTTCCAGAGAGAAGAGCAGAATCATCAGAAAAAGTGCCTCATTCACTTGGATCGGGGGCAATCTGTTCAAGCTTGGCCTCGATCAGATCTTAAGGCGTTGTGTAAGGGAGGAGGAAGTCTTTGATATCCTCCTCACTTGTCATGATGGGCCTTGTGGAGGACATTTTGCAGCAAAGAGAACTGCCTTCAAGATCCTACAGGCAGGCTACTATTGGCCCACACTTCATCAAGATGTCAGAAGATATGTCAGTCAGTGTGACCAATGCCAAAGAATGGGGAAACCGACCCAAAGGGATGAGATGCCTCTCCAACCTCAAGTGACTCTTGAGCCATTTGAGAAGTGGGGCATGGACTTTGTGGGCCCAATCAACCCCTCTTCGAGGCAAAGGACTTACATCATTGTGTGTACTGACTATTTGACAAAGTGGGCAGAGACCAAAGCAATCAAAGCAGCAACAGAAGAAAAGGTGGCCGAGTTCCTAAGAGAGAACATCTTCAATAAGTTTGGCTATCCAAGAGAGCTGGTCACCGATCAAGGGAGCCAGTTCACCTCCAACCTGGTTGAAGATCTCCTAGCTCATCACAAGATCAAGCATAGGACTTCCACCCCTTATCACCCTCAAGCAAATGGGCAGGTGGAAGTCACCAATAGAGAATTAGAAGGGATCTTGACTAAAGTGGTGAGCAGCAGCAGAAAGGACTGGGCAGATCGCCTGGTTGAAGCCACATGGGCTTACAACACCACTTGGAAGACCACCACCGGCTTCACACCATATGAGCTGGTCTATGGGAAGAGAGCTTTGCTGTCCGTTGAGTTTGAATACAACACCTTGAGGATGACAGCTCAGCTGGACCTAGATCTCAGCCATGCACAACAAGAAAGGCTGCTGCAGCTAAATGGCCTGGATGAGCACTGCATGCAGGCCCTCCTTCACTCAGAAGTGGTTCAACTTCAGAGAAAGGTGTGGCATGACCAACATCTCCATGACAAGCAATTTCAGCCGGGAGATTGGGCTTTGTTGTATGATTCCAGATACAAAGATTTCAAGGGGAAGCTGAGAACCAGATGGCTAGGACCATATACAGTGGAGAAATGCCATGACAATGGATCTGTCCTCATTCGAACCATTGATGAGGAAGCCATTCCCATGCTTGTCAATGGGCATCGTTTGAAGACCTACAGGAGACCTCTCTCAAGACAAGAGTTCATCAAGACTATAGAGAAATCTGTATTGGTCATAGAGAAGGGTTCTGCCTCTGCCTCTGGCATACCCTGAAGAAAAATATCTGGAAAAAAAAAAATAAAAAAAAAAGGAAAAAAGAAAAATAAATAAAGATCCTTGGGTGAAAACCTCTCTGAGGCGCCCAAGGCAGGTAGTAGGGGTGAAAACCTCATTGAGGCGCCCCTATTGCCTTTCAAAAAAAAAGAGAAAAGGTTGAAAAAGATCCTTGAGTGAAAACCTCTCTGAGGCGCTCAGGGCAGATGGCACGGGTGAAAACCTCTTTGAGGCGCCCCTGTTATCTTTCAAAAAAAGAAAAAAGAAAAAAAAGAAAAAACAATAAGCAAGATATGGTAAAATTGCATGCAGGTTGCAGATGCTCTATGGAGAAGAGGAATCCCTTCAACTCACAACCAGGGGTCCTAAACATACTGTCAAGGAACCTCACCAGCACCTCCTCCAAGAGTACCCATGTTTTTTCAAGGTATGTGCAATTTTATCATGGTTTGAATCTTCTACAGGAAGATGCTGTCTTTCTACAGGAAGGCGCAGTCTTTCTACAGGAAGGCGCGGATTTTCTACAGGAAAGTGCAGACTTTCTACAGGAAGGCCGAACTTTCTACAGGAAGCTCTGTGTTCTACAAGAAACTTCCTGTAGGAGTTTTGGACGGCCAAAATTCATCTGAAAAAGAGATTTCGCGACTATGGATTGCTTTGGATGCATGCAAGCCTCTGTTAGCATCCTTGCACATTGCTGTCACCTTGCTCCACCATCCTTGTCGTCATGCGACCAAGTCCCTGCACCAACAAAGAAGATCGATGAGTTCTCGCGGGAAAAGCCATTTTCAAAGCCAAACAAATGCTGGATCTCATACCGCAGGCATCAAAGAGCTCCAGGAACGTGATTGAAAGGCCAGAACCGCCATCATGCAGCATGCACCTAAGGAGAAAGGACTGTTACGAGACCCCTCGCGGGAATCCTGTAACAGTTCAACCTGCTCGAGTGGATACCATTCACAGTACCGCCATATGAAATGAAACGCGGGCGCATGCAAGCAAAACATCCACTCCATCGTCGGCAGCCTATAACCACAAGCCTCCGGGTCTGTGTAAGTTGCATGCAGCAGGTAGATCCGCTCACCATCGTCCAGGAACTGAAAAATCGTGTGCAGCCACGCAGGTAAGTGTCTCAACCCTTCCTTCCATCAAATCGCATGAATCTTACTTTGAAATTGTTTGCATGGCGTAAAATTGAATGGTTGAGCGGCCGTATGGCCAGTCGACTGGCCACGTCGGCTAGTTAAAGTGTAATTGGATGTGTGGGTGGTGGCCACGACAGAGAGAATGAACTGCACGCACGTGAGAACACTCTCGTCAGAAGCATGAGTTTAACAGGAAAAGGCGGCGGCAAATCTGTGGGAATGAATGTGGCAGCAAGTAAATACGCAGGCGAATGATGGATGACGTCGCCCAATGGTCCGGTGGGGACAGCTCATCCCCCGCGCCACGGATTGCGCCGATTCAAAATCTAATCGGCTAGATCATGCGCCTACATTTATAATCCAACACTTCAAACTCGAGTGGCTATTATGATTTCCTCTGCACTTTGATACACTGAGCTGTTGGCTACCAGAACGCCGGTAAAGCACACCTTGAGCGCGGCCAACTACGGTCCTCCCCGAGAATTGCGCACGGCTTCTACAGGAACACAGTTCTACAGGAACGCAGTTCTACAGGAGCGCAGTTCTACAGGAACGGAGTCTACAAGAACGCAGTCTACAGGAACACAGTCATCTACAGAAAAGCGGGTGCCTCACGACAAAGGTGGCCAATTAAAGAGGTAACCCTGAACTCTTAATGTAGCTGGTTATTAGAAGTGGCAAGACCATCATCCACAATCGGGTCATAAAGATATTGGTGGAATTGTTGTTTGCTGTGCCTTTGCTACCGTTCTACAGGATGTTGGTATAAGTAGACTGTGTTGAAATTTTGTATGTGCATGCTCTGTCTTCATAGACCAAATCTCTTTTGCATCTGCCACCTTTAATTAAACCGACCGTGTTCATCATGCCGGGTGGGTTTATAAGACGGGAACCCACTGATTCAACTAAACTAAGGAGAAACCCAGCAGTGGTAGAGCTCTTCACCAAAGCACAATGGATGCCTTTTTGTGATAAGCTGTAGGGTTACGATGATGAAGTGGCCGAAGAATTCTTGCAGGCTCTGAAGCCTAAATCTAAGACATTGGCCACGGTAAACTTCAAAGATCTAAGCCTCAAACTCACCACAGAACATATCAGTCGGATCACAGAACTTCCTATGGGTCTGCCGTGGGATAAAGAGGAGAGAAAGCTGAGTCAGCAGGCAAAGAAGGAATTCTTCCCACCTGAGGAAGAATTCTCGGAGGACAAAAACGGGGTGCGAAGAACGAGCCTGTCACCACCTTGGAATGAAGTCAGTTTGCAAATCATGAAATATATTACTTGTGAAGGCCGTTTCAGCGTCGTATATGCATATCACTTTCGGCTGCTCACTGAGTTGAGGCACCGAATTGGCCTTCCTGTAGAACAAAAACTGAGCATCCCTTATTACCTCCTGCAGTCTCTAATGGAGTGTGCTACAAGGCTGAGAGAGGGAATACCAGATCAGATAGCCCACCATGGGCTGATCAAGCTTCTTGTGGAGGATGCATTGCACTCATATAAGGTCCCCCTCTCATGGGAATCCTTCCGGAATTTAACAAAAGATGGGGACATTAAAATGTTGATCGAAGAAACGGGTTCCTCCAACAGTGAGGAACACGAATCAGTGGCCAAGGAGAGAGGGAAGAAGGCCAAGAAACCCCAACAACAGTACAGAAGGGAGAATAGAGGAAGAAGCATGAGGGAAAGGAGGACAAAGAAAAGGGTGGCACACCTATCCTGTCAGCAAGGGAAAAGAGGATGAAGAGCAGAATGGACAAAGCAGAGGTGGTCCACGTCAGCCCAAGTACCTCAACAACACCTGCACCCAAAGCAAAAAGAAAAACTCAAGCAGGCAAGCAAGCGGAAGTGGAGACACCTGTGTCTACAGGAAAGCAAAAACAGGCTTCTACAGGAAGCCCGAAAACACAAACTCAGGCTTCTACAGGAAGCCCGAGAATCATTGAAAAACAGGCTTCTACAGGAAGCCCAAAAACAAAAACAAAGGCTTCTACAGGAAGCCCGAAGATCAAGGAGAAGCAGGCTTCTACAGGAAGCCTAAAAACAAAGACCAAGGCTTCTACAGGAAGCCCGAAAATCGTTGGAGAACAGGCTTCTACAGGAAGCCCAAAAACGGAGACAAAGGCTTCTACAGGAAGCCCGAAAGTGCAAAAACAGGCTTCTATAGGAAGCCCAAAGACAGAGGCAAGGGCTTCTACAGGAAGCCCGAAATTGGAAAAAGGGGCTTCTACAAGAAGCCCGAAAGTCATTGAGACACAACCTCCTACAGGAGGTCTGAAGACAGAGAGAGGGCCTTCTATAGGGAGCCAAAAGCGGGAAAGAAAGAATCTTCTACAGGACGCCCGAAAGTGGGCCAAGCAGGGTCTTCTACAGGAAGCCCGAAATCTGAAAAGGAGGGGCCCTCTACAAGGAGCTCTGAGAGAGAAAAACACAAGAAAGAGAAGGCTGGCATTCTCGAAAAGGAGGCAGCAGTGGCGCTGGCCGCCCTCAGTACACCTCCAAAATCGAAGGAGAAAAAGGAGAGGGAGACCCCTCTACCCTCTGAAGCCAGGAGAAGCAAGAGGATGACCACGGGCAAGCCACGGCCTCCACCCAACAGCCAAACCATTTCAGGGGATGTCCCTACTTCACCCAGTGCAAGAACCCCCTCTAAAACATCAACCACCCCCGAAAAGGGGAGCCCAAAAATAACTTCCTGGACACGAAAAATAGGCCAGTCGCCTTCGAAGCCCGACTCAAGGAAATAGGAAAGGGAGAGGAAGCATCACCTTCGTCACCACTAGGGGCAGCAAAGGCAGGGCCGCCGAAAACGGGAAAGGAAGAAGTGCCACCCTCAGTAGAAAAAGAAGGACCACCAAAAACAGGGAAGGAAAAGCATGCTCCGGGCTCTAGTTCTTGGCCAAAGACGAGGAGCCAGGGCAAAGTTGCTCAAGTATGAGAAAATAGTTTAGCTGGGGGGTGATGATGAGCCCCAATTTTTGGTACAATTTGGGCTCATTTGGCCTACTTTCTCTACTCAAACCATTCATTTTTTATTGCTTATGCATTCATTTCTTGGTTTATTCGTGTTGTTTGTAGGAAGAAGGGTAGACATTCTATCTACGTGACTAATGCATGATGCTTTCAGGTTTTTGGCACTAAAAGGGAGAGAAGACAACGAGAAAGGAGACAAGGAGACAATGAGGTGGCACTGCTGGTTTTTAGGAGAAGATGTCCACGGTCTTGGGGACCTTCCTCGTGATTCCCACCATAGCTCCGAGCTCCAATCCATCTCCCCACCGAGCTTAGAAGCAGCCAACTGTTCTACAGGAACAGGCAGTTATAATTGTTCTACAGGAACAACAATTATGACTGTCCTACAGGATCAGCAGTTTAAACTTCAGTTGGACAGCCGAGCTCCTAAAATCAAGGACACCTATTGGATGAACATTTTGCATAAATACTGAGGCCGTAGCCTTGGATAGAAGCTTTTTGAACGTTGGTATTACTCTTGTAATTTGGAAGTACGAGCTACAGCTCGGTTTTGTAAGCCAATTTTGGCATGTCATCAGACTTTCGTTTATGAATAAAGGCAGTCAGATTTTGGTTTCATTTTGAGTTTCTAAGGGAGCTATAGCTCTCAGGTTAGGGCCCAACTTGAGAGCAATAGATCTCCTTGGTGTTGTAATGTGTTTGCATTTCGTTCCAGCACTTTGAGTTTGTTTACTTTCACATGCAATTCGAATTTACAGTTTGTTAATTTAGTCTTTTTCATGAGCTTAGATAGGATTAGTTTATGGTGATTTGCTTTCAGTTTCTTAAGCTTGATAGGAGGATAGTTATAAATCATTGGAGCTCCAGCAAAAAGGTTGTAAAGGCTCACTGCCATCTCTCTTAGGGATTGGAGTGCAGTCCATGACCAACCACCAAAAAGAAACGCAGTTCTTCTCATTTCCATGCAAGCTGAAACATAGACATTTTTGTTGAAGATCCATCCATGCATTTTTGACATCAAACCATACTTCCACATTTCACTTCCATGCATAAGTTTCATTTCCTGTTTTCCATTTCTGTTCATAGGTTTCATGGAACAGTTATCATAGGTTAATGAATTTCTCGTTTTGGTGCATAAGTCATTTGTTTCATTTACGCTGCTCCTTATCACTCCACTTTCTTCTTCTTCATCTTGATCTCTCCTCAAGCCCTACTCAGCCTTTGACCAACTCATTTACCCTCCAACTCATCCATTATTCACTTAGCTCCATTTACTTCAACTTTCGTTGATCCCGTCCTTCCAACCCTCAAACCACTGCATGCACTCTTCCTCCATCTGATTTCTCTGCTCCTGAGCCATCACCAGCTCCATCTCCATCTCACCTATCATCCCACACCACTCCAACACTCCACCATCTCCCAAAACCTCCATGGCCAAACATCCTGTAGAATTGCACAGACTTCCTGTAGAAACCCCTGAGTTTCTTGTAGGATCCCCTGCAGACTTCCTGTAGAAACCTGCAAACTCGGTTGCTGAGCATCCGAACGTGGTAGGCTTCTGTGGACTGATGCTGGAGACCCTCTGGGACCTCCCTTAGCCATCCTGACCTTGCCCATGCTTTCCTTCCATTCCAACCGCTCCTGCACAACCAAACCCTAATCAAAAGCATCATCACAATAAATCCAACCACTTAATGAAAAAGTACAAAAACATGACTTTTCAGATGCAAGTAGCTTAGATGCATGTATTTCAATTCACTTCAAGTAATGGCATTAGTGGTAGTAGTTTCATTCACAGTTTTGCATTGTAAGGGTCTAGCTAGTCAAATTAGGGTTTACTAGGGTTTCCATGCTTTCTTGGTTTTCAGTTTCCTTCTGCAATTAGACTAGTCTCCTTTGAGTTAGCTTTCATCCATCATTGATAAAGCTTCTTCTGTGAGCCTATAGAAGTTGGCTTGAGCCCTAACGGACTTGTGCCAGCTGACCAAGTGACAGCTGCGACAAGAGCTAGTACTTGTGCATACAACACCGTTGCTTCCAAGTTTGTACGAACTACCGGGTTGACAAAATTAAGAGATAGGAAGCTCCAGGAGTTGTAGCATTATTGCTACAATACTGGAGCCCACCAGAGACGCAGGCACAACATTGGGTAGAAAATCCTTGGATGCATGCATACCGATGTTGTGGGAGTGTCCAGAGCCTCCTAGACACATGCATGCCCATATCAAGGGAGTGTTCGAGGGTTTAATGGGGTAAAAAATTAGTTGGTCTTAGGGGATTGTTACCTAAGTGGTTGGGATGGCTCCTGGGAGTTTTGTTACTGATGTGGAAGTTCCGTATGGTGTATTTCCATCAGTTCCACTTCCTTAACTGACACACAGGGAGTTGAATCATATCATAGTAACTTCTCGTCACATGTTTACCTAGTTGGCTGGTTACTTGGGTAGATGTGGGATGAGGGTGTTACAGTGCCATTAATGATGAACACAGGTACATGGGGATGACTTGAAGCACTACTTTCAATAGGACTAATATGCCAACAATATTAAAAGAATTGAATGCCCACCCTACCAAATTAATATTGATCTTATATAGGAGGTCCCATATGCTCCATTTTAGAGAAATTTGTGGCTAGATGGGCACCTAAATATTTTAAGGGAAGCTTGAACTTTTGGATGACCAAAGTGTTAGCTATGTGACATATTTGAAATTTTTCCATGCCAAAGGTGAGGTAAAACTCTTATAAGATTCATAGGAACTCACGAACTTCAGATATAGAGACGATGCCTATTCCCTTGGTATCATTAACAAAATTTTTGGTGAGTAATAGGAATATCCTCACTAAAATGATGGAGTCCTTGGAGTGAGTTCTTGGAGATAGATGCTTTAAGAGATAACCCCAATCCTTCCACAACCAAAATGAAGAGGAATGACAACAAAGGGTATCCATGTCAGATACCTTGACAGGATTTGAAGGGGATGGAGGGAGAAACATTGACAAGGATGGGGAAGGAGGGAAAAGTTAATAGATTTCGAATACACTCGATCTAGTATGGTGGGGAACCAAAGGCTTGAAGAAAATGTAGTAAGTGCTACAAGCTAATCCTGTCAAGATATTTTGAGAGGTCTATCTTAAGCCTCATTGTAGGTTTATGCGAGGCTTTCAAGGAGTGGTTGAATTCATGAGAAACCATAATTCCATTGAGGATTTGATGACTTTCCACAAAGCCAATTTTTTCTAATGAGATTAGATTTGGGAGGAGGATATTAAGTTGGTTGGCTATGATATTAGTCATAATTTAAGGAAATAGATTTAAATCCATTAGAATCCTCCACTTTATCCTACTTTGGAACCAATGTAAGGAAAGGATCGTTTAATTCTTTAAGAATGGAAGGAGATTTCTAGGATTCTTCTACTTCTATCCAGACCTCTTAGCCTACAATGGGCCAATAGAAATGAAATAATTTAATATTAAAATCATCCAATCCAAGAGCCTTGTTGTGTTACATCCCTTTAACAGTCATTTCCACTTCCTTAGGAGTTATTTCCCAAAGTATGGCTTTGTTTTTCTCATCAGTAACTAGATGGGGAATATGCCCAATGATGCATTGAATTTCCCTTGAATTGTTTTGAGAAGGTTTAGTTTAAATGGACTGATAAAATAAAATAAACTCCTAAGTGATCTCTTGATAATCTAGTTGTTTGTCTCTCACAAAGTTCTTGATGGAAAATATACAATTATGATGCCAATGTTGAGCATGGATTTTGTTGATTTTCTAGTGCAGTCAAGACTAGTACAATTTTTCAAACTGATAACCACATCAGATGATACAATATTACTTATTTTAGAGAATTTCAATAATTAAAATTTTATACATGAAAAATTTCAACCATTCACCTTTACAAAAGAGAAATAGAGATCACAGTAAACAATGAGACAAGAAACAAGAGACAACAAAATTTATGCTAGTGGAAACCCACAAGGGGAAAACCAAACAATATTTCCCTATGAGAGAGAATTTAGTTCATCAAAATGTACATCAGAATATTTCAAACAATATTCCAATTTATGACCTCAATAAATTCTAAGTCAAACTAGTCAAAGGAGAGAGAAAAAACAGTCAACATTGGTTGAAGTCAATTATACAATAGAGTGGGCGAATTTCAGGTCTGATGTAGCTTAACAAAAGAGGTTGAAATTAGGTAAAATTAAATTCAACAATCCACAGTCAATGTCTTGGTCAAATATCAGAGTTGACCTGTAGTCAACCTTTGGTTAACAACCTAGAAACAAAGGTGAATTTTAGTCAAATAGATTCAACAAATCACAATCAAGCCCAGTCTCCAAATCCAGTCAAATGCTTATTCAAATAGAAGTAAACAATCCCAAGTCAATGTTGGTCAATGCAGATCATAACTTATATATTTTTTCTTCGCATGTGTGGACGAACCTTCTTGTTTCAGATTGATGTGATGTGATGGATGAGATGCCAAATGAGGTCCAACAATCTTCCATTTATATATGAGTTAGGAGAAGGGTTTTAAACTTTGGGTCATATCCATTTAAAGAGTGGGGTCGACTTCTGCACTTGATGCCGACTTGGTCAACATGGAAATATATAATTTCTCTTTTTCTTTTATAATGAAAATACCAACCACAACTACCAAATTTTCAACACTCCCTCTTAGCTAGGGAGGTGCTTTTCATTCTCTCTCTTAAGATCAATCTCCCCGACCAATCCATTGGTCTCTCAGTAATAACCTAAGGGATATATCAAATGTACAAGTCTCATCATAAGGAAAGATACATGGTATCAAACTCATCCCACAAGCCAAAACCCATTGGCATAAAGATTAGTGCCCAATTGACAATGGGATCAAATTATGAGGCCAAACTCTCCAAACATATGCAATGGTTTCTTAGTTAAGCATAATGACCCTACAGTGTATACATGGTCCATCTCCCTAATCATAAACAAGGTTTCTTGGTCCATGACCCAAGGGAGGAATCCCTATTTCAATACTTGACTATATAGTCTCTCAATAAAATTCAACGACCCAAGGGAGAGAACTAAAAAGAAGTGTCCCCGACCAATCTCATTGGTCTCTTAGTCACCATGACCTAAGGGATCACTTCATGCATCTGAACCAAAATCCCTGACCATAAAAGTTATCTCAGTTCATGACCCAAGGGAGTAACCAGGATAATATTCATGACCATAAACCTTAGTCTCTCAACTAAGCCCAAGGAATATTTTCAATCACATGATATTATCTAATCAATGATCCCTCTCACCCAGAGAGGGATTCTCAACAACTCCAAGTTTTTCTCTAAAATAAGCAAACTTCATATGGGACAATGGCTTTGTCAAAAAAACATTAAATTGTTGATCAATAGGCACATAATAGAGCCTTGTAGCTCCTATATGGACAATATTTTAGATGTAATGATACTTGATCTCAATGTACTTCAACCTGTCATAAAAAACTAGGCTCTCAGAAAGCTTTACACAACTTTAATTATCACAATATGTAATGGTTGATTTTAGCAACACTTAATCAAACAAAATAGAAAACAACTTTTGAAGCCACACAACTTCATAATAGGTTAAACATGTTGCAATGTGCTTAGCATCAACTATACTAAGAGCAACACAAATTTTCTTCTTACTAGACCATGAAATCATATCATAGCCCAAGATAAAACAAAAAACCAGAGGTTCTCTTTCTATCATTAGTGCTTCGAGCCCAATCAACATTAGTAAAACCATGCATTTAACATTTTCCATTAAAAACATATCTCAAACCATAGTCAATAATGCCTCACATATATCTCAATATATGTTTCATTGCAACCAAATTCACATGTCAGAACTCAACCAAGAATTGGATCAACATTTTCATAACATATAAAATATCATGTCTAGTGTTTACAAGATAGCTCAACAAGCCAACCAATTTGCAATACATAGAGGGATATATCATATCAGAATCACATTCATATCTTCTGCAAATTTTTCACCATAAGAGTGTCCATGGACTTGCAGTCCATCGTGTCAAATTTCTAAAGGATTTTAATAGTGTACTTGCCTTGTACAACAAAAAATTCATTGTGCTTTTGCCATATTTCCAATCCAAAATAGTAATGCATAAGACCAAGATTCTTCATATAAATTTCAGAAGTAAGCTCTTTCTTACACTAGGCAATGAGAAATTCAACCCCTGTCAGAAACATATCATCTACGTATAACAAAAAAATTAAGGGCTCACCTTCAACAACTTTGAAGTACAAATTTGGATCAACGACACTTTTTTTGAAACCAAGGCTCAACAAATAGCTATCAATATGATAATACCATGCACGATGAGTATGCTTCAACCCATAAAAGGCTCCCTTCAATTTGAAAACATGTGTCTCTCTATCATGGATCTCAAAGCCTTGAGGTTGATCAATATAAAATTCATCTTTTATTACTCCATTTAGAAATGTAGACTTGAAAAACATTTGATGCAATTTCCAACCTACAATAAAATCAAGAGCAATAACATATCTAATAGAAGCATATCAGAGAATGGGAGGAAATATATCTTCATAATCCTCTCCCACATTCTGGGAGAATTCTCAAGCCACACGTATGGCCTTGTACTTCTCAATACTTCCATTAGTTGTATTTTTTATTTTGTAGATCCATTTGTAAGACACAACATATTTCCATTAAGGCCTCCCCATGAATTCCCAAACATCCTTCTTCAATATAGACTAGTAATCTTCAATCATAGCATCTTTCTAAACTTGATTCCCAACTACTGCTTCATAGGTAGATGGGTCAAACTCAACGATCTTCACATCATTGCTACATAGACTAAATACTTCTTTAGCCTCTTGCTTTTCCTAATGTTCCCATGAGTTGTCGCATGTCCTTCAATTCCCTTCAATGTTCTTTCAATCCAAGTAGGTATCTTTGGCTAGTCTCCAGTACAGTGACTCTTGGTGAGTCAACAAATTCATATGGATAATCAAAGTCTTCATGAGGATCTTTTTCCATAGGTTCAGGTTCTTTGGATTTTGATTCTACGTTATTAATACCCACATGCATCTCATCATGAGATTCCTAGTGTGATCCCTTAGACTTCTAGAAAGAAACATCTTCATAAAAAATAAGATCCCTACAAGTTTCAATAAATTGTTGTCCCGGTACATAGACCCTAAAGGCCTTTAAATTTTCCTTGTACACAAAAAAAGTTCCCTTCTTCCCAGAAGGTTCCAACTTCATTATTTTCTCCTTGGGAACATGGACATAAATATGACAACCAAAGATTCTCAAATGCTCAACATTGTGTCTCCCACTTCTGAAGACTTCTTCAAAAGTCTTGTAATCCATGATTTGACGTGGACATCTATTTTGGACAAAAAAAACTATCTTTGAAGCTTCTCCTGAAATAAACATCGACATCTATTCATCATGAAGCATTTCCTTGGCAGCTTCCATAATAGTTATATTCCTCCTTTCGACTTCCATTTTGTTGAGGATAGTGAGGAACTATCAACTCCCTCTTAATTTTGACATTGCTATAGAAATAAATAAATTCCTTATATACATACTCTCCTTGATTGTCAAACCTTAAAGTATTGATCCTTCTTCTCATAACATTTTCAACATGTGCCTTGAATTCCTAAAACTTCTCAAACACTGCATCCTTGTATTTCAAGAAACATTGGGGGAATTTTGAGGTATAAAGTGGGCCTCCTAAGGAAATTATAAAATAATAATGGAAATAATAAAATAATATTAGATTACATCATCAAAGTTTAGAAGGAAAAAAGAAAAAACTATTTTTTCAACTCGTATTTTCAACTTATCTCCCTATGGGTTTACTCAAATTTTGAGAGAAAACACTCATTGGATGCATAATTTGATTCCTCATCCAAGGAGTAACCATGTTCCATACTTTTGATGGACCCTTCTACACTAAAAATGAGAAATACATGAAAAATGTGATTGCAATCATGGTTTTTCATGTATTTCTCATTTTTCGTGTAGCAGGGTCCATTAAAAGTATGCAACATGGTTACTCCTTGGATGAGGAATTAAATTTTTCATCCAACGAGTACTCCTACTCGAAATTTGAGTAAACCCTTAGGGAGATAAGTTGAAAATACGAGTTGAAAAAGTAGTTTTATTATTTTATTATTTTTTAATCTTTTCACTTTTTTACTCCAAAAATGGTGAATCATCCCCCATGGTTGACATCATCATCTTGACTCCTATTGGTTCATATCAAGGTTATTTTGGTTGTACATTTTTCTTAGGAGGTCCATTTTAGACCTCAAAATTCCCTAATGTAAATCCATGTTTTACGAGAGTAATCATTATTGAAAGTGACATAGTACAAATCACCACCTAGGGATTTGTTAGACTTAGGCCCACAAACATCCGAATACACAAGATCCAAGTTTCCTTTGGATCTACTATCACTATTGGTACATTTTCCTTTGACATTTTTTCCCAAGTGCGCATCCTTTGCAAAATCCATCATGCTCAATCTTGTACACGTTTAACAAAAAATTTCATCCTAGACAAAGATTTATAATGAACATGAGTGTACCTTTGATGTCATATCTCACAAAGATCAAATGTGTTGTGTATCAAGACTTTAATTGAGCATCCAAGGAGACAATATAGGGCTCCAATTTGTACACCAATGACTTTGGTAGATTCAAAGGAGGAGTCCTTCTTCCATTCCAGAACTTGTCCATCAATGAAAGCAATTATATATCCTTTATCTTGAAGAGATGAAATGGATAACAGTTCTTCTTCAAACTAGGAACATATAAAATATTGTTAATGGATACTTACCTCCTTATTCCAATTGGAAGGATGACGAGCAAGTGCCTTTGAATTTGTATTTTCCATTATCTCGAAGCTCAACCCTTTGAGATATCTTCTTTTCAACCAATTCAGAGAGATGTTCACGACTTCCAGTCATGTGCCTAGAGGCACCACTGTCCACCAACAAAATTTCATCATGAACTACAATGGAACCTGTAAACGTATAATAAAATGAATATTCATCATCAAAATCTCTCTTTCTAGGCCTCGTCTTATGTGAGGGTTCATTAAGATCAGTTGCAGAAGCATAGTGTTTTCCCTTCCTCTTTTGATCATAATTACTTTTATAATCATTCCTTTGATAATCACTCTTTTGAGGACAGCTATTTTGATATCGATCGTATGCTCGACAACAAAAGAAGTAAACATTTGTCATGTCTCTTCTATCGTGAGAGGAAGGAGGAGGTCTTATTTGTGAATTAGGTCCCCTCCTTGGAGCAGGTCTTGATTTAGGTCTTATACCTATACTTCTTTGAAATTTTTCAACATTTCTTTTACCTTTTCTATTCTTTGAGTAAGTTGCAAAAGCTTGAGAGTCTTTACCTGAATTTGAAATATTTCCCCTAGAAAGGAGCCTTGATTCTTCTTGAGTGCAAGCAACCCATATATTATCAGAATAAGGATAATTTTCTCTTCCACTAGTGCTTGATGCAAAAGGATCCCAAGATTCATGAAAACCACCCATTGACATAGCTACCAATTATTTGTTGGATACTTCTTCATCAATAGCCTTGATATTTGAGATATTCTTACAAAGTATGATGCTAAAATATCATTCTTTTTCACCTTGATATCACAAATATGACCTCTTAGACATATAGGTTGATTGATTTTATTAATGGTGTACAATCCAAAGAGGGCATCATACATATCCTTGGAAGATTTGTGATAAGAAATATAGGGAATTAGATGATCCCTAACATATTCCACAATGATGCCCCTAGCCGAGATGTCATCATCCTAAAACTTGTTGTTCCTACTTAGTCAACTAGTTTAGTAACTTCTACAAAAAAAATACCCAAGACCTTATGCCTTGTAAGCATTAGGTCAATTCTAGCCTTCCATGCCCTGAAATTTGGAGCTCCTTCAAGCTTGTTCTTTGTCTTCATGAAGGAATTCATGATGAAGATAACCAATCAAGACAAAAGATGTAGAATCCCAAAGTTCTTCAAAGTGCTCTGAATACTCTTCAAGGTGATCTCAATGCTCTTTCTCTTCACCAAAGCTCTGATACCATGTTTATTTTCTATTGCAATCAAGACTAGTACAATTTTTCAAATTGATAACTACTTCTACTGATACAATATTTCTTCTTTTAGAGAATTCCAATCATTAAGAAGTTATACATGAAAAATTTCAACCATTCACTTCTACAATAGAGAAATAGAGATCATAATAAACAATGAGACAAGAGACAAGAGACACCACAATTTAGGCTAGTGGTCAGGGAAAAACTCACAAGGGGAAAACCCAACAATATTTTCTTATGAGAGAGAATTTAGTTCATAAAATTGTACATCAGAATATTCCAAATAAGATTCCAACTTCTGGCCTCAATAAATTCCAAGTCAAACAATTCAAAGGAGAGAAAAATATTCAATGTTGGTCCAAGTCAAGTCTACTACTGAGGGGCGAAATTTCAAGCCTGAGATAGTTAAACAAAAGAGGCCAAAATTTGGTCAGATTATAGTCAATGATCCACAATCAAATTCTCAGTCAAATCTTAGATTTGACCTACAATAAAACTTCGATAAATGGCCCATATACAGACATGAATTTAAGTCAAACGTAGTCAACAAATCACAGTCAAACTTGGCCTCCAAATCCAGTCAAATTCTCGGTCAATTAGAAGGAAACAATCCCAATTCAATGTTGGTCAAACAGAAGGCAAATGGTTGGTTAACAAATATTATAAATTCTCCTTTTTTTCTTTGCTCGTATGGATGAATCTTCTTATTTCAGATCAATGTGGTGTGATGGGTGAGATTCCAAATGAGGTCCAAAAAGCTTCTATTTATATGTGATTTAGGAGGATGGTTTTTGATCTTGGGGTCAAACCCATTCAAAGTGTAGGGATCACTTGTGCATCTAAGGCTGACTTGGTCAACATGGAAAATCTATAATTTCTCCTTTTCTTTGCCAATGAAAATATTGATCGCCGCTACTAAACTTTCAAAAAAATTGTGGAAGAATGTGGTATTCATTTCCCCTTCTTTAATCCAATGAATCCTTGATTTCTTCCACCATAGAATTTCTTCTTATTTTCTACGTTCTTCAAGATAGTGAGGGTAGTGGCTTCTTATGTGATTAGTGCCTTGGTTTAGCCATAGATTATGTTTTCTTGTTGTATGGCTTCACTTTACTACTCCATTTTTCGTTTTTCCTCCAAGACGTTACGAATTTTGGTTTTGTTCCAACCCTTGAGCTACCATTTGATGTAAAAAACAATTTATAGCTTATGCATAGAGGATCCTTATATTTTTCACAAATCTCCCCACAATTGCTTTATATTTTCCTGGAAATCTAGTTGTTGTAGCCAAAACTTCTCAAAATGAAAAGGCATCTTGTGAGGTATATATTGAATTTTTATTCGTAGGCTTATAGGACAATAGTTTGAGCCATGACTCAGGAGTATTGATGCTTCTATAAAGACATCCTAGGCCATGATGGATTCAGTGACTAGAAATCGATTCAATTTAGATGCCAATTGTTGAGCCCATCCTCTTCTGTTATTCCAGGTAAAGGTACCATTGGTGGTGGCGACATCTACCAGGTGCAAGTTCGTTATTGTGTCTTGGAAAAAAGAAAAATTGATATCAAGTCATCTCATGCCTCCTTACTTCTCGTTCGATGATTTGATAAGATTGAAGTCACCACCAAGGATCAAGGGGGTAAGAGAGAGAAGGTTGTGCATTCGAGTGATGGATTCAAGGAAAATAGGCTTCTATCTTGGAGAAGTTAGGCCATATACATTAGAGAGAAAATAGGTATTTGTTGAACCAATTCTCTAAAATTATACTATGAGGATGTATAAGGAAACAAACATATTTAAAATTTGAATATGTTTGGCACTCTAGATGATGGAAAGGCCCCCTAAGTATCATTAGGCATATATAGTGATCATGAAGTAGTATCTACCATATTTTCTTATTATATCCTCGCTAGAGGATTTAGTCTCTTGGATCATCATAACTTGAGGATTTTTAGATTTCCATTTTTCTTTTAGGAGCCTCTATTTTCCTCTGCAATTAAGGAATTGAATATTTCATTAGATGATTTTCATTTTGGGGGTATGGTGGAAATAGGGAAATAAGTGATTACCAACCTTATATGTTTTAATTAAACATCATACCTCCCAATTCATCCAAGAGTAGAACATTTTTTTTTTGTCCCTTTCTTTTTCCCTCTATGTGTGATTTTGATGAGTCCTTCAAAGGTTGGGACTGGACCCCCATTAGATAATTATTGGATTTTCCATAGGTAGATTTCAAACCAATGTGGTGTGATTTGAAGTATGCCCTACCGAGCAATTTGACTTGGTGCTCGGGAAGGGAAAAGGGGCCTTTCCCTTTCCAAGTTTTTTTAAGCTTGTTAGATCAAGGGAGTTGAGCTCGATCTCATGAATTGGGTCAAGAGTAATATCGAGTTTTATGAGCAAGGGAGCCTGGGGCATGGATTGGATAAGTGAGGGGTCAATGGAGAAGGAATGTTTATGAATAGAGGAGGGTAGGGGTTGGACTAGATTATGCATCTCAACTTCTGAGGGTTATGATGTCAGAGGATGGTTTGCAATGCCTAGAGAAGAGAGGAGGTAAAGGGGTTATTAGGGAGGGAAATCATTAAAGGAAGATGGATGTGGGGTAGGGGATTTAGGGTTAGAGTGCTTACTAACAACTTTGATAAATCCATCCTCATCAATAATAGGGGGAGCATCAAAGTTAGAATTAGCACCAAGTAAAGGGAAATGGTAGTAAATGTGGCCATATTTGTGGCATCTTTGACAACTGAGTGGGATGTTCTCATAATCAAGGTTTTTCTTCCAAATATCATCTTGATAATAGATATCAATAGACTCTAGAAGCACCTTTGAAATAGTCATATAAACAAAAAACTGAGCATATGAGATATACATGTCATGCTTAATAGCTTCTGAGGATTTGACATAGTGACAGAGGACATTGTCGATGCCTACTAAGGTTTCCTAGCCAAGAACTCCCATGGTAATGAGTACACTCTAATCCATACTAGGGTAGTAGTAAAGTCCTCCTTACCTAGAACAAACATTCCATCTAGAAATAGAGATATAACCCTACTGAATTACAAAAAATATGGATTGTTCTCAACTGCTCTTGTTCTATCTTCAAGGCTGGAAAGATTTTATCTACCCCTTATTCTTCAATTTGAATTGGATATAGTTAATGAGGGGTTTTTTTAATGTCCAAATGTCTAGGAACTTTCAATTAAAGAATTATCCCACATCTATTGTGTATAATTCCCAATTTGATTGGAGTGGACTTCAAGATTTGGGTCAACAACTTCCTTTGGTAGACAACTTGATGATTGGCACTTTCCTGATGGGGGTGTTTGGTGCTGGGTTTTTGGTTGATCTCCAATGGAATTTTCTCTTGAGCTAGTAGGGTTTGCAACAAATGGTTTCACTATCATAGCAAGCATAAACCTGGTTGTAGGAATAAGATATGACCCCTCCACTGCCTCTAAAAATAATATGTAAGGTGAAAGGTTGTGACATGATTATGTGGAATAAAGCATGTCTTTTTTATCAGGGTTCATCCATCATCGTTTGACTTAATCTCAATATTTTTGTCCCCCATTCAATTGGATTAAAAATAAATCTAGAGAATTCATTATTAAGTATAGAATCTTGATACTTTATCTTATTATTAAGTCCTATACGATCTCACCAAAAGGGAAGATCAACTCACTCAAAAAAGAGTAAATTTAAATGATGCTAGATGTTCTGGATAAGTGGAAGCATATGCATAGAAGTCAAGACAGGTATTTATTTTGACCCTTCCTTGTTATTATTTTATGCAATTTATTGAAAACAATGGTTAATATATGACATGGATTAAGGCAGGATTCAAACTCTTGGCATCGATGGAAACCTTCTATCTTTTTTTGGGCTCTTATACGCATGCATAGGTTTAGTAGGTTCCTACTCTCCACTCATATGAAGGGCTTGATTTTGCTTGGGGAATATTGTCATCTAGTCATCATATGCTTCATCATCTTGGCTTACCTCTATACATACACTTTGGAACTCTGGACATTAACAACAAAAACACATTGGAGCTAACTTCTCTCCTCAAAGGCCTGGAAATAACACAAAAACAAGGGTTTTTTTTATTGAAGGAGATTATTAAATTATTATCCGAGTTCTCTGTAAGCTCCAAAAAAACACACTTATTGATAAAATATCCAAGAGATGGGACTTGGAAGAATTTCTTTGTTGAGTCTCCTCTCAAATCGTCAACATTCCTAACATAATCCACAACCACATCCAAAGACGGAGGAGAAAGGTGGTAGATATGCTTGCAAATTATGTTTGTCTACACTCTTCGCTCAAGATCTCCTCCACTTAGCATATTTTGGTGAACACTCCTCTCACGAAGGCTTACTAGTAGCTCACATAAAAATACATGCAATCCTCGGATGGGGTGTTAGGTGTGTGAGATGGTGAGGCCAAACAATAGTGCATGCATTTCTTATTTTGTACTTTTTGAGAACCTTTTGTCTTCAACCTCTCTCATAAGAGTGCATTTTTGGATATGGTCTAGCCTTCCTAGTTATTAATCCTGTAAGAATAATACTTCATTATGTAATGTCATGTTTTCAAGGAAATCCAAATTTACTCCACAAATTCCGAGGGGCAGTTCACTTGGCAAGTGTTGTGAAAATGAAGGTGTTATGTACCAAGAGATTTCAGGTTCAAATCCCCTTGACTTACTCATGTTCATGGAAGGGGCATATGTAGGCACCCATAGGTTATAGTGGTATTGGTCAAAATTAACCCCGTGTCTTGCGAGTACAAAATTGGCCTAGTTGTTGATTATAGTCAAATAAATAAAAATAAAATAAAATTTACTCCATAACAGAAAAAGAATATATATTAATCATTCTTAACAATATTTTTCTTTTTTAATAATTCTATCATATATCATTTTTTTTTGCTTTTTAATATATATACATGTGTGTGTTTTACCTCACTACGACATCACATAAAACTATTTCATAAATGACAACATATTTCCAAATACTTGAACCCACTCAATTAAGAAAACAAATTACTCATTAAACCATCTGAACTTAAATCTTTTATTTCCATTATATAAATTTATTACTAATTCATTACAAATCTTTTTAGCTCCATTACATATATTTATTATTAATTATACTATAATAATTTTATCTAATAATAAAATTACCAGAAATATCACTTTCTATTGGTTAATTTCTTAATACTTATCAGTTTACCTTTTCTCTCCTCTCAATCTTGATGCTTTTAATTATGCCATTTGAATGTGTGAAGCCACTTTATTCTCAATATAACCATCACCATCCCCTCTTCACCACAAATAAAAGCAAAGATTTATTATCTTTTACTTGAGCTCTCACATTCGCATGGACGTTATGGTTTTCTTTGGCCACAAATACAAACAAAGGTTTATTCTCCCCTTATCTTTTACTTGAACTCTCACACATTCGCATGGACTTTCTGGTTTTCTTTGGCCACAAATACAAGCAAAGGTTTATTCTCCGAATGGTGTGATGGTTTAAGTGAGGTGGGGATACGTAGTTGCGTTCCCAGTGGATACCTATATAATTATATATATATATATATATATAATATGTTGAAATAAGAAATCATTATATTTAAAATTTTAATTTCAATACATATAAAATTTTAAAAATCAAAACATTAATTAAATTGATTGTGTTTTATACATTTTTTAAATTACTATAAAAAAAATAGTTTAATATTATTATATTTTTATATGACTTTAAATAATATTGGTATCACATGATTTAAGTATTTAATAATATTTCTTTTCTTAATTATGGGAGGAATTCAAAGAGGCATGATTTCATTTGACTTATTTTTTTAATAGAGGATCCATATATCACAACATACATTTCTCTCTTTTTTTCCTTTTTGGTTAAGTTGGATTAATTTTATACTATAAAAAAAATAGTACATGCATATGTGATTAAGTTTTCTAGAATGGAAATGAGACTTCAACCAACAATCCAACCAAATAAACAAATAGACAAATAAGTTTTGAAAATGTATCTTAGCAAACCCAACTATGCCATATAAAGAGCTAAAGTGACATCAAATATGTTAAATGACAATTACTTAAGTACTATAATTGAAAAGGTAAGTTAAAAGGAGACATACTAACATATTACAATCAAGAGGGAATATGAGTAGGAACTAATTAAGGGGAGGCCTATTGCCCTTTTCCATTGAATTGATTTGAATCCTTCATCTCATCCTTTACAACGAAAAAGATTGGAGCTAGTTTTCGTGGAGGTAGATGTACTTAGAAGCTCCACGATTTCCTCCTCTTTATCAAATCCGTCATCATAAAATTTGATGGTGAGATCATAGATAACCCAAAAAATGGTGAATATGGCATCCAATCTTTGAAATCTAAAATTTAGGTCCATACATTTTTTTCTTTTCTAGAGAAATGATGACTAAAATGTCGACCAATCAATAAAGCTCCATCAATCTAAAGACATTTCTATCCCAAGACTAGGAGAACTTAATATCATCAATCTAGCTTTGAAACTCATCTTTAGTTTGTTGGGCTAGGGTTTGTTGATATATCTACTTCATAGAATTAGTTGGGGATTCAACTTCAACTTGAATCTTAGAATATGGGTTTTGTTGGAAGCACTACTTGACTTGTCTTATATCTCTCTAAACCCTAATTCCTTAAGGGTGCAAGGAGGTGTTGCTATGAAATTACCTATGCCCCCTAAGAATTTGGTATATCCCCATCTTACTTGACTTGGGAACCTCTAAGGAAACATAACGATGAAAGACTTAATAAAATAATGGACTACACACATCACTCAAATTGAACACTCAAAAATCTCATTCTTGCCATAAGAACCCACAAACTCATGAGGCAAGGGGGTAGTATAAGTACCACCCAAAGATAATTCCCAAAGACTAGGGGTAGGCACCCTCACATAGAAAATAAAAAGATAAATCAAACCCACAATACTTGTATTTCCTTGAACAACTGAGCACATACAAACAAAAACCAACTACCCATAAAATGGTAAATATAGAGGTCAAAGAGTTTAGGTGGGTAGTTGGTGGTGAGCACTAGTATTGCAGCAATAATGTTGCAACTCCTGGGGCTTTCTACTTTACTTTTATCAACCCGGTAGTTCATAACAAACTTGGAAGCAACGGTGCTATATGCACAAGTACTAGCTATTACTGCAGGCTGTCACTTGGTTAGCTGGTGCAAGATCACTAGGAGCTCAAGCCAACTTCTATGAGTTTCTAGAGAAAGCTTTTAACTGTGATGAAAGAAAGCTAACTCTACAAAGATTATTCTACTTGCAGAAAGAGAAGGAAGACTAGAATGTAACGTAAACCCTAGCAAACCTTAATTTTTCCAACTAACCCTACTTTTGCAGAACAAGAGATGAAAATTGATGAAATGAGTGCCATTGACTACTGAAAAGGTAAATAACATCTATTTAAGCTATTCCCAGAATAAAACGAGAAAATAACATCTTTTTGTGTTTTTATGTGTTTTCTGTGAAATTGTTATGCATGAGATTTTGTCTGTTTGTGATTGTGGCAGAGGTTTGGTGACGATGGAGGGTGGATCTAGTTTTTATAGGGGTGTAGGAAGGTGTGGAGGGGTCCCAAGAAGCCTCTGGTAACCTTTTGAAGACTTCCCTTGCAATTAGACTTCGAAAAATCACTCACAGGAAATTATACAAGAGGCTGCAGGGGATCTACAGGAGGATCTATAGGAAGATCTACAGGAGGATGTCGAGAGCTATTTTTGGAGGTTTTGAAGGTGAAAAAATGGTGGGAAATGGTAATTGAAGGCTAGATGAAGGTGTTGAGGTGTCTGGAGCTTGTCAAGGAAGATCAAGAGGGAACATGATGGTTGGCTTTGTTCAAATGGCGGGAGGGAAGCTCATGGAGAAAAATGCAGAAATTAGGGCAGATTGGTGAAATGTTGTGAATGACTTCGGAAATCCATGAGAAGTGAGCTGATGTTGGCTGCTTTATGGATATATGGTGAGATGAGGTGTCCTGCAAGAGATCTGCACATCTACTTACAAAAACTGATCAAAGAAAGGACTAGCTATACCATGAAAACAAAAATTTCTCTAGCTTGACCTAATTTCTTACCTACAAATAGAAAATGTTGAACAGTAACCTTTGAACAGAAAAGCATGCAAAGAGGTCTATTGTAAAAGAACAGGAAATGATCTAGGCAACTGAATCTGAAGCAACGCATTAACTTCTAAATCAAGTCATCACACTAGAAATTGCATGGAAGAGCAAAACTATGATTTTGGTGGTAGCAATGGTGCCAAGACCTCAAATCATGATCCTAGGAAGGGAGAAAAGAGATCAAGGCTTGTTGTTTGCCTTTTTGAATATTAGCCTATCACTATGTGAACCTACTTAGCAATTGAAACAAAATTAGCTATGCAAACCATCAAAAGCAACCTAATCTAAACAAGGTAAAATGAATCTATGTAACAAAAATTAACTCATGAACTGAAACAAAGACATATAAGTAGAAAGAAAGAGGTGTTGGGCAGCTTGGGTTGGGCCCTAACCCAAGAGCTTTAGCACTCTAAAAGAGATCAGTGCTGGCTCAGAAAATATTGCATCTTTATTATCAAAAATAATAGTCATATTACATGAACTATCCTAAAAACGAAACTCGAAAATGAGCTGAACAAGTGCTGCACAAAAGTGTGAAAATTCTACTAATGACTGGCTAACCTACTGAGGCTCTAAGCCCCCCTATTTATACAAATGGAATCCTTTAACAGCCCTCCTAAAATCAAGGAGCTCAGCTTCCCAAAACTGCAGATAAACAACAGTCCTTCTTTACTTGCTCGGCTGCCCCTTGGATGCACTAATGTGGCTACTTGTGCTCTGAGTTTTTGATGGAGAATTTAAGGTAAGGGTTCATAAATGAAGGGGACACCCCCCTACAAATCCTCTTCCCTGTTTTCCTCGAATATTGGCTGCCAAATGCTCATAAATCCTTTGACTTTGTCCAAAATTGACCAAAAAATCTGCATAAAGCACACATTAGACTTCATGGCATAATGACTAACCCAATTCACTCTATTAGCATAAATATAATCAAAACATGCAATAAACTAATGAGAATGGTGGATTAAGCTGAGTTAGGAGGCCAAATGAGCCCATATAATTACCCATTTCTAGGGCTCATCATCACCCCCCTACTGAATGGGTTGCTCATCCTCTGAGCAACTAGTCTATCTCTTCATCCTTGATGGCTCTAATAGATTCCCTGACATCCCATGCTTCTGATGTGATATCTTCCTCTTTATCATGGAATCCTGCCTTTCTATCCACCTCTTCCCACTGTTTATGTTCTTCTTCCTCTTTTACACCTTCCAGCAGTCCTAGTAGCAGTGGAGGACTGAATTTGAGGCCAATCCAATTGGCCTTCAAACTTTGCATAGAGTGCTTATACAGTGGCACTCTCCTCAAGGCTTCTCTCATCCTGTTTGGGGAGTGATACTCCCTGATCTGTAGGCTATGTGGCAATGTGTTCCACCTTCTCATGTAGGCATGAATGCAGTCATCTCCAAACAATCTCTCCATGTCCTCGAAATGTGCAATAGCCTAGGCCTGCTCATCGATATATTTGGGGACACTTTGAGGATTAGCTGCAAGGTGTTGGTGGGCACTGATGAGAGCCATGGGGTCTGCTGGCTCTACTCTAATCATTAGAGGTTCATTATGCTCTTTTGCCATCATTTTCTAGATTTATGTTGCCCTTTTCTCTTCATGGTTCATCCAAGATGCCATGGCCATCAGCTGCAAGTCTCCTAACACAGCATTGGGGTCCCATAGGTTCATATCGGTAAGGGCCATGTTGTGTAAATAAAACTCTGCCAACTTCATTTTGTCCTCAGTTAAACTGTGGTCACATAGATCCATGAATTGGCCATAATACTGAAAAGGTATGGTGCATCTTTGGGCTAGAGTCTTGATTTGGAACTGGAGCCATTGATCCTTGAGGTACACTGCATATGGTTTGGCTGGCTACCTACGTTGTAGTGCCTCCATAGCCTAGCTGGCCATGCACGATAATTGGGCTTCCCTTTCCTGTAGCTACCTTCTTAATATCAATACCTCATTTTCTGCCTGGGGTTCCCTTTCTTGTTGCTATCTTATTAATATCTCACTTTCTGCCTAGGGTTCCTTTTCCTACTGTTGTCTTCTTAAGATTAACAACTCATTTTCTACCTAGGGTTCCCTCTCTTGCAGTTGTTTCTTTAACCTTTCATTTTCTTCTTCCAATTGTGATCTCCTAATGCCTTCTATATGCCTTACAGTGCTTAATTCTTTGCCCATCTCTCTCAACTTGTTTTCCATGTGCCCAATGTCTTCCACCCCTTTTGATTTTGTGATCTGCATCCACCTATGGCTTCTGACCCTTTCTTTTTCTAGCTCAAAGAAGAGCGGGACTACAAATTTCTGAGGGATAATTTTTCCTCCTTCAAGAAGGTTGTAATAAGAGCCCAAATTAGGCTGTGGGTCAGGTTCTGGTATCTCTTTTGCCTTATCTTTCTCCTTGGTCTACTCTTCTGCCTTTTTCTCAAGATTTTCAATTTCCTGTAGCTTTGTCTAGGTCTCCTGTAGGGTGGTCTGTGCCTCCTGTAGGATAGTTTTGGAGTCCTATAGTTTTATCCTCTCCTTCCAAGTGGAGGTCTTAGGACTTCCTCTCTCATAGGTGATGGGGGTTTTGGATGGAGATTCCTCCTTTTTGGTAGTAGGGGAATCTTCAATGATGATGGGCTCCCTTGAAGATGGTTGAGGCTTCCCCATATTTATTCTGGTGCTTTTTCGAGCCTTGAAATACATGGATGGTTGTCTTTTTCTCTTTGGTTTGGGCTTGGCTGGAGTACTAAGTGCAGCAAGAATAGTTGTTGCCTCCCTTGCTAGTGTCTCAGGAGACACTTCTTCCTGTTGTGCTTCTTTTCCTTCATCTGCTGTCTTTTTTGTCCCTGCTGGTTTTGCTTCTTCTATCTCTGATTTCTTAGCTTCTGCTTTTTCTGTGGTAACCTTTTTCTGAACTGTCCTAGGTTTCTTCTTTTTCTCTGCTGTGGTTTTACCCTTTTCTGCTTTTGATGCTTTCCTCTTTTCTGCTTTAGGCTCATCTCTGGTGGTGTCATGTTTCTCCTTTTCTGTCTGGTTTTCTTCTTTCTCTGGTTGGGTTTTCTCTTCTTCCATTTGAGTGCCCTTCTCTTCTTCATGGATTTCCTTCCCAGTTTCTCCTCTTTGTTCTTCTTCCTCACTTTCAGGTGGACTGAGGTCATAGGTGAGAGCTTTTATATCATCCTCTTTAGTCATGTTTCTGAAAATCTCCCAAGCTATGGGAATTGTGAAAGTGTGGAGGGCATCTTCCACCAGCAATTTAATTAGCCCATGGTGAGCCAATTGGTTTGGAACTCCTGCCTTCAATTTGATGCTAGATTCTATTAAGGATTGGAGGAGAAAATAGGGAACACTGAGTTTTTGAGGTGCAGGGAGATCCATGCCATACCTCAATTCATGCAAAAGTCTGAAATGATACCCATAAACTATGTTGTATCTTCCTTCACAGGAGATGTATTTCATAATCTGATAGCTAACCTCATTCCAGGGGTAAGGTATGTTGGTTCTCCTGATGCCATTCTTGTCTTCCACAGGGTGCTCATTCGGCTGGAAAAAGGTCTTCTTGGCAACCTGACCCAGTGGTTTTTCTTCCTTGCTCCAGGGTAGCCCAAGTGGGAGACCGGTGACCCTACTGATGAATTCTGGTGTGAGTTCTATGGTTAGACCCCTGAAACTAACAGTGGCATGGGTTTTTGAGTGAGGTTTTAAAGACAATGAAAACTCCTCTGTGACTTCATCATCATACCCATGAAACTTTTAAAAGAAAGGCATCCAATTTGTTCTAGTAAAGAGGGCTACCACTTCTGGATGTTCATGCAGCTTAGTTGAATTCAGAGGCTCCTTCCTCATAAAACCCCCTGTCATGATGTTCAGAGACTGCTGGAATATCTCAGGTGAGGAGGAAGGCAACAAGTTTCAAACCCGAAAACAGAGGAACAACTGAGGTTTTCTGTCAAGAAACAGAGAGTGTCTTTTCTTTCTTCTCCTTTCTTTTATTTACAAGAAAAATGCAACTTTGCCTTCCTTCCAAACTCAGTTCTCTAGGCTTGCATTATTTTTTTGTCTATTCGAGGGAAACAAGATCTTAGAAACAGAGAACATACAGTACTGTGTTTTTTCCCTTTTACAAAATAAGCAGACTACCCAATGCAAGTTCACTTTTTACAGGCTTAATTTTCTAGAGTTGCATCATCTCTTTACATAGGAGCATACCATGAAGGAGAAAGAGACAGTATTTTAGTGCAAAGAGAAAATGGAGAAACTGTATATATTTAAAAAAAAAAAAACACAGGCAGACTATGTTCTCACTTTTCCTTCTTTTTTCAACTCAATACCTTGCTTGAAAAAACACCACCCTTTGTAGAGATAGAAATGTAGAGAGGGTCTACACAAAGCCTACCTCTTTGAGCTCGAATTTGTCATAAAATCCTGAATTTTTCTCTGCGATGTTTCTCACTGGCCCTCCTGTAGAAAGGCTCCTGTTGATCCAGGTGGATATTGGTGGCCACCTGCCAAGTCCACCTGGACCCCCACCATTGTCTTTCTCAGCATTTTTAGTTTCCTTAATTGTAGCACACCTTACTATTTTTAGCAGTTTTTCGGGTCCTAAACTTCCGGAGCCGTTTTGAGGCCCTAAACGACGTTTTTTGGGGAATCCGGGGGCAACACGAGTCCATGGAATGGACTGGTGTTGCCCGTTTCAACAATGATAGTGCTTGGATAGATCTTTCTAATGAGCTATTGTACGCGTCAAACGGAGATCATATGCCAAAGTTACGACCCCGGGAAGTTGATGTACCAACTTACCCCCAAACGGGGCCCACAGTTTGGCGTTTCATCTCCTAGGGTTAGGTTTTGGAATGTTAAGGGTTTTTCCATTGTTTCTCAACAATAAATAGGCCTTCGAGCCTCATTGTAACACAGTTCAGAGGCATGTAGCCATCACATCTCTTCTCAGAGATAAGCTACCATCACCCTAGCTAGTTTATTTCCATTTCTGTCTGTAAGCATATTTCAGTATTTTCCATTAATGAAATGAAGTATTATTTCTGCTGCATCTTTGTGTATATGGTTATCTCTGTAATTTGTTGCGTTCCTGTTTAAATCCGGATCAGTGGTATCAGAGCGGTCTGCTTTTTCTCTGTTTTTCTTTGCATGTCCCCAACAAGGTCGGGCTATAAGGAGTTAGCGCTTGAACTGGTTGAACCTTTGCAAGACCAACCTCGCAAATCCTGACGGCCTCCCATGGCGGACGAGAAGAAAGACGAGGGGGCAGGAGATCCCATCAAAATCTTGCTCGAAGAAGCGCTCGAGCGACAACGGAACGCGATGATGGACAACTTTGCGCAGATCCTTCAGCGGCTACCCAGAAGCGGCGCATCGGCTTCCAGCAGCTCCTATGGAAACGCCACACCCTTTAAGGTACAAGTTAATTTTGAAATCCCCATATTCAAGGGTCAGATAGACGCCGATGCCGTAGATAAATGGTTAAATCTGCTAGAGGGTTATTTTTCTGTTCATGAATTTTCGAGTCGGGAAAAGATTTTTTTTGCTCTTCTCAAAGTAGCCCCCCACGTCAAGGACTGGTGGGAAACCTACTGTGAGCAGAAGGATGAAAGTACTGGCTCACTATTTTCAGCCGCACCCACCTGGGATTCGTTCCGGGATGCCATCAAGGAGCAGTACTACCCTGTCGGAAGCTATGAGGATGAATACATAAAGTGGACCACGCTGCGGCAGGGAAGGGACCAAGACGTGCCGGAGTTCACCAATCTTTTCCATACCCTTCGCACAAAGTTGGGTATCAAGGATTCGGAGCAACATTTGATACTCAAATACCGTGGCTGCCTGCACAAGTACATCCAAGAAGAAATGCAGTTCCTAAACATCCCCTCGCTCGGCGCAGCATACCGGTATGTCGTCAAGGTCGAGCAGAAGTTTAAACAAAAGAAGCGAGACTTTGGATCTGCGAATCCAAAGCAGGGGAAAGGTGCCCCTAAACCACAGAACAAAGGACAAAGCCAAGGCGGGACAACCCAAGACAACCAGCCGAAGCTGCAAGCAAAGAGCAACGCCGCGAAGCCGAGAAAGGACACTGGAAAATGGTGCGAGTTCCATAAGAGCTCCACTCACAACACAAGTGAGTGTCGGGCCAAGCAGTCACTGGTGGCTGAGCTAAAGGTTTCAGAATCAGATGCATGTTCCGACTCTGAGTCAGAACCCGATAAGGGGTATGAAAAAGGGAAGCAGATCATTGATGCGGATCCCAGCGCCACTGTTGCTACCGCAAAGATCCAGAAAAATGAACCCGAAGATCCAGAGGAGGAGGAGCGTCTCTTCCACTCCCAGATGTGGGTAAAGGGCTCCCCGATACAGTTCATTGTTGATAGCGGGAGTCAAAAGAACCTCATTTCGGCAGAGGTCGTGAAGCGGTTGGGCTTACCGACCACAGCACATCCACAACCATACACCATTGGGTGGCTTCACCAAGGGCGATATCTTCGCGTGAGCCAGCAGTGTCGCCTTCCATACAACATCAAGCCCTTCACGGATGAGGTATTGTGTGACATTGCTCCCCTTGAAGTTTGTGATGTATTACTAGGACAACCATACTTGTGGAAGCGACATGCTGTGTATGAATCAAGGCCCCGTGCTGTTATTATTACATTGGGAAATAAGTTGTTCAGGATACCAGAGGTAGCACCACCTGCCGCCATCTCTTTGATTACTGCAAAACAATGCAGTAAGATCATTTCCAAAACCAGGAAATTTGTTTTCCTGATGATACGCCCTCAAGGGAAGAAGAAGACAGTGGCCGCGGCCTCCAAACGGGGTCCCTCTGCACGGCAGCTACAGATGGACAAGATTGTGGAGGAGTACGAAGACATCTTCACCTCCCCGGCAGGGGTTCCTCTGCACTGTCAAGTCAAGCACTCCATCGATCTGACCCCAGGTGCGCCGCTACCCAATGGACCAATTTATCGGCGCTCCGTTCTGGAGAACAATGAAATCAAGAGGCAGATTCAGGAGCTCCTGCAGAAAGGTCACATCCGTCCGAGTTCTTCGCCCTGTGGGAGCCCGATAGTGTTGGTACAGAAGAAGGATGGGACGTGGAGACTCTGTATTGACTATCGGGCACTGAACAAGATCACTGTCCGTAATAGGTACCCGATCCCGCGGATTGATGACCTCCTAGACCAACTAAAGGGGGCGAAATATTTCAGCAAGATCGATCTGAAGTCAGGATATCACCAGGTACCAATTGAACCCTCAGATGTGTGGAAGACTGCCTTCAAATCCAAGGAGGGCCTCTTCGAATGGTTGGTCATGCCTTTCGGATTGACGAATGCTCCTGCAACCTTTATGAGGCTAATGGATGACATCTTGCGGCCATTCACCAACTCCTTTGTAGTAGTATACTTGGATGACATTCTGATCTTCAGCCAGAGTTGGGAAGAGCACCTCCACCACATCCGACAGGTTCTCCAAACACTGCGGCAACACAAGCTATGTGCCAATTTGGAGAAATGCACTTTTGGCATGACCGAGGTTCAGTATCTGGGATACATCATTGATGAACAAGGGGTGCATGTCGATCCAGCCAAGGTCCAAGTCATTCGGGATTGGCCCTCTCCAACCACTCTAACAGAGCTCCGCAGCTTTCTAGGTCTTGCCAACTTCTACCGCAGGTTTGTGTTGGGATTTTCTCATATTTCTTGGCCCTTGAGTCAAGTCACCAAGGGCGGGGCGAAAGCAAAATTCTTTTGGTCTGAATCTCAACAGAAGGCATTCAGGGAGTTGAAGGATCGCCTCTGCACGGCACCAGTGCTCGCGTTACCAGATTTACAACAACCATTTGAGGTCGAGACAGATGCCTCTGACTATGCTATTGGGGCAGTCCTTACTCAACATGGACATCCAGTGGCATATCACAGTGAAACACTTTCAGACACAGTCCGGAAGTACCCCACTTATGATAAAGAGATGTATTCCATTGTACAGGCCTGCCGACAATGGAAGCATTACATTTTGGGGAAGGAAACGGTCATCCACACAGACCACCGACCTCTGCAGTTCATACAGACCCAAGGGAAATTGCAGAATGATCGCCATCAGAAGTGGTCTACATACCTGCAACAGTTTCACTTGAATATCAAGTATAAAAAGGGCAGCACCAATAATGTTGCAGATTGCCTCAGTCGACCACCGATCATGGCGCTAACCACCGTGCTCAACTCTTGCGGGCACGAGACTTCTGATTGGCCACTTCTCTACAAAAGCGACCCAGAATTCGGCCACACATACCAGACACTCTTGGAGGGTCGGCAGGTTGCAGATTTTCACCTCCAGGATGCCCTATTATGCCACCTCGGTCACCTTTGTGTTCCTTCAAGCGAGCGTGCCAAGATGATTTGGGAAGCACACTACAGTCGGGCTGCTGGGCATTTCGGGGTCGAGAAAACAGTGGCAGTACTGCAAAACTATTTCTATTGGCCGAATCTTCGACAGGATGTTGGGAAGTACATCCGATCATGTACTGCCTGTGCCATTGCCAAACCGACCATTAAGAAGCAAGGCCTCTATACCCCGTTGCCTACCCCTAGTCGACCTTGGGAATCCATCTCCATGGATTACATGTCAGGCCTTCCTTCCACTAAGCATGGAAATGACTGTGTTTTTGTGGTCGTCGACAGGTTCTCAAAGATGGCCATTATGATGGCCTGCAAGAAGAATATCACAGCAGAAGCCACTGCTAAACTCTTCTTTGAACGAGTGTGGGTGCACTTTGGGATCCCACAGTCTATCATCTCAGATCGGGACAGTCGGTTTCTCAGCACCTTTTGGTCCAGTCTCTGGTCAATGCTGGACACCAAACTCACGAAGTCCACAGCCTTCCATCCTCAAACTGATGGCCAGACAGAGGTTGTCAATAGGATGATTGTGCACATTCTGCGCATGTATAACTCAAAGCATCCACGCACATGGGACGAGAGCCTCCCCTACGTTCAGCACAGCTACAACCGAGCTCTTCACAGCTCCACTGGCCATAGCCCTTTTCAGGTGGGTTTGGGATTCCAGCCACTATGCCCCATTGATGTGGCCATGCCACTTGCAGCTACTCACATGAATTCAGCTCATGTCCAGTCCGAAACAGATAAGGCCACCAGCTTCATTGAGCGCATCCAACATATTCGCCAGCAGGTCCATGACATTCTTGAGAAATCAAATGCCAAGTACAAGCAGCGACATGATCAACATCGGGTGCCACACAAGTTTCAGGTGGGCGACAAAGTCTGGTTGCATTTGCAAAAGGAACGCCTTACTGGAGCCTATCGGAAATTGAGACCACTCCGATATGGTCCTTACACCATTACTAAGGCTATGGGAAACAATGCATTTGAGCTCAGCATTCCCCCATTCCTTGGCCTGCACCCAGTATTCAATGTGGACCGCCTTCGGCCATACTTTCCACCATTGCTAGACACATCCGACATTGCAGAACAGCTCAAACCCACAGAATTAAATCCAGATTGCATGGAACAAGCTGCAACTGATCGGATCATGGACACACAGATCAAGAACACTCGCCAACAGAATATCCAACTGTATCGAGTTGTCAAAGCAGGCCAACTCCTTCAGCAGGGCAAGTGGCTCACCAGGGAACAAGTTCAGCAGAAGTTTCCTCATCTCATGGAGGAGCTCAACGCAATGGGGACCATTGCTTCCTAAGGGGGGAGGAATGATCCAGGTGGATATTGGTGGCCACCTGCCAAGTCCACCTGGACCCCCACCATTGTCTTTCTCAGCATTTTCAGTTTCCTTAATTGTAGCACAACTTACTATTTTTAGCAGTTTTTCGGGTCCTGAACTTCCGGAGCCGTTTTGAGGCCCTAAACGACGTTTTTTGGGGAATCCGGGGGCAACACGAGTCCATGGAATGGACTGGTGTTTCCCGTTCCAACAATGATAGTGCTCGGATAGATCTTTCTAATGAGCTATTGTACGCGTCAAACGGAGATCATATGCCAAAGTTACGACCCCGGGAAGTTGATGTACCAACTTACCCCAAACGGGGCCCACAGTTTGGCGTTTCATCTCCTAGGGTTAGGTTTTGGAATGTTAAGGGTTTTCCATTGTTTCTCAACAATAAATAGGCCTTCGAGCCTCATTGTAACACAGTTCAGAGGCATGTAGCCATCACATCTCTTCTCAGAGATAAGCTACCATCGCCCTAGCTAGTTTATTTCCATTTCTGTTTGTAAGCATATTTCAGTATTTTCCATTAATGAAATGAAGTATTATTTCCGCTGCATCTTTGTGTATATGGTTATCTCTGTAATTTGTTGCGTTCCTGTTTAAATCCGGATCAGTGGTATCAGAGCGGTCTGCTTTTTCTCTGTTTTTCTTTGCATGTCCCCAACAAGGTCGGGATATAAGGAGTTAGGGCTTGAACTGGTTGAACCTTTGCAAGACCAGCCTCGCAAATCCCGACGGCCTCCCATGGCGGACGAGAAGAAAGACGGCAGGAGATCCCATCAAAATCTTGCTCGAAGAAGCGCTCGAGCGACAACGGAACGCGATGATGGACAGCTTTGCGCAGATCCTTCAGCGGCTACCCAGAAGCGGCGCATCGGCTTCCAGCAGCTCCTCTGGAAACGCCACACCCTTTAAGGTACAAGTTAATTTTGAAATCCCCATATTCGAGGGTCAGATAGACGCCGATGCCGTAGATAAATGGTTAAATCTGCTAGAGGGTTATTTTTCTGTTCATGAATTTTCGAGTCGGGAAAAGATTGTTTTTGCTCTTCTCAAAGCAGCCCCCCACGTCAAGGACTGGTGGGAAACCTACTGCGAGCAGAAGGATGAAAGTACTGGCTCACTATTTTCAGCCGCACCCACCTGGGATTCGTTCCGGGATGCCATCAAGGAGCAGTACTACCCTGTCGGAAGCTATGAGGATGAATACATAAAGTGGACCACGCTGCGGCAGGGAAGGGACCAAGACGTGCCGGAGTTCACCAATCTTTTCCATACCCTTCGCACAAAGTTGGGTATCAAGGATTCGGAGCAACATTTGATACTCAAATACCGTGGCTGCCTGCACAAGTACATCCAGGAAGAAATACAGTTCCTAAACATCCCCTCGCTCGGCGCAGCATACCGGTATGCCGTCAAGGTCGAGCAGAAGTTTAAACAAAAGAAGCGAGACTTTGGATCTGCGAATCCAAAGCAGGGGAAAGGTGCCCCTAAACCACAGAACAAAGGACAAAGCCAAGGCGGGACAGCCCAAGACAACCAGCCGAAGCTGCAAGCAAAGAGCAACGCCGCGAAGCCGAGAAAGGACACTGGAAAATGGTGCGAGTTCCATAAGAGCTCCACTCACAACACAAGTGAGTGTCGGGCCAAGCAGTCACTGGTGGCTGAGCTAAAGGTTTCAGAATCAGATGCATGTTCCGACTCTGAGTCAGAACCCGATAAGGGGTATGAAAAAGGGAAGCAGATCATTGATGCGGATCCCAGCGCCACTGTTGCTACCGCAAAGATCCAGAAAAATGAACCCGAAGATCCAGAGGAGGAGGAGCGTCTCTTCCACTCCCAGATGTGGGTAAAGGGCTCCCCGATACAGTTCATTGTTGATAGCGGGAGTCAAAAGAACCTCATTTCGGCAGAGGTCGTGAAGCGGTTGGGCTTACCGACCACAGCACATCCACAACCATACACCATTGGGTGGCTTCACCAAGGGCGAGATCTTCGCGTGAGCCAGCAGTGTCGCCTTCCATACAACATCAAGCCCTTCACGGATGAGGTATTGTGTGACATTGCTCCCCTTGAAGTTTGTGATGTATTACTAGGACAACCATACTTGTGGAAGCGACATGCTGTGTATGAATCAAGGCCCCGTGCTGTTATTATTACATTGGGAAATAAGTTGTTCAGGATACCAGAGGTAGCACCACCTGCCGCCATCTCTTTGATTACTGCAAAACAATGCAGTAAGATCATTTCCAAAACCAGGAAATTTGTTTTCCTGATGATACGCCCTCAAGGGAAGAAGAAGACAGTGGCCGCGGCCTCCAAACGGGGTCCCTCTGCACGGCAGCTACAGATGGACAAGATTGTGGAGGAGTACGAAGACATCTTCACCTCCCCGGCAGGGGTTCCTCTGCACTGTCAAGTCAAGCACTCCATCGATCTGACCCCAGGTGCGCCGCTACCCAATGGACCAATTTATCGGCGCTCCGTTCTGGAGAACAATGAAATCAAGAGGCAGATTCAGGAGCTCCTGCAGAAAGGTCACATCCGTCCGAGTTCTTCGCCCTGTGGGAGCCCGATAGTGTTGGTACAGAAGAAGGATGGGACGTGGAGACTCTGTATTGACTATCGGGCGCTGAACAAGATCACTGTCCGTAATAGGTACCCGATCCCGCGGATTGATGACCTCCTAGACCAACTAAAGGGGGCGAAATATTTCAGCAAGATCGATCTGAAGTCAGGATATCACCAGGTACCAATTGAACCCTCAGATGTGTGGAAGACTGCCTTCAAATCCAAGGAGGGCCTCTTCGAATGGTTGGTCATGCCTTTCGGATTGACGAATGCTCCTGCAACCTTTATGAGGCTAATGGATGACATCTTGCGGCCATTCACCAACTCCTTTGTAGTAGTATACTTGGATGACATTCTGATCTTCAGCCAGAGTTGGGAAGAGCACCTCCACCACATCCGACAGGTTCTCCAAACACTGCGGCAACACAAGCTATGTGCCAATTTGGAGAAATGCACTTTTGGCATGACCGAGGTTCAGTATCTGGGATACATCATTGATGAACAGGGGGTGCATGTCGATCCAGCCAAGGTCCAAGTCATTCGGGATTGGCCCTCTCCAACCACTCTAACAGAGCTCCGCAGCTTTCTAGGTCTTGCCAACTTCTACCGCAGGTTTGTGTTGGGATTTTCTCATATTTCTTGGCCCTTGAGTCAAGTCACCAAGGGCGGGGCGAAAGCAAAATTCTTTTGGTCTGAATCTCAACAGAAGGCATTCAGGGAGTTGAAGGATCGCCTCTGCACGGCACCAGTGCTCGCGTTACCAGATTTACAACAACCATTTGAGGTCGAGACAGATGCCTCTGACTATGCTATTGGGGCAGTCCTTACTCAACATGGACATCCAGTGGCATATCACAGTGAAACACTTTCAGACACAGTCCGGAAGTACCCCACTTATGATAAAGAGATGTATTCCATTGTACAGGCCTGCCGACAATGGAAGCATTACATTTTGGGAAGGAAACGGTCATCCACACAGACCACCGACCTCTGCAGTTCATACAGACCCAAGGGAAATTGCAGAATGATCGCCATCAGAAGTGGTCTACATACCTGCAACAGTTTCACTTGAATATCAAGTATAAAAAGGGCAGCACCAATAATGTTGCAGATTGCCTCAGTCGACCACCGATCATGGCGCTAACCACCGTGCTCAACTCTTGCGGGCACGAGACTTCTGATTGGCCACTTCTCTACAAAAGCGACCCAGAATTCGGCCACACATACCAGACACTCTTGGAGGGTCGGCAGGTTGCAGATTTTCACCTCCAGGATGCCCTATTATGCCACCTCGGTCACCTTTGTGTTCCTTCAAGCGAGCGTGCCAAGATGATTTGGGAAGCACACTACAGTCGGGCTGCTGGGCATTTCGGGGTCGAGAAAACAGTGGCAGTACTGCAAAACTATTTCTATTGGCCGAATCTTTGACAGGATGTTAGGAAGTACATCGTACTACCTGTGCCATTGCCAAACCGACCATTAAGAAGCAAGGCCTCTATACCCCGTTGCCTACCCCTAGTCGACCTTGGGAATCCATCTCCATGGATTACATGTCAGGCCTTCCTTCCACTAAGCATGGAAATGACTGTGTTTTTGTGGTCGTCGACAGGTTCTCAAAGATGGCCATTATGATGGCCTGCAAGAAGAATATCACAGCAGAAGCCACTGCTAAACTCTTCTTTGAACGAGTGTGGGTGCACTTTGGGATCCCACAGTCTATCATCTCAGATCGGGACAGTCGGTTTCTCAGCACATTTTGGTCCAGTCTCTGGTCAATGCTGGACACCAAACTCACGAAGTCCACAGCCTTCCATCCTCAAACTGATGGCCAGACAGAGGTTGTCAATAGGATGATTGTGCACATTCTGCGCATGTATAACTCAAAGCATCCACGCACATGGGACGAGAGCCTCCCCTATGTTCAGCACAGCTACAACCGAGCTCTTCACAGCTCCACTGGCCATAGCCCTTTTCAGGTGGGTTTGGGATTCCAGCCACTATGCCCCATTGATGTGGCCATGCCACTTGCAGCTACTCACATGAATTCAGCTCATGTCCAGTCCGAAACAGATAAGGCCACCAGCTTCATTGAGCGCATCCAACATATTCGCCAGCAGGTCCATGACATTCTTGAGAAATCAAATGCCAAGTACAAGCAGCGACATGATCAACATCGGGTGCCACACAAGTTTCAGGTGGGCGACAAAGTCTGGTTGCATTTGCAAAAGGAACGCCTTACTGGAGCCTATCGGAAATTGAGACCACTCCGATATGGTCCTTACACCATTACTAAGGCTATGGGAGACAATGCATTTGAGCTCAGCATTCCCCCATTCCTTGGCCTGCACCCAGTGTTCAATGTGGACCGCCTTCGGCCATACTTTCCACCATTGCTAGACACATCCGACATTGCAGAACAGCTCAAACCCACAGAATTAAATCCAGATTGCATGGAACAAGCTGCAACTGATCGGATCATGGACACACAGATCAAGAACACTCGCCAACAGAATATCCAACTGTATCGAGTTGTCAAAGCAGGCCAACTCCTTCAGCAGGGCAAGTGGCTCACCAGGGAACAAGTTCAGCAGAAGTTTCCTCATCTCATGGAGGAGCTCAACGCAATGGGGACCATTGCTTCCTAAGGGGGGAGGAATGATCCAGGTGGATATTGGTGGCCACCTGCCAAGTCCACCTGGACCCCCACCATTGTCTTTCTCAGCATTTTCAGTTTCCTTAATTGTAGCACAACTTACTATTTTTAGCAGTTTTTCGGGTCCTGAACTTCCGGAGCCGTTTTGAGGCCCTAAACGACGTTTTTTGGGGAATCCGGGGCAACACGAGTCCATGAAATGGACTGGTGTTTCCCGTTCCAACAATGATAGTGCTCGGATAGATCTTTCTAATGAGCTATTGTACGCGTCAAACGGAGATCATATGCCAAAGTTACGACCCCGGGAAGTTGATGTACCAACTTACCCCAAACGGGGCCCACAGTTTGGCGTTTCATCTCCTAGGGTTAGGTTTTGGAATGTTAAGGGTTTTTCCATTGTTTCTCAACAATAAATAGGCCTTCGAGCCTCATTGTAACACAGTTCAGAGGCATGTAGCCATCACATCTCTTCTCAGAGATAAGCTACCATCGCCCTAGCTAGTTTATTTCCATTTCTGTTTGTAAGCATATTTCAGTATTTTCCATTAATGAAATGAAGTATTATTTCCGCTGCATCTTTGTGTATATGGTTATCTCTGTAATTTGTTGCGTTCCTGTTTAAATCTGGATCAGTGGTATCAGAGCGGTCTGCTTTTTCTCTGTTTTTCTTTGCATGTCCCCAACAAGGTCGGGATATAAGGAGTTAGGGCTTGAACTGGTTGAACCTTTGCAAGACCAGCCTCGCAAATCCCGACGGCCTCCCATGGCGGACGAGAAGAAAGACGAGGGGGCAGGAGATCCCATCAAAATCTTGCTCGAAGAAGCGCTCGAGCGACAACGGAACGCGATGATGGACAGCTTTGCGCAGATCCTTCAGCGGCTACCCAGAAGCGGCGCATCGGCTTCCAGCAGCTCCTCTGGAAACGCCACACCCTTTAAGGTACAAGTTAATTTTGAAATCCCCATATTCGAGGGTCAGATAGACGCCGATGCCGTAGATAAATGGTTAAATCTGCTAGAGGGTTATTTTTCTGTTCATGAATTTTCGAGTCGGGAAAAGATTGTTTTTGCTCTTCTCAAAGCAGCCCCCCACGTCAAGGACTGGTGGGAAACCTACTGCGAGCAGAAGGATGAAAGTACTGGCTCACTATTTTCAGCCGCACCCACCTGGGATTCGTTCCGGGATGCCATCAAGGAGCAGTACTACCCTGTCGGAAGCTATGAGGATGAATACATAAAGTGGACCACGCTGCGGCAGGGAAGGGACCAAGACGTGCCGGAGTTCACCAATCTTTTCCATACCCTTCGCACAAAGTTGGGTATCAAGGATTCGGAGCAACATTTGATACTCAAATACCGTGGCTGCCTGCACAAGTACATCCAGGAAGAAATACAGTTCCTAAACATCCCCTCGCTCGGCGCAGCATACCGGTATGCCGTCAAGGTCGAGCAGAAGTTTAAACAAAAGAAGCGAGACTTTGGATCTGCGAATCCAAAGCAGGGGAAAGGTGCCCCTAAACCACAGAACAAAGGACAAAGCCAAGGCGGGACAGCCCAAGACAACCAGCCGAAGCTGCAAGCAAAGAGCAACGCCGCGAAGCCGAGAAAGGACACTGGAAAATGGTGCGAGTTCCATAAGAGCTCCACTCACAACACAAGTGAGTGTCGGGCCAAGCAGTCACTGGTGGCTGAGCTAAAGGTTTCAGAATCAGATGCATGTTCCGACTCTGAGTCAGAACCCGATAAGGGGTATGAAAAAGGGAAGCAGATCATTGATGCGGATCCCAGCGCCACTGTTGCTACCGCAAAGATCCAGAAAAATGAACCCGAAGATCCAGAGGAGGAGGAGCGTCTCTTCCACTCCCAGATGTGGGTAAAGGGCTCCCCGATACAGTTCATTGTTGATAGCGGGAGTCAAAAGAACCTCATTTCGGCAGAGGTCGTGAAGCGGTTGGGCTTACCGACCACAGCACATCCACAACCATACACCATTGGGTGGCTTCACCAAGGGCGAGATCTTCGCGTGAGCCAGCAGTGTCGCCTTCCATACAACATCAAGCCCTTCACGGATGAGGTATTGTGTGACATTGCTCCCCTTGAAGTTTGTGATGTATTACTAGGACAACCATACTTGTGGAAGCGACATGCTGTGTATGAATCAAGGCCCCGTGCTGTTATTATTACATTGGGAAATAAGTTGTTCAGGATACCAGAGGTAGCACCACCTGCCGCCATCTCTTTGATTACTGCAAAACAATGCAGTAAGATCATTTCCAAAACCAGGAAATTTGTTTTCCTGATGATACGCCCTCAAGGGAAGAAGAAGACAGTGGCCGCGGCCTCCAAACGGGGTCCCTCTGCACGGCAGCTACAGATGGACAAGATTGTGGAGGAGTACGAAGACATCTTCACCTCCCCGGCAGGGGTTCCTCTGCACTGTCAAGTCAAGCACTCCATCGATCTGACCCCAGGTGCGCCGCTACCCAATGGACCAATTTATCGGCGCTCCGTTCTGGAGAACAATGAAATCAAGAGGCAGATTCAGGAGCTCCTGCAGAAAGGTCACATCCGTCCGAGTTCTTCGCCCTGTGGGAGCCCGATAGTGTTGGTACAGAAGAAGGATGGGACGTGGAGACTCTGTATTGACTATCGGGCGCTGAACAAGATCACTGTCCGTAATAGGTACCCGATCCCGCGGATTGATGACCTCCTAGACCAACTAAAGGGGGCGAAATATTTCAGCAAGATCGATCTGAAGTCAGGATATCACCAGGTACCAATTGAACCCTCAGATGTGTGGAAGACTGCCTTCAAATCCAAGGAGGGCCTCTTCGAATGGTTGGTCATGCCTTTCGGATTGACGAATGCTCCTGCAACCTTTATGAGGCTAATGGATGACATCTTGCGGCCATTCACCAACTCCTTTGTAGTAGTATACTTGGATGACATTCTGATCTTCAGCCAGAGTTGGGAAGAGCACCTCCACCACATCCGACAGGTTCTCCAAACACTGCGGCAACACAAGCTATGTGCCAATTTGGAGAAATGCACTTTTGGCATGACCGAGGTTCAGTATCTGGGATACATCATTGATGAACAGGGGGTGCATGTCGATCCAGCCAAGGTCCAAGTCATTCGGGATTGGCCCTCTCCAACCACTCTAACAGAGCTCCGCAGCTTTCTAGGTCTTGCCAACTTCTACCGCAGGTTTGTGTTGGGATTTTCTCATATTTCTTGGCCCTTGAGTCAAGTCACCAAGGGCGGGGCGAAAGCAAAATTCTTTTGGTCTGAATCTCAACAGAAGGCATTCAGGGAGTTGAAGGATCGCCTCTGCACGGCACCAGTGCTCGCGTTACCAGATTTACAACAACCATTTGAGGTCGAGACAGATGCCTCTGACTATGCTATTGGGGCAGTCCTTACTCAACATGGACATCCAGTGGCATATCACAGTGAAACACTTTCAGACACAGTCCGGAAGTACCCCACTTATGATAAAGAGATGTATTCCATTGTACAGGCCTGCCGACAATGGAAGCATTACATTTTGGGGAAGGAAACGGTCATCCACACAGACCACCGACCTCTGCAGTTCATACAGACCCAAGGGAAATTGCAGAATGATCGCCATCAGAAGTGGTCTACATACCTGCAACAGTTTCACTTGAATATCAAGTATAAAAAGGGCAGCACCAATAATGTTGCAGATTGCCTCAGTCGACCACCGATCATGGCGCTAACCACCGTGCTCAACTCTTGCGGGCACGAGACTTCTGATTGGCCACTTCTCTACAAAAGCGACCCAGAATTCGGCCACACATACCAGACACTCTTGGAGGGTCGGCAGGTTGCAGATTTTCACCTCCAGGATGCCCTATTATGCCACCTCGGTCACCTTTGTGTTCCTTCAAGCGAGCGTGCCAAGATGATTTGGGAAGCACACTACAGTCGGGCTGCTGGGCATTTCGGGGTCGAGAAAACAGTGGCAGTACTGCAAAACTATTTCTATTGGCCGAATCTTCGACAGGATGTTGGGAAGTACATCCGATCATGTACTGCCTGTGCCATTGCCAAACCGACCATTAAGAAGCAAGGCCTCTATACCCCGTTGCCTACCCCTAGTCGACCTTGGGAATCCATCTCCATGGATTACATGTCAGGCCTTCCTTCCACTAAGCATGGAAATGACTGTGTTTTTGTGGTCGTCGACAGGTTCTCAAAGATGGCCATTATGATGGCCTGCAAGAAGAATATCACAGCAGAAGCCACTGCTAAACTCTTCTTTGAACGAGTGTGGGTGCACTTTGGGATCCCACAGTCTATCATCTCAGATCGGGACAGTCGGTTTCTCAGCACATTTTGGTCCAGTCTCTGGTCAATGCTGGACACCAAACTCACGAAGTCCACAGCCTTCCATCCTCAAACTGATGGCCAGACAGAGGTTGTCAATAGGATGATTGTGCACATTCTGCGCATGTATAACTCAAAGCATCCACGCACATGGGACGAGAGCCTCCCCTATGTTCAGCACAGCTACAACCGAGCTCTTCACAGCTCCACTGGCCATAGCCCTTTTCAGGTGGGTTTGGGATTCCAGCCACTATGCCCCATTGATGTGGCCATGCCACTTGCAGCTACTCACATGAATTCAGCTCATGTCCAGTCCGAAACAGATAAGGCCACCAGCTTCATTGAGCGCATCCAACATATTCGCCAGCAGGTCCATGACATTCTTGAGAAATCAAATGCCAAGTACAAGCAGCGACATGATCAACATCGGGTGCCACACAAGTTTCAGGTGGGCGACAAAGTCTGGTTGCATTTGCAAAAGGAACGCCTTACTGGAGCCTATCGGAAATTGAGACCACTCCGATATGGTCCTTACACCATTACTAAGGCTATGGGAGACAATGCATTTGAGCTCAGCATTCCCCCATTCCTTGGCCTGCACCCAGTGTTCAATGTGGACCGCCTTCGGCCATACTTTCCACCATTGCTAGACACATCCGACATTGCAGAACAGCTCAAACCCACAGAATTAAATCCAGATTGCATGGAACAAGCTGCAACTGATCGGATCATGGACACACAGATCAAGAACACTCGCCAACAGAATATCCAACTGTATCGAGTTGTCAAAGCAGGCCAACTCCTTCAGCAGGGCAAGTGGCTCACCAGGGAACAAGTTCAGCAGAAGTTTCCTCATCTCATGGAGGAGCTCAACGCAATGGGGACCATTGCTTCCTAAGGGGGGAGGAATGATCCAGGTGGATATTGGTGGCCACCTGCCAAGTCCACCTGGACCCCCACCATTGTCTTTCTCAGCATTTTCAGTTTCCTTAATTGTAGCACAACTTACTATTTTTAGCAGTTTTTTGGGTCCTGAACTTCCGGAGCCGTTTTGAGGCCCTAAACGACGTTTTTTGGGGAATCGGGGGCAACATGTATCCAGGGACCATTCCAACAATGATAGTGCTCGGATAGATCTTTCTAATGAGCTATTGTACGCGTCAAACGGAGATCATATGCCAAAGTTACGACCCCGGGAAGTTGATGTACCAATTTACCCCAAACGGGGCCCACAGTTTGGCGTTTCATCTCCTAGGGTTAGGTTTTGGAATGTTAAGGGTTTTCCATTGTTTCTCAACAATAAATAGGCCTTCGAGCCTCATTGTAACACAGTTCAGAGGCATGTAGCCATCACATCTCTTCTCAGAGATAAGCTACCATCGCCCTAGCTAGTTTATTTCCATTTCTGTTTGTAAGCATATTTCAGTATTTTCCATTAATGAAATGAAGTATTATTTCCGCTGCATCTTTGTGTATATGGTTATCTCTGTAATTTGTTGCGTTCCTGTTTAAATCTGGATCAGTGGTATCAGAGCGGTCTGCTTTTTCTCTGTTTTTCTTTGCATGTCCCCAACAAGGTCGGGATATAAGGAGTTAGGGCTTGAACTGGTTGAACCTTTGCAAGACCAGCCTCGCAAATCCCGACGGCCTCCCATGGCGGACGAGAAGAAAGACGAGGGGGCAGGAGATCCCATCAAAATCTTGCTCGAAGAAGCGCTCGAGCGACAACGGAACGCGATGATGGACAGCTTTGCGCAGATCCTTCAGCGGCTACCCAGAAGCGGCGCATCGGCTTCCAGCAGCTCCTCTGGAAACGCCACACCCTTTAAGGTACAAGTTAATTTTGAAATCCCCATATTCGAGGGTCAGATAGACGCCGATGCCGTAGATAAATGGTTAAATCTGCTAGAGGGTTATTTTTCTGTTCATGAATTTTCGAGTCGGGAAAAGATTGTTTTTGCTCTTCTCAAAGCAGCCCCCCACGTCAAGGACTGGTGGGAAACCTACTGCGAGCAGAAGGATGAAAGTACTGGCTCACTATTTTCAGCCGCACCCACCTGGGATTCGTTCCGGGATGCCATCAAGGAGCAGTACTACCCTGTCGGAAGCTATGAGGATGAATACATAAAGTGGACCACGCTGCGGCAGGGAAGGGACCAAGACGTGCCGGAGTTCACCAATCTTTTCCATACCCTTCGCACAAAGTTGGGTATCAAGGATTCGGAGCAACATTTGATACTCAAATACCGTGGCTGCCTGCACAAGTACATCCAGGAAGAAATACAGTTCCTAAACATCCCCTCGCTCGGCGCAGCATACCGGTATGCCGTCAAGGTCGAGCAGAAGTTTAAAAAAAAGAAGCGAGACTTTGGATCTGCGAATCCAAAGCAGGGGAAAGGTGCCCCTAAACCACAGAACAAAGGACAAAGCCAAGGCGGGACAGCCCAAGACAACCAGCCGAAGCTGCAAGCAAAGAGCAACGCCGCGAAGCCGAGAAAGGACACTGGAAAATGGTGCGAGTTCCATAAGAGCTCCACTCACAACACAAGTGAGTGTCGGGCCAAGCAGTCACTGGTGGCTGAGCTAAAGGTTTCAGAATCAGATGCATGTTCCGACTCTGAGTCAGAACCCGATAAGGGGTATGAAAAAGGGAAGCAGATCATTGATGCGGATCCCAGCGCCACTGTTGCTACCGCAAAGATCCAGAAAAATGAACCCGAAGATCCAGAGGAGGAGGAGCGTCTCTTCCACTCCCAGATGTGGGTAAAGGGCTCCCCGATACAGTTCATTGTTGATAGCGGGAGTCAAAAGAACCTCATTTCGGCAGAGGTCGTGAAGCGGTTGGGCTTACCGACCACAGCACATCCACAACCATACACCATTGGGTGGCTTCACCAAGGGCGAGATCTTCGCGTGAGCCAGCAGTGTCGCCTTCCATACAACATCAAGCCCTTCACGGATGAGGTATTGTGTGACATTGCTCCCCTTGAAGTTTGTGATGTATTACTAGGACAACCATACTTGTGGAAGCGACATGCTGTGTATGAATCAAGGCCCCGTGCTGTTATTATTACATTGGGAAATAAGTTGTTCAGGATACCAGAGGTAGCACCACCTGCCGCCATCTCTTTGATTACTGCAAAACAATGCAGTAAGATCATTTCCAAAACCAGGAAATTTGTTTTCCTGATGATACGCCCTCAAGGGAAGAAGAAGACAGTGGCCGCGGCCTCCAAACGGGGTCCCTCTGCACGGCAGCTACAGATGGACAAGATTGTGGAGGAGTACGAAGACATCTTCACCTCCCCGGCAGGGGTTCCTCTGCACTGTCAAGTCAAGCACTCCATCGATCTGACCCCAGGTGCGCCGCTACCCAATGGACCAATTTATCGGCGCTCCGTTCTGGAGAACAATGAAATCAAGAGGCAGATTCAGGAGCTCCTGCAGAAAGGTCACATCCGTCCGAGTTCTTCGCCCTGTGGGAGCCCGATAGTGTTGGTACAGAAGAAGGATGGGACGTGGAGACTCTGTATTGACTATCGGGCGCTGAACAAGATCACTGTCCGTAATAGGTACCCGATCCCGCGGATTGATGACCTCCTAGACCAACTAAAGGGGGCGAAATATTTCAGCAAGATCGATCTGAAGTCAGGATATCACCAGGTACCAATTGAACCCTCAGATGTGTGGAAGACTGCCTTCAAATCCAAGGAGGGCCTCTTCGAATGGTTGGTCATGCCTTTCGGATTGACGAATGCTCCTGCAACCTTTATGAGGCTAATGGATGACATCTTGCGGCCATTCACCAACTCCTTTGTAGTAGTATACTTGGATGACATTCTGATCTTCAGCCAGAGTTGGGAAGAGCACCTCCACCACATCCGACAGGTTCTCCAAACACTGCGGCAACACAAGCTATGTGCCAATTTGGAGAAATGCACTTTTGGCATGACCGAGGTTCAGTATCTGGGATACATCATTGATGAACAGGGGGTGCATGTCGATCCAGCCAAGGTCCAAGTCATTCGGGATTGGCCCTCTCCAACCACTCTAACAGAGCTCCGCAGCTTTCTAGGTCTTGCCAACTTCTACCGCAGGTTTGTGTTGGGATTTTCTCATATTTCTTGGCCCTTGAGTCAAGTCACCAAGGGCGGGGCGAAAGCAAAATTCTTTTGGTCTGAATCTCAACAGAAGGCATTCAGGGAGTTGAAGGATCGCCTCTGCACGGCACCAGTGCTCGCGTTACCAGATTTACAACAACCATTTGAGGTCGAGACAGATGCCTCTGACTATGCTATTGGGGCAGTCCTTACTCAACATGGACATCCAGTGGCATATCACAGTGAAACACTTTCAGACACAGTCCGGAAGTACCCCACTTATGATAAAGAGATGTATTCCATTGTACAGGCCTGCCGACAATGGAAGCATTACATTTTGGGGAAGGAAACGGTCATCCACACAGACCACCGACCTCTGCAGTTCATACAGACCCAAGGGAAATTGCAGAATGATCGCCATCAGAAGTGGTCTACATACCTGCAACAGTTTCACTTGAATATCAAGTATAAAAAGGGCAGCACCAATAATGTTGCAGATTGCCTCAGTCGACCACCGATCATGGCGCTAACCACCGTGCTCAACTCTTGCGGGCACGAGACTTCTGATTGGCCACTTCTCTACAAAAGCGACCCAGAATTCGGCCACACATACCAGACACTCTTGGAGGGTCGGCAGGTTGCAGATTTTCACCTCCAGGATGCCCTATTATGCCACCTCGGTCACCTTTGTGTTTCTTCAAGCGAGCGTGCCAAGATGATTTGGGAAGCACACTACAGTCGGGCTGCTGGGCATTTCGGGGTCGAGAAAACAGTGGCAGTACTGCAAAACTATTTCTATTGGCCGAATCTTCGACAGGATGTTGGGAAGTACATCCGATCATGTACTGCCTGTGCCATTGCCAAACCGACCATTAAGAAGCAAGGCCTCTATACCCCGTTGCCTACCCCTAGTCGACCTTGGGAATCCATCTCCATGGATTACATGTCAGGCCTTCCTTCCACTAAGCATGGAAATGACTGTGTTTTTGTGGTCGTCGACAGGTTCTCAAAGATGGCCATTATGATGGCCTGCAAGAAGAATATCACAGCAGAAGCCACTGCTAAACTCTTCTTTGAACGAGTGTGGGTGCACTTTGGGATCCCACAGTCTATCATCTCAGATCGGGACAGTCGGTTTCTCAGCACCTTTTGGTCCAGTCTCTGGTCAATGCTGGACACCAAACTCACGAAGTCCACAGCCTTCCATCCTCAAACTGATGGCCAGACAGAGGTTGTCAATAGGATGATTGTGCACATTCTGCGCATGTATAACTCAAAGCATCCACGCACATGGGACGAGAGCCTCCCCTACGTTCAGCACAGCTACAACCGAGCTCTTCACAGCTCCACTGGCCATAGCCCTTTTTAGGTGGGTTTGGGATTCCAGCCACTATGCCCCATTGATGTGGCCATGCCACTTGCAGCTACTCACATGAATTCAGCTCATGTCCAGTCCGAAACAGATAAGGCCACCAGCTTCATTGAGCGCATCCAACATATTCACCAGCAGGTCCATGACATTCTTGAGAAATCAAATGCCAAGTACAAGCAGCGACATGATCAACATCGGGTGCCACACAAGTTTCAGGTGGGCGACAAAGTCTGGTTGCATTTGCAAAAGGAACGCCTTACTGGAGCCTATCAGAAATTGAGACCACTCCGATATGGTCCTTACACCATTACTAAGGCTATGGGAGACAATGCATTTGAGCTCAACATTCCCCCATTCCTTGGCCTGCACCCAGTATTCAATGTGGACCGCCTTCGGCCATACTTTCCACCATTGCTAGACACATCCGACATTGCAGAACAACTCAAACCCACAGAATTAAATCCAGATTGCATGGAACAAGCTGCAACTGATCGGATCATGGACACACAGATCAAGAACACTCGCCAACAGAATATCCAACTCTATCGAGTTGTCAAAGTGGGCCAACTCCTTCAGCAGGGCAAGTGGCTCACCAGGGAACAAGTTCAGCAGAAGTTTCCTCATCTCATGGAGGAGCTCAACGCAATGGGGACCATTGCTTCCTAAGGGGGGAGGAATGATCCAGGTGGATATTGGTGGCCACCTGCCAAGTCCACCTGGACCCCCACCATTGTCTTTCTCAGCATTTTCAGTTTCCTTAATTGTAGCCCAACTTACTATTTTTAGCAGTTTTTCGGGTCCTGAACTTCCGGAGCCGTTTTGAGGCCCTAAACGACGTTTTTTGGGGAATCTGGGGGCAACACAAGTTCGTGGAATGGACTAGTGTTGCCCGTTCCAACAATGATAGTGCTCGGATAGATCTTTCTAATGAGCTATTGTACGCGTCAAACGGAGATCATATGCCAAAGTTACGACCCCGGGAAGTTGATGTACCAACTTATCCCCAAACGGGGCCAACAGTTTGGCGTTTCATCTCCTAGGGTTAGGTTTTGGAATGTTAAGGGTTTTTCCATTGTTTCTCAACAATAAATAGGCCTTTGAGCCTCATTGTAACACAGTTCAGAGGCATGTAGCCATCACATCTCTTCTCAGAGATAAGCTACCATCGCCCTAGATAGTTTATTTCCATTTCTGTCTGTAAGCATATTTCAGTATTTTCCATTAATGAAATGAAGTATTATTTCCGCTGCATCTTTGTGTATATGGTTATCTCTGTAATTTGTTGCGTTCCTGTTTAAATCCGGATCACCTGTAGGACTGTGTTTCCACTCCTGTAGAGTCTGATAATGATCCTGTAGAGCCCGATAAGTGGGCAGGTCCTGAAAATGACAGAATTTGACTGTTTCGAGGCTCTGGAGGTGGTAGGTAGCTAGCTATAGTCGAGAGCACCCTAACACAAATGAGAACAAAGGTGATGAAGGCGGTTGACTGCAGCATACTTAAGCTTACCGAAGAGTTCTGCAGGAATGAGGTGAGGTGGAAGGAAGGGTACGTTACCCTCATTCAGGCCATTGGTCCCTACTGCAATGTCTTCATGGAAATTTTATGCTGCCTACTGCAATCATTTCCATGATTCTCGTTGGATTCCACCACTACCTGTTCTGAGATTTTTCGAGTTGACTGAACACATGTGCTGAGTGCACCTGCGGAGCGCTGTTTGATCTAAACGAGGGTGGCTAGTTAGCTAGCCACCAATCTAGTTTAATCTCAACCATCTCATTTGTCCATGCAGTTTTTAAACTATACCCATGCAACAGAGGAACGAGTTTAGTCACTTACCTGTTAGTCGAGAATTGCGTGTTATTGTGCTATTGCATGCTTAGACTTTGGCATTATATCCATGGATTTCTACCGCTAGCACCCGTGGCTTCTGGATTGGTGGCTTAGCTACCTTGTACAGGTGATCTTCAATCAGGATCCTGCTCCTTATGCATTCTACACATCTGTGGCTGCACTGACCCTGCCTCTGGAGCTTGATTTTTAAGGGGATCAACTGCTACAGGAATCCTACAGGAATTCTTGTAGCTGCTTCTCCCTCTAAAACTTTTGGTTGGGGCTTGAGCAGGGATTTGAGAGGAATCTGAGGAAGATTCTAACAATCATGGGAAAGCAGTTGGTATGCAATAGGTAAGAGTTAAGGATGCTGCTTGTTTATTTTTCATTTCTCTAAAAAACCAAAAGAAATAGGATTTATGTGTTTTATGTGCAGGGAAGAAAGAAGCGAGTGGAAATGTAGTGGTGTAGGTATGGAATGGAGGGTTATGAGGATGAATGGCGGTAGGGGGGTCCACAGGTCTTCTGGACAAGTTTCTAGCCCTTTGATCCTTTTCTTGACTTGATTTTGAGCTCTCTGTGATTTCTACAGGAGCTTCCTGTAGAACACACAGTGCCTCCTGTAGGATGCACAGATTTCAAAAAAAGAAATACCATGGGATGGAAGAAGACAGAAACAATGGAAGAGGGTCTAGAAGAGATGTAACCGGCTTGTGTGATGTCCCCTTTTCCTTCTTTGGTCCTCCTGCAACCTACAATGCACTCAAGAAGAAGTTAATTTTTTCCTTTTCATTTTTTTTTTAAGAGACAGTTAGGGTGCCTCCAGGAGGTTTTCACCCTACGTGCCTGCCCTGGGCGCCTCCAAGGGGAGGTTTTCACCTAGAGATATTTATTCTTCTCATTTTTTGTTTTTGTTTTTTGTTTTTTGTTTTTTTTTTCTCTTTTCTATTTTTTTTTAGTGAGTGGGTGGAGTGGAGGCAGAGACTTGCTCCACTACCAACACTGTTTTACTCAGATTTTCAATGAATTCTTGCTTGGAGAGGGGCTTCTTGTAGATTTTCAACCTATGCCCATTGACAAGCATGGGGATGACATCTTCATCGATGGTCTGGATCAGAACTGAACCATTATCATTGCACTTTTCTACTGTGTACGGTCCCAGCCATCTTGTTCTCAGTTTTCCCTTGAAATCTTTATACCTTGAGTCATACAACAATGCCCAATCTCCTTCTTGGAATTTATTCTCTTTGAGGTGTTTGTCATGCCATATTTTCCTTTGAAGCTGTACTACCTCTATGTGGAGAAGGGCCTACAATCTTTGTTCAGCCAATCCATTTAACTGGAGTAACCTTTCCTTTTGTGCATGGCTGAGATCTTGGTCTAGCTGAGCTACCATCCTCAGTGTATTGTATTCAAATTCTATTCACAGAGAAGCCTTCTTTCCATAGACCAACTCATAGGGTGTGAACCCTGTGGTGGTCTTCCATGTGGTGTTGTAGGCATAGGTGGCCTCAACCAGTCGATTTGCCCAATCTTTTCTACTGTTGCTCACTACTTTGGTCAAAATTCCTTCTAGGGCTCTGTTAGTGACTTCCACCTGCTCATTGGATTGCGGATGGTAGGGGGTGGAAGTCCTATGCTTGATTCTATGATGTGTGAGCAGGTCTTCAATCAGATTGGAGGTGAACTGACTTCCTTGATCTGTGACTAATTCTCTTGGATATCCAAACTTATAGAAGATGTTCTCCCTCAAAAACTCAGCTACTTTCTCTTTGGTTGCTGCCTTAATTTCCCTTGTCTCTACCCATGTTTTTAGATAATTGGTGCACACAATGATGTATTGTTTCTGGTTTGAAGGAGGGTTGATAGGACCCACAAAGTCCATGCCCCACTTCTCAAATGGCTCGAGAGTCACTTGAGGCTGCAAGGGCATCTCATCCTTTGGAGTAGGTTTCCCCATCCGTTGACACCGATCACATTGGCTGATATACCTCCTCACATCTTGATGAAGAGTGGGCCAATAGTATCCTGCTTGCAGAATTGTGAAGGCAGTCCTCGTTACTACAAAATGTCCTCCATAAGGCCCACCATGACAGGTCAGGAGGATGTCAAAGACTTCCTCCTCCCTGACACATCTTCTCAGAATTTGATCTGGGCCAAGCTTGAAGAGATTGCCCCCAATCCAAGTGAAATGGGTGCATTTCCTCACTATCTTGCTCTTCTCTTTGGAGGACAGGTGTGTTGGGAACTGTGCTGAAACCAAGTAATTTGCTATATCAACAAACCATGGGGAGAGTATTGAGATAGAGAACAGGTGTTCATCTGGCATCTGATCATCCACCGTTCCTTCTTCACCTGCAGGTAGATTTAGTCTAGACAAAAAGTTAGCAACAACATTTTCCTTACCAGGTTTATCAATAATGGTTAAATCAAATTGTTGTAATAAGAGAAACCATCTAATGATACGAGCATTCACATTTGGTTTATTCATCAAATACCTAATTGCAGCATGATCAGTGTGTACAAAGGTCTGATAGCCTGTAATATAATGTCTGAATTTATTTAAGGAATGGACAACAGCTAGGAGTTCTTTCTCGGTCACCATGTAGTTTAATTCCGCCTTTGACAAATTCTTACTTATAAAGTATATGGCATAAGGTAACTTTTCATCAATCTGCCCTAAGGTTGCTCCTATCGCTTTGTTCGAGGTACCTATATGAATGTGGAAAGATAGGGCCCAGTTTGGACCTCTCAATATTTGGGAAGTCACAAGTTTACTTTTCAAGGTATCTAGGGCTTCTTGACAATTGTCAGTCCATATGAACTCGACATCTTTCCCCAAAAGACCAAACAATGGAGAGGCTAGCTTACTGAAATCTTTAATGAATCTTCTATAATATCCTGCTAAGCCTAGGAAGCTTCAGACATCTCTCACCTTTTGAGGAGGTGGGACCCTTTGGATGATGGCAATTTTGTTGGGGTCCACCTATAATCCTTGCTGAGAGATTGCATGACCTAGTACGGTCCCTTCAGTCATCAAGAATTCACACTTTTCAGGACTGAGGGACAGGTTCATTTCAATACACTTGTCCAAAACTTTTCCCAGGTTAGACAAAGCTTCCTGGAAGTTAGAACCATAAGGAGTAAAATCATCCATATAGATTTCCACTGCATCATGAACCAGTTCAGAGAATATACTCAATACTGCTCTCTAGAAAGTGGCGGGAGCATTGCACAATCCAAAAGGAAGGACCCGATATGCAAAGGTACCCCAAGGACAAGTGAAAGTTGTCTTATCTTGGTCTTCCAAGCTGATTTGGATCTAATTGTACCTGCTAAACCCATCTAGGAAGGAGAAATTTGTTTTCCCCGCTAGGCCATCTAGCACTTGATCTATGAAAGGCAAAGGTAAACGGTCTTTTTTGGTGGCCTTGTTTAGTTCTTGATAATCGACACAAATTCTCCACTTACCATTTTTCTTTGGCACCAACACCAAAGGAGAGACCCATTCACTGTCAGAGATGGGGTAGATGAATCCTGCATCCAATAGCTTTTGCAATTCTTCCTTGACAATGTCTTTAAGGGCTGGATTCATCCTCCTTTGGGGTTGTCTGACTGGTTTGCAATTTTCCTTAATGTAAATGTGATGAGTACAAACTGAAGGGTTCACTCCCTTCATCTCCTTATAGCTCCAAGCGAAAGCATCCAAGTGGTTTCTCAATAAGCTACACAGTTCCTTCTCCTGAGAGGTGGATAGGGATGAGTTGATTTTCAAGGTTCTTTCTGGGCCGAACTCCATATTCTTAACTCGGAGAGAGGTCAGGTCGGCCACACAGAAATCAACTAAAGGACTACCTTGGGTTTCCTTCACTAGCTCCTCTAGTGGAAACATACTGGGGGGTGGATTCTGAATCAAGTTTTCAATGATATCATCCTTAGTTTGTGGTTCCCCCCCCCCCCCCCCCATGGTAGCTTCTACTGCACACAGTGGTGTAGAATAGACTTCATCCTCATCTTCCTCCTCCAACCAGAGAGGTAGGTCATGTTCTAACAAAGGTTGGGTAGGAGGATATAGGACTAGCTGCTTGGACATATGCCCATTCTTGATTGTCATGTTCCCAGCTCGACAACTGATGTAGGCATCTGCAGTAGCCAACTAGGGTCTTCCCAGGATGAGAGGATACCCAATGAGCTTTGCCTTTGGCTGGAGAACCAGGAAATCAGCAGGGTACTCCCAAGAATCAATGGAGACCATTACATCTTCCACAATCCCTTCAGGGGTCACGGTGGAGCGGTCTGCTAACTGCAGTACTATTGTGGTCTTTCTCAGGGAGCCCTGGAGGTTGAGCTTGAGCATAGTGTCCTTGGTCATCACATTAATGGCAGCCCCCAAATCAATGAGGGTATGGGAAATCATGGTGCCATTGATGTGGACATCGACTACCAGGCTTCCAGAGTCTAGATACTTCGGACAAATTACCTGTCCCAACATCAGGTCGAATAGTTGTCCTATGAAATTGATGGTTGGGGCATCTCTCTTACACCTACTTGAATACCTGAAGCACTTCTTCTTGATCATTTTTTTGTATATAGTCACATCCTTTATGGCTTGGAGAAGTGGTATCTTTACACATAATTTTTTCAATTCTCCCAGAAGTTCAGTTTCTTCTGGGGTAGGTTGGGTTGTTCCAAATAATCTCTCAGGAAAGGGTGGAATGGCTTTTGGTTCACTTTCCTCTTTATCTTCCTCATCCTCCTTAGGGGGAGGATGGTTATCTAGGAGAACCTTCCTAGATCACAAGTTAAACTCCTGAAGCTCCACAACATAAGTTGGGCATGCCAATTCCCCACTATATACTTGTTGAGCCTGTCTGTTATTCGGGTTCGGGTTTGGTTGAACAGGCATTTAGGGTTACCTTGGTGGAGCAGGAGGCGATGGTTGCAGTTGAGCAAGTGGTGGAAGAAAAAGAGCAATATGATCATTGTACTGGGGCCTCCACCCCTAATGAGGTGTATTCCACTGAGGCTGTGGCTGAGCATAGGAGTGGAATGAATGAGTAGCTGGTTGAGCATGATATTGAGGTGGATATGACCAAGGAGGGGGTGTGGACCAGGAAGGATGAGTAGGGGGACCCCAAGAAGGCATGGAAGTGGCTTGATTGGGGTTGTAATATGCCTGGGATGTCCCTTGCATTCCCTGCTGGTAAGGTCTGGGTCCATGTGGCCTCCTTTGGTTCATGAAATAGAGTGGTTCAGTGGCTCCTTCGGCCCCCTGGTATACAGCTTTAAGTCCAGGCAAGGAAGGGCACTTATTTGTAGGATGATCTTCTTCACAGACTGAACACACTTCTATAGAGTTCAATGGACACTCGTTCCTAGGATGCCTTCTGGTGCACCTAGGGAAAAAAATGGCCAAAGCCCTTTCTGCTTCCTCTTGTTTCCTTTTGATATGCAAGGTATCCATTTGCATGGCAAGAGTCTGCATCATCTCGCTCTTGAAATCTTCCAGCAGATTTCCAAATTCTCCTTTAAGGGATGAACTGGATGAGGAGGTACTGGCTATGGGTTGACTCCCCCTACCTCTCTTTTTGGCTGCCCTAGAATGGTTTCTAAAAATAGTCTTTATGTCTTCATAAGGTAGTTGGTAGATGTCCCCCCAGCCAGCAAATAGAGGGTGCCTAAAAGGTCTTCCGGGACTCCTCTGAGCAGGACCAACTTCAAATATTTGGGGTCAAGTGTGCACCTAACCCTTTTATAACTGAGCTGAAAGCTCTCTTCATAATCTTCCAAGGATTCATCGCTTCCCATGGTTTTTCGAAAGACTTCTTCCTTGGTATCTTTTGACCTACAGTAGTCCCGGTATTTGTTATTAAAGGCTTGCTGCATTTGAGCCCAAGTTGTGATGTTGTTGCCAAGTAACCTCATGAACCAGCACAATGCTACATCCTTGAGGGTAGAAGGAAACAATTTCAACTTCTGATCATCTTCTGCATAGTCATAGGTTCAACAGATAACAACAAATTCAAACAAAAAGGTATCAGGATCTTCGGTAGTCAACCCATGGAAGTGAGACAGGGCTGAAGGGCTTATGTTCCTCATTTTAGTGTCCCCATTGGTCTCTTGGATGGTAAAGGTACCCTCTACTCTTTCTCCATTCCCCCTAACGTTTTTTTTTTTAGCCATTGTCTCCAGAGGGATGGTTTCTTCCTCTTCTTCTGCTATAGGATCTTCGTATATCTCTGGTTATTCACCTATAGGTTCTTCCAGATCACTGCCACAAAAGGATAGAGAAGGGTGGCTTTGTGATGTGGTGGGGGTGTTGGGTAGGAATTTTCCTGAATTATCTCTATTCCTATGAGGCATGAAAGGAAATCTCTCTTTGGGTGATTTTTGCTTTTTTTTGCTTGTACCTGCAAAACTGAAATTGATTAAACAAACAAATTGCAACTACTGAAATGAACTTGCTGAAATGAAATGGCAGAATTGAAATGAAAGAAAGGAAATGACTAATCTACTTGTGCTAGAATGGAAATTGTAGAATTGAAATGAAAGCGAGGAAATGACTAATCTACTTTGCTGAAATAGAAATTGCAGAATTGAAATGAAAGCAAGGAAATGACTAATCTACTTTTGCTGAAATGGAAATTGCGGAATTGAAATGAAAGAAAGGAAATGACTAATCTACTTTTGCTGAAATGGAAATTGCAGAATTGAAATGAAAGCAGGGAAATGCAGAAATTGAAAGGAACAACTACTCTACTTTTGCTGAAATAAACTACTTAGAAGAATGTTGCAGTAGAAAGTAGAAGAAGGCAGTAATCACAAAATACTCCGACGATTTCCCAGCAACGGCACCAAAAAGTGGTGAGCACCAGTATTGCAGCAACAATGCTACAACTCCTGGGGCTTCCTACTTTACTTTTATCAACCTGGTAGTTCGTAACAAACTTGGAAGCGACGGTGTTGTATCCACAAGTACTAGCTCTTACTATAGGCTATCACTTGGTCAGCTGGTGCAAGATCACTAGGAGCTCAAGCCAACTTCTATGAGTTTCTAGAAGAAGCTTTTAACTATGATGAAAGAAATCTAACTCTACAAATATTATTATACTTGCAGAAAGAGAAGGAAGACTGGAATGTAACACAAACCCTAGCAAAACCTAATTTTTCCAGCTAACCCTACTTTTGCAGAAAAAGAGATGAAAATTGACGAAATGAGTGCCATTGACTACTGAAAAGGTAAATCACATCTATTTAAGCTATTCCTAGGAGAAAATGAGAAAAGAACATCTTTTCGTGTTTTTATGTGTTTTATGTGAAATTGTTATGCATGAGATTTTGTCTGTTTGTGATTGTGGCAGAGGTTTGGTAGTGATGGAGGGTGGATCTGGTTTTTTAGGGGTGTAGGAAGATGTGGACGGGTCCCAAGAAGCCTTTGGTAACCTTCTGAAGACTTCCCTTGCAATCAGACTTCAAAAAGTCACTCACAGTAAATTCTACAAGAGGCTGTAGGGGATCTACAGGAGGATCTACATGAATATCTACAGGAGGATGTTGAGAGCTATTTTTGGAGGTTTTGAAGGTGTAAAAATGGTGGGAAAGGGTAACTGAAGGCTAGATGAAGGTGTGGAGGTGTCTGGAGCTTTTCAAGGAAGATCAAGAGGGAACATGATGGTTGGATTTGTTCAAATGGCAGGAGGGAAGCTTATGGAGAAAAATGCAGAAATTAGGGCAGATTGGTGAAATGTTGTGAATGACTTGGGAAATCCATGAGAAGTGAGCTGATGCTGGCTGCTTTCTGGATGTATGGTGAGCTGAGGTGTTCTGCAAGAGATCTGCACATCTACCTACAAAAATTGATCAAAGAAAGGACTAGCTATACCGTGAAAATAGAAATTTCTCTAGCTTGACCTAATTTCTGACCTACAAACAGAAAATGCTAAACAATAACCTTTGAACAGAAAGCATGCAAAGATATCTATTGCAAAAGAATAGGAAATGATCTAGGCAACTGAATCTGAAGCAACACATTAACTTCTGAATCAAGTCATCACACTAGAAATTGCATGGAAGAGCAAAACTGTGTTTTTGGTGGCAGCAATGGTGCCAAGACCTCAAATCATGATCCAAGGAAGGGAGAAAAGAGATCAGGGCCAATTATTTTTCTTTTTGAATCTTAGCCTATCACTGTGTGAACCTACTCAGCAACTGAAACAAAAGCAGCTATGCAAACCATCAAAAGCAACCTGATCTAAACAAGGTAAAATGAATCCATGTAACATAAATTAACTCATGTACTGAAGTAAAGACATATAAGTACAAAGAAAGAGGTGTTGGGAAACTTGGGTTCAGCCCTAACCCGAGAGCTTCAACCCTCTGAAAGAGATCAGTGCTGGCTTAGAAAATATTACATCTTTATTATCAAAAATAATAGTCACATTACATGAACTGTCCTAAAAAAGAAACTCGAAAATGAGCTTAATAAGTGCTGCACAAAAGTGCGAAAATTCTACTAATGACTGGCTAACCTACTAAGGCTCTAAGCCCCCCTATTTATAAAAATGGAATCATTTAATAGCCCTTCTCAAATCAAGGAGCTCAGCTTCCCAAACCCGCAGATAAACAACAACCCTTCTTTACTTGCTCGGCTGCCCCTTGGATGCACTAATGTGGCTACTTGTGCTCTGAGTTTTTGATGGAGAATTTGAGGTAAGGGTTCATAAATGAAGGGGAAACCCCCTACAAATCCTCTTCCCTGTTTTCCTCGAATATTGGCTGCCAAATGCTCATAAATCCTTTGACATTGTACAAAATTGACCAAAAAATATGCATAAAGCACACATTAGACTTCATGGCATAATGACTAACCCAATTCACTCTATTAGCATAAATATAATAAAAAACATGCAATAAACTAATGAGAATGGTGGATTAAACTGAGTTAGGAGGCCAAATGAGCCCATATAATTACCCATTTCTGGGGTCATCAGTTGGATCAACCACAAGAAAGAAAAATAGAGGAATTAGATCATGACTATTATTTGAAGCATACCTGTGTTTGGAAAAAACACTACTTAACCAAGCTTGCTCATTCCCTTACATAATTTTAGCTATACAAGCCATTACCAAACCAAATGACAACATAATCTAACATGTTATGGCACCATCAATGTTTTTGAGTCTTTTTTGACCATTTCCAAAATATCGATTATCTACCATGGATATTCCAAAAGAATAATTTGTTATAATGGATCTAATAAAAAATATTGAAATCTTTATTGTCAAAATTTTCCTTAGATTTCAAATTCTTTAGTTAGTTTATTTTGTGCTTAATTAATTGAATTAGTTTGAATATGAGAAATAGAAAAAGGAAATAAATACACACACCATCCATAACAAACATAAAGATTCGTCAAGAGAAAACCTTATGAGAGAAAATCTAGCTAGAATTTTAGGTTTCTCTACTCTCTTTTCTTTGGTATGGACAATGTGCAAGTACAAACATAGACATTTTGTTTTTTTCGGCCTCACTCGAACTAGATTTGTTGGTTAAAATAAAAACGCAAAAATAATTTACAAAATGTCATAATTTTCTTAAAACTGTGAAATTAAAAGACCAATGTGCCCAAAAGACTCATAAGATAAAAACACAACCCACACACATTAGTGAACAGGAGGATGACCCGAATCATTACCCAAAATATCTAGACACCTAAATTCCCCATGAACGTGGAATTCTACCTATGCTAGCCACCCCTCTAGGTGCTCCATATGGTTAGCTAGTCGCCTTTGGCCTCTACAGATTGACGTTATGCAATCATGCATATTCCATTGATTGTGTTTCACATTGTTCATGAAATTTATTATTTCATTATGATCATCTTGCCTCTTTTGGTTCAATTATTCCAGAAGCACAGTGACTTTTTGCAATTGTGCTTCCAAGGTGTCTAAGGAGGTAGGAAGAAGAACATGTCTAGGTCACTAATGAAGGTTAGGGGCCACCCCCTCATCAAGCTCTACATCCCGGACCTCATCTCCCTCCACACTCGTTGCTTCTCTTTTATGATCCAACCCCTACCCTCGTGCCCATATCCCTCTCTTCATTCTTCCCCCTCTGTCTAATCATCTTCATTGCCCCTCAAGACCACTATTCCCAGCACCAAACCTCCTCTAATGCACCACAAGCCCCAAAATCTACCAACCCCCAACATCCCATTACAGAATTCCAAAACGTTGAGAGTTTCTCCTCTTTAGTAGGCGGCTTCCTCCAACAAGGTTCGTCCCCAAACCTCACTGCATTAGTATTAGTGGAAGACTGTAATAAGCCTCCTCTAACAATTTTTCCACCAGACAACAAATTCACTCCTAAAACAAATATGAGGTTCTTGGATCCCTAAAGGCACTTCACTGGCCTCAAATTACCATGACTAGAGACGAAGACCTTCTTCTCCCACCCAATTTTGTGTGAATCCTCTCCCATAAACAGCCCTTGAATGAAGATGATCCATTAGAAGAAATTTGGGAGCTCCAAACTAGCTATCTCACCCTCCTTTATCACTTAACTCGACTAAATGACCTCAAAGTCCCAACTTAGCCTCCCACTCCAAGATCTCAAACCCCAAATTCCATACAAAAGAAACTAATCCACAAACATCACTAAAATGGGCCCGACCTGCTTGTAAGCCTAGGCTACCCTTAGCCTAAAATTATAAAGCCTAGAGACTAGCCTGGCTATTAAACACCTCTTTCTGGATAAAACAAAAAATCACACTATAGAGTCTTAGGTTTAATGCTTTGAATGCCCATAATCTTGAAACCAACTCCATTTCTCATCAATTATATGTTTGAACAAGTCTATCGATTGGTAACTAACTGTTAAATCCTAATTTGATTTGTTACATCATCATTCATTTTTCAAACATCCATCTATCATTTACTTGTTCCAAATATCATTGGTATTGTCTATAGCATATTGTAACCAATGGATTTACTACTAGTAATACCTTCTTTAAAGCATGTATTATATTATCACTTTCAGGCTTGGAAATGTGTCTTCCCTGTCCTACTGATGAATTCATTAGTTAATGAGCCACCTCAACCTATTTGTAACATATGAGATTCCTCATTGAACACTCCATTAGGAACAATGTTCATGAAATTTATAAGGATTCTAGAGAATTCCCTTTCTTAAGTTTTGAAACTTTGTAATATATTATATGGTGACATGTCTATATAAGAGCCACCAAATTTAGACAAGAGCGACAACAAATAGGAATTATTTTACATATATCATTGAAGCAAAATCAACTAATGTTTAGTTAGATGTGGGATAGGGAAATGACCATACTACATATAACCCCACAAATGGAGGGTCTAACCTATCAATCTCCTCAACCATAGGGAGTGAGGTGTATAAATTCGCTTGCTTAAAGAAATAAGGAGAGGTTCCTTCTATTCTTTAGTTGGACATATTGTTCCACTCTACATAGCTCAATGTATCTTATAGGATGGGATTATTGGGTTCTTTGGACTCTTCTTCCATACATGTTCATTTTTCCTTCAAATTATTCTATTTTAGTCTTGATATTTTAGGATCCATATAGAATGTTCCTCATATTATTCATGTCAACAATAGATCACATTAGTTAAGTCACAAACATAAATTAGATGCTTCAAAAATGGCCATGTCTATCAAAAGAAATAAGATTTTCATTCCATGTTTAAATAGTTTTTTGTTTAATATCCATGATTAAACCTACACTTCTAATGAAAACATATTAAACTTTTCACATGCTCACACCCATATTTTAGCCTAATTTTTATCAAAACATTGGATAGGATCAAAGATCAACCTAGTTTCATTTACAAGTCACTCATGCAAAGATTAGTTTCACTAATATGTGAATTGGATAAGATTGAGAATCCAATTCTAAGTTGGGGCCAAGTGCTTTATTCTCATGGGGAAAGGATGTAGGAGTGTTGGATTGGGGAGGTTTATTCTCCCCTTATCTTTTACTTGAACTCTCACACATTTGCATGGACATTTTGGTTTTCTTTTGCCACAAATACAATGAAAGGTTTATTCTCCCATTATCTTTTACTTTAACTCTCACACATTCGAATGGACTTTCTGGTTTTCTTTGGCCACAAATACAAGCAAAGGTTTATTCTCCCAATGATGCGATGGTTTAAGTGAGGTGGGGATAGGGAGTCGCGTTACAAGTGGATACCTAAGGTTAGAAAAGTTGGTTCTCATAAATCTAGACAACTTAGAGAGTGTGGGTGAACCATAAAAAACGAGAGTCTGGGATGAAAGAATGCTACCCCATCTCTGAGTCCTCAACATATATGGGTGTCCACTTTGGAAAAGATACCCATTTGAACGAAAATGTTGCGAAATTTATGAGCGTTAAATGGTGAGCAAGAGTGGTGCGAAAGCTTGATGTGGGAAGATGATAACAAGAAAGCCTAAGTTCAATTTTTTTATATCTTTGTAAAAGGTGAAGTGTTGTTTTTAAACCAGCATAGATCCATCTTAAGCATGTATCTAACATCAGTTGAGAAGGATCAAATTTCTTCATGTGAAAAGTTTTTAGAGTGCAAAATACAATATGTTATTTTCATTATTTAAATTGTATTTTTGAATGCGATATATATATATATATGACTAAATAAATGTTTTAACCATAAAAAATATTTTTTTCATGATATATACATAAAAAAAAATTAAGTGATACTTAATATAAACGTAATTTACATTAAAATATTTTTCATCACATGTACATCGAGACATTTTATCACGCAAATTAAAATGATTTTTTATTATTAATATATTTTTAAGTATATGTCAATATTAATTCTTATTAAAATATTTTATTGATAACCTACATTGAATATTTTTTATATACAACATTAAAATGTTTTATTTTAACAATTTGTTTTCTATATATAGATATATATGAAGTTGATATGACATAAATTAGTTAACATAGATCTTCAAATAGTTTATTTAAATCTCTTGTTGAAATATTTTTGAAAAATATAAAATTTAAACATCTTACTCATACATTTTTTTACTTCTATTTTATTATTATTATTATAGCCGACATAATTTTTTTATTTAGAACATAATTTTATTCTTTATTTTTATTTTAAAGGTAACGGATGGACGAACATACTTACACATCCCCTCATCTTGGGTTGTAGAATGAGCCTCTCTCCTCAAAAATTATGTTTGTAGAATATGCTTATGATTAGTGAAATGAATATGTTTAGCTGATTTATTCTTAATTTTTATTAAATTTATTACTCAAAAATATGTCATAAATTTACATTTATGAATTTTATTATATAATTTATAAATTTAATCAATAAATATATAAAAATATAATAGAAAAGATATTTTTGTATTTATATTTATGAATTTTTATTTTTAATACTTTAACAATTTTATATATTTAATAATTATATATTTGTTTTTTAAAAGATTTTACATATCTTTATTAGCTTAGCTATGTAAAAAATATTTTAAAATGATTGTATATAATTTAATATATAATTTATGTGTGTGTTGAAATAAGGAATCATTATATTTTAAATTAAAATTTTAATTTCAATAAATATAAAATTAAAAAAATCAAAATATTAATTAAGTTGATTGTGTTTTATATTTTTTTTTTAAATTACCATAAAAAATAGTTTAATATTATTGTACTTTTATATGACATTAAATAATATTGGTATCACGTGATTTAAGCATTTAATAATATTTCTTTTCTTAATTATGGGAGGAATTCAAAGAGGCGTGATTTTATTCAACTTATTTCCCTAATACACTACCCACATATAACAACATACACTTTTCTTTTTCTTCCTTTTTGGTTAAGTTGGATTAATTTTATACTATACAAACAAATAGTACATGCATATGTGATTAAGCTTTCCAGAATGGAAATGAGACTTCAGCCAACAATCCAACCAAATAAACAAATAGACAAATAAGTTTTGAAAATGTATCTTAACAGACCCAACTATGCCATATAGAGAGCTAAACTAACATCAAATATGTTAAATTACAATTACTTAAATATTATAATTGTAAAGGTAATTTAAAAGGAGACATACTAACATATTAAAATAAAGAGGGAATGTGAGTAGGACCTAATTAAGGGGAGGCCTATTTTCCTTTTCCATTGCATGGATTTCAATCCTTCATCTCATCCTTTACAACGAAAAGATTGGAGCTAGTTCTCGTGGAGGTAGCTATACTTAGAAGCTCCACAATTTCCTCCCCTTTATCAAATCCGTCATCATAAACTTTGATGGTGAGATCATAGATAACCCAAAAAATGGTGAATTTGGCATCCAATCTTTGAAATTTGTCATGTAGTTCCATACATTTTTTTCCTTTCTAGAGAAATGACGACTAAAATGTCGACCAATTAATAGAGCTCCAACAATCTAAAGACCTTTCTATCCCGAGACTAGGAGAACTTAATATCATCAATCTAGCTGCGAAACTCATCTTTAGTTTGTTGGGCTAGGGTTTGTTGTTATATTTACTTGATAGAATTAGTTGGGGATTCAATTTCATCTTGAATTTTAGAATATGGGTTTTGTTGGAAGCACTACTTGACTTGTCTTATATCTCTCTAAACCCTAGTTCGTTAAGGGTGCAAGGAGGTGTTGTTATTCAATTACCTATGCCCCCTAATAATTTGGCATATCCCCAACTTACTTGACTTGGGAACCTCTAAGGAAACATAACAATGAAAGACTTGATAAAATAATGAACTACACACATCACTCAAATTGAACACTTTAAAAACTCATTCTTGACATAGGAACCCATAAAATCATGAAGCAAGGGAGCAATGTAAGTACCACCCAGAGATAATTCCCAAAGACTAGGGGTAGTCACCCTCACATAGAAAATAAAAAGATAAAGCGACCCCACAATACTTGTATTTCCTTGAACAAGTGAGCACATACAAACAAACATCAACTACCCATAAAATGGTAAAGATAGAGGCCGAAGAGTTTAGGTGGGTAGTTGGATCAACCATAAGAAAAAAAGCTAGAGGAATTAGATCATAACTATTATTTGAAGCAAACATGTGTTTGGAGCAGACCCTACTTAACCAAGCTTTCTCATTCCCTTACATAGTTTTAGCTATACAAGCTCTTCCCAAACCAAATGACAACATAATCTAACATGTTATGGCACCATCAATGTTTTTGAGTGTTGGTTGACCATTTCCTAAATGTCCATAATCTACCATGGATATTCCACAAGAATAATTTGTTATAATGGATCTAATAAAAAATATTGCAATCTTTATTGTCAAAATTTTCCTTAGATTTCAAATTCTTTAGTTAGTTTATTTTGTGCTTAATTAATTGAATTAGTTCAAATGTGAGAAATAGAAAAAAGAAATAAATACACACACCATCCATAACAAACATAAATATTTGTCAAGAGAAAACCTAGCTAGAAGTTGAGGTTTCTCTACTCTCTTTCGTTTGGTATGGAAAATGTGCAAGTACAAAGAAATAAGTACTCCTTATAGAGTTACGTTATACTTGTGGCTTATATAGCTACTACAAAATATTAAATCCCTCTATCTTGATATATAACTTCCCACTCCAATTTTCATTTTTAAACTATGGAACAAAATACAATAACATAGAATGGAACAACTCCTCCTCCTAGAGGCCTAGTATATAACATAACTCGATAGCCAACTAGGGGTAATATTTGACTCCCTCAACTAGAGTTACAATTTTGGACCTTCTAGAGTTTTCTTGAAACTCCACACATGCCTAGATTCATATGAATGAGTTATAGGGGTTAATGTGGCATCCATTGTACCATGAGGATCAATATGGTATGTCAACTTGCATGACTCATAACTTTTGCATACAAACTTTAATTGACGTAATTATTTCACTCTCGGGAAGGTATATGCATGGACAATAATTCCAAGGGCCTGACATAAGTGATAACCTTTTTACCGCAAGAAACATCATTTAATGCGTCAAGATGTCTCTTGAAGATTTAAGACCATAACTCTCAAAATTGGGACCTATCAGTAAAAATAACCCTGCAAGATTATTCCTCCAACTTTACAACTCTGAAAGCATCGGGATAGAAGGAAAATAATATAATGATGATATTTGAATCACTAAACCTCCTCCCAACATCATTTCACATATATTCCAGTCATCCCCCACATTCTCTACCATGAAGACTAATCCTCGAATGTGGGTACTAACACAAGCCACCTCCATGCACTATACTCTTTCTTGAGCATGACACATAGCTTGCTCAGCTTCCAGGGCCTTCTCTAACACTTGTTCCAAGGGATAGACAACCCTAATTTAATTAGTTATATTTTTTCAACTTATTTACAATTATTTAGCTATTAAAAAAATACACCTACTAATATATTTTTTGTGAACTAGAGGAATCGACAACTAGGATAGTCTTGTACTTGCATGACATGGAGCAATCCCAACTACTACCACTATAAACTCTAGGTGGGTACATATGCTCCTTTTTCACACACAAGATGAATCAAGGGACTTGAACATTGGACCTCCTTGCACATAATATTTCATTTGCATGGCCATTGTCAATTGAGTTGCCCCTCAGGAACTGTCCTAACTAGTACATTACTTATAATCAATTAACCATTTATTATAACAAAGTTACTAACTTAATGAGAACTATAACCTCAAAACAATAACTCTAGCTCAAAACCCCTATTTTTGTGCAAAAACATGAAAAAATACTTCAAAAATGAAAAGTGTTGAAGATGCATCATTGCTCCTTTTTTTTCAGGTTAAAATTCTAGTTTTTTTAAGTGATGGCATTAAAAACAGATTATTTTTTTTTTGCAAAAAACATGAAAAACACCCCGAAAGAGAAAAGTGTTGATGTGCATCAACAATTTTTTTCCTTTTTGCATTGGAATTCCATTTTTTTTTTTTTTTTTTTTTTATCGAAGGCATTAAAAACTAAAATTTTTGTGCAATAAACATGACAACACACCCTAAAATCAAAAAGTGTTGACACTCCATCAACATCATCAACATTTTTTTGGTTAAAATTATATTTTTTTTAGCAATGAAATTAAAAATAAAATATTATGATTTTGAAAAAACTTCAAATCCCAATAGTTTTTTACGATAGCATTAAAGATAAAATATCGCAACTCCAAAAATCCAAAAAATTCCAACAATTTAAACCATGACATTAAAGATAAAATTTCACGACTCTAAAAAAACCCTAAAATTCTGACATGCTTGGTGTTGGAATTAAATTCAATTATCATGACTATAAAAAACATTAATTTTTAACATAATTTGAGAGCAAATATCATGACTAAAAAAACCTTAAGAATGAATACCTAAATCAAAGAGTCATTATACCAAGAGTAATTCTTTTTTAAATGTTGAAAGTATAACTCTTTTAAAATCTTGGCCCAAGACAACTTAAAACATTTCAATGAATACTTGAAAATAAACCATCAAATTTACGTGCACTAGGGGTAGACTTGATCCATTGCAAAGAAAACATAGAAAATCAACCATCAAATTGACATAGTGGGGGTGGACTTGATCCATTGTAACGAAAACTTAAAAATCAACTATCAAATTGGTACATAGTGAGGTTGAGTTGTTTTCCAAGCATCAAAACAACCCTTGTAGCTAAAAAAATTGGTTAAAATAAAATAAAAAGATAAATAAATAAAAATTAAAAAACAAAAAAAAAAAACAAAAATTGATAAATTGAAAATTGAAACATCAACCCAAAAATTAAAACAGAGAAAACTAAAAATAAAGTATAAAAAAATAAAAAAATAAACATAAAAATTAACCAAAAATAACTCATAAAAGAGAAAAATTAAAACATTAAAGGAAAAAAAAAATACAAATATTAAACAAATTAATAATAATAATAATTTTCTAAAATATTAAAAGTAATAATAAAAAAAAAATAATGCATAGCATTAAATAATAAAAAAATAAAAAAAATAAAAAATTATTTAAAAAATACTAAAAGAAATTCAAGGCAGGCCCCCACTCAGCATCAACGCCAAAGGGTTGTTCGCCCTTGTTTCTATAGTCGGGATGGGGGTTCGATTCCTTCCAGCATATTGTCGTGTGCACTCAATTTGAGGAAACAACCCCAAGCCCCATCCTCGATGCTAAAGGGTTGTCGGTGCTAAGTGAGAGGCCGTTTAGAATGTATATATATATATATATATCTATATATATATATATATATATATATATATATATATATATATATATATATAGTTTTATTAATTTGTATTTTAATTTGTTTTATATTATTTTTTGTTAATTTGATTTAAAAAAAACTGTGCAATATTTTTTTTAATACATAAACATTTTGTTTTTTTCCAGCCTCACTCGAAATAGATTTGTTGGCTAAAAGAAAAACACAAAATAATTTACAAAATTCCATAATTTTCTTAAAACTGTGGATTGAAAAGACCAATATGCCCAAAAGAATCATAAGATAAAAACACAACCCAAAAACATTAGTGAACAGGAGGATGACCGAGATCATTACCCAAAAGATCTGGACACCTGAATTCCCCATGAACATGGAATTCTACTTATGCTAGCCACCCCTCTAGGTGCTTCATATTCTTAGCTAGTCTCCTTTGGCCTCTGCGGAGTGATGTTAGGCGATCCTGCATATTGCATTGATTATGTTGCATATTTTTCATGAAATTTATTATTTCATTATGATCATCGTGCCTCTTTTGATTCAATTATTCCATAAGCATGGTGACTTTTTGCAATTGTGCTTCCAAGGTGTCTAAGGAGGTAGGAAGAAGAACATGACTAGGTTCCTAATGAAGGTTAGGGGCCACCCCCTCATTGAGCTCTACATCGCGGACCTCATCTCCCTCCATAGTCGTTGCTTCTCTTTTATGCCCCACCCCCTACCCTCGTGCCCCTATCCCTCTCCTCATTCTTCCCCTTCTATCTAATCATCTTGATCGCCCCTCTAAACCACTATTCCTCGTGCCAAACCTCCTCCAATGCACCACAAGCCTAAAATCCACCAACCCCCATCATCTTATTGCATAATTCCAAAACTTTGAGAGTTGCTCCTCTTTAGTAGGTGACCTCCTCCAACAAGGTTCGTCCCCATACCTCACTGCATTAGTATTAGCAGAAGACCGTAATAAGCCTCCTCTAACAATTTTTCCACCAACCAACAAATTCACTCCTAAAACAAATATTAGGTTCTCAGAGCCCTAAAGACACCTCACTAGTGTCAAAGTGCCATGACCAAAGCTGAATTCCTTGTTCTCCCATCCAATTCTATGTGAATCTTCTCCCATAAACAACCATTGAATAAAGATGATCCATTAGAAGAAATCTGGGAGCTCCATACCAGCTATCTCACCCCCCTTTATCACTTAACTCAACTAAATGACCTCAGAGTCCCAGCCTAGCCTCCCACTCCAAGGTCTCAAACCCCAAATTCCATGCAAAAGAAACTAACCCACAAACATTACTATAAACATTACTACAATGGGTCTATTTATGGATTTCATGGGATCGAGTATCACGTAGATATGCAAGTATCATATGTATCTCTATGTATTGATGTATAGATTTCTTCTCAATTAGTCAATGGAAACCTTAAGAGACTATCTTAGTCCAAGCATGAAATTGCATGGACTGCCCTGTTGTAGTTATGATCGTTAAGTAACCAACATGGATGGCTCCAAAGACAATAGTTACTGAAATGGCATTCTGACTAAATAAGAAAATGCATTTATGTGCCCCGATGATAATAATAGATATTCCACCCGACCGAATCAAAACGAGTTGTTATTAGACCAAAATGGGCAATTAGAAGTTGTTCAATGCCGAATCTGGTAGGCAATCAATCCAATCAATATTGATATGTTCATAAGTAAACAAGCATGCCCCAATGGCTCAATCTCATCTGTTGGGAACATGGGCAATCTCTTGAATCTGGTGATCATTCAAAGATCATTCAAACTAGGCAAGTCGGTGCTCCCCCAAACTGATGGAAAGCAACAAAGCAAGTAATGAAAGCAATACTAATTCACTGATTGCATTATATTGGACTTGGCTTTCAGTGCTGTAAGAAATTGTATAGCCACTTGTCTGTAGCATATGATCCTCGAATTGTGAATCAATGTAAGTAAGCATCGTCATTCCTTCAATCTAGCCCAGGTAGGAACTACTCATAAGCCCAAGCTACCCTTAGCCCGAAATTATAAAGCCTAGAGACTAGCATGACTATTCAACACCTCTTGCTAGATACAACGCAAAATCACACTATAGAGGCTTATGTTTAATGCTTTGAATGCCCATAATCTTGAAACCAACTCCATTTCTTTGAACAAGTCTATCCATTGGTAATTAACATGCTAAATCCTACTTTGACTTGTTACATCAAAATTTATTTTTCAAACATCTGTCTATCATTTCCGTGTTCCAAATATCATTGGTATTGTCTATATCATATTGTAACCAATGGATTTACTACTAGTAATACCTTCTTCAAAGAATGTATTCTATTATCTCTTTCAAGTTTGGAAATGTGTCTTCTCTATCTTAATAATGAATCCATTAGTTAATGGACCACCTCAACCTATTTGTAACATATGAAATTCCTCATTGAACACTCCATTAGGAACAATGTTCATGAAATTTATAAGGATTCTAGAGCATTCCCTTGCTTAAGTTTGGAAATTTTGTAATATATTATATGGTGATATGTCTATATAAGAGCCACCAAATTTAGACAAGAGCGACAACAAATAGGAATCATTTTACGTATATCATTGAAGAAAAATCAACTAATGCTTACTTAGATGTGGGATAGGGAAATGACCATACTACATATAACCCCACAAAATGGAGGGTCTAACCTATCAATCTCCTCAACCATAGGGAGTGAGGTGTATAAATTTGCTTGCTTAAAACAATAGGGAGAGGTTCCTTATATTCTTTAGTTGAACATATTCTTCCACCCTACATATCCCAATGTATTTTATAGGATGGGATTATTGAGTTCTTTGGACTCTTCTTCCATAGATGTTCATTTTTCCTTCAACTTCTTCTATTTTAGTCTTGATATTTTAGGATCCATATAGAATGTTCCTCATATTATTCATGTCAACAATAGATCACAATAGTTAAGTCACAAACATAAATTAGATGCTTCAAAAATGGCCATGTCTATCAAAAGAAATAAGATTTTCATTCCATGCTTAAATAATTTTGTGTTTAATATCCATGGTTAAACCTAATCTTGTAATGAAGACGTCTTAAACTTTGCACATGCTCACACCCATATTTTAGCCTAATTTTTATTAAAACATTGGATAGGATCAAAGATCAACCTAGTTTCATTTACAACTCACTCATGCAAAGTTTAGTTTAACTAATGTCTGAATTGGATAAGATTAAGCATCCAATTTTAAGTTGGGGTCAATTTCTTTATTCTCATGAGGAAAGGGAGTAGGAATGTTGGATTTGTGTAAAGTTCCAATAGAAATAAAGACATTGAAATATGTATAAAGGATGAGACTAACCCAAAAATGGGTCAATTGTTTTTGAATTAACTATTCTGAGATATCATCATCAGAGTTGCTACTTTTCTTCAATCAAATGAATGATATACAAAATAGAAGCCACAAGGCAATAATTTGAGCCTTTCTTACAACTCACCATTTTCCACACATACATATTCATTGTTGACATAACATATAATCCTACCATAAAAAAGACAAACTTAATTAAGTATTTATAGGTAAATTTAAGTAACTCATTGTCTAGAATGTTAAAAATGTAACTATGCTTGGCCTTAATAATTTTTATTATATATATATATATATATATATATATATATATATATATATATATATATATATATATATATATATATATATATATATTAAAAGTGAAAAAGAAAAAAAATAAAATTATTTTTGAAGCATGGGTTTCATGCTCTTTTTATTTGTCAAGTAAGTCAAGAATGTTCTTCATGCTTATAAGGTTTACTTGAGTCAAAAAAGTCCTTATCATATGTATAAGACCCTTCTTGGGCATTTGTATCATGGAAGAAAATTTTATTTTTAGTCAAATAAAGTAAAAAATGTTGGAATCATGATTGTCGTTACATCAGATAATGCACAACAACCACCTGCAAGACCCAAAAATGGGTGAGTGCAACCATAACTAAGGATATAATTGCAAGGGACTATTAGAGTGGTGTCAAAACCTTGAATAAGGTTTCAATTAAAGCATCACATGATGAAGAGTCTCCACCCTTCACCATACCACAAATTCCTTTCATATGGAGTCCAAATCCTCAATAAACTTAAAACCCAGATTTGAAATGCCACCTACCATATGAAGCTTTCCACACAACTGAGATTTCCCAGGGGTATCATTCATGGAAAGAGGAGTGCCTTTGAGCACAAGCCTAAGAATCCAAAATTATCATTATGATGTAGTTGGTTGACCAAGTCACCAATAGTATGGTGAGAATATTGTACAATGATTTTGCTTTTTTTTGAATAGTACACTAATGAACCAACTACCAATTTCATCATCCAACACAAGAATCACTTTGGTGTGTGTGTGGGGGAGTCTATATATATATATATATATATATATGAATTGATTCTTGTTCCACGAGTAATGCTCTCCAACCCAATATGGAAGAGATGTTGTAATGTTATGTTGTGAAAATATTTTCACATTGTAAAATTACATAATAAAAAATAAAATTAAAAAAATGGAATAAATAATTAAAAAATTAATAATCGTATTTATTAATAATTAATAATTAAACCAACTTAGATCTATTTTAACTCCAGATCTATCAAGCATCTAGATGGAACAAAGTTACAAATTTGAAGGTGTAAACATCTTTTTTGAGTGCAAAACTTGAGGAAAGGTTTGCACCTTAAGAAATTTGATCCCTCTGGACACTTGATAAATCTAGAGTTAAGATGAATCTAGATTGACTATATGAATATATTCACACCCACACACACACACATATATATTCTTGTTTCAGTTGTTATCATCTTTTAAATTGTTGTAACTTTTTTTGTGAATAAGTGAATTATTATAAAATATCTATTAATCATTATTGACAGTTTTTTCTTTTTCTTTTTTTGTTTAAGGCTTGACTTTATATTAGTGATGAAAAACAATGCATAGAGTTTGCTTCTGTGTTATGGGTTACCCTATAGGGAAACTGGCCCAAAAACATAGATTTAGTTGCTTCATATTACAAACGTTTTTCTTAATAAGCCTATCTCACATGAAAAAAGAGATAACTAGAGCCAAAGCTACTATGTAGAGAATTGGCTTGCTCTGTTCAGTAGAGCCAACTAGAGAAAATTGAAAATTTAATTGAGACATTACAGATACTGATAAGTCAACTTGGGTCGATAAGGAGGCCATGGGTCCTGAGCAAGAAGCCATGAACCAAAGTCGCGAATCATGGGCTTACCAAACTAAGCAACTATGAGGCATGAACCACCATCCAGGTAGAGGCCACGAACTGCATACCTTGCAAAAGTTGCCAATGACAAACTATCGAAAAGCCATGAGCCAGAATTCATCGAGGCACCTTGTGCCTTAGACCAAATCCCATGAGGAGTGAAGCCCTGAGTCCCTAACCATGCAAAGCACTACTTGAAATGAGGTCCCAATTCACTTGTTGCACTTGACATCCAACCCATTTAATTATTCCTTTGGTATCTTGTCGGGAACCATGGTGGCTCATGAGTTGGTTGACAAACATATACCACATTGGTAGCCCATGCCATATAATTACCCCATGGTACATAATTGCAACATTTTTTGGATTGCAGGACTTTATGAACCCAAGTCCATCGATTCAAGCTTAATTTTCAATGGGCTGCTGATAGTTTCACTACCAATTGAGAATGGAGGACTCCATGAATCATTGTCAACAAGAAGAAGGGGTTATAGAGCCTAATATAGCCATACCAAGTGTTGAATTGAGCTTGAAGATCTAGAATCAATTGATTATGATGAAGCAGAGGATTCTCTATGAAGGCCCCACTGTAATGGCGAAGATGGGGAGCCATTACAGGGGCCATAGCCATCTTGCAATCGAATGATACCAAAGGTGGCCGATTATAAAGCAAATTGTAGCACTTATAAACTAGCTCCGAGAATGCCAAATTAGACCCAGAAGCAACCCAATTGAGGATTGCAATGACATAACCAAATTGAGGATTTCAATGACAGAAAGAGTAACACTGGCATAATTACTTTGCAATAGCAAGACATAATTCAACTTTTCCCATGATGAATGTTCCTTGTGACATAATACCGGTAACTGAAATAGGTGGGAGGGAGGGGCCATGACACCAATGTCACTTGGCATTATAAGGCACCACTGCAAACTATTCAATATCTTCCTCTGGTTCACTTTCATGCTTAATCTCTGCTTCCCAGTCTTCAATCAGCTTCCGAATTCCTGCGTTCATCTCATCTCGGTATGCGGTTGCTACCTCTGTTATGAGGTGCTCGATAGGCTTGTGACCCCTGTGAGCTTCTGATGTGCTCGGCCCCTTGTCTTCTCGGTGGGCTGGGCCTCTCCTACCTTGACCACGTCCTCTCGCTGCTCAAGCCATAATCTGTGCAGTGATGCCCTGTGGACAGTCAAACGAAGTTAGGTTCGTCAAACCTTGCACATCATCCCATCTTTGATGTTCATACAGTGCCTCTCTTCCATACTTCACCACCTGAGAGTTAAGGTAGCCCAGAGCCCACAGGTGGCCAAGGGAATTGGGTTTCTGACTCGTCTCCTGAGGCTCCTTATAGTACCCCTCCCCCTTTCTATGGTTTAATTGTCAGTCGTCCCGCTGCATCTAGAACTAACCCGTCAGGCCTGTTTGGAGCCTAACACAACACTTGCATTTATACTCACTTTTAGCACCCTCAGCCAACAAATGTCAGCCATGGCTTTGCTTGCCCCTCTGTCCAAAATGTCACCCAAGATCCCTAGCTTTTCCCTCAATACCATGCAGGTGCCCAGTTTCCCAAGGTTTTCTTAGCGTCCTACTGCCATGGCTAAAATCCCTGCCCCTTGCCCTCAGCTCTTTCGTGCCTCTCTCTTCAGCACCCAGCCCCCCAGGAATGGAAAACCCACTATCCCCTATTCCCCTGGTCTGAGCAACTAGAGATAGGCCCGCGTATCTTCTCAGCCCGCAATTGCCAATGTTGCTGCCAAGATTTTGGTTTGAATGGGATAAAAACAGAAAGTAGAACCAGGCCATGGCACTCCCTTTCCTCCCCCAGTTCCTCCCATACAGAGCTACTCCCCATTGAGACGGCCTCTTTCCCCTCCCTTCCCCCTAGCAGAACCCCAACTAGATCATGGAATTGATACAGGAGCCCAACCAGATCATGGAATTGATACAGGAGCGAGACCAAATTACATACCGGGAAACTGTTTCTTGTCTGTAGCCAAGGTTCCTTGCTTGCCTTCACCCCTCCCCAGCTCTGAGTCGCCTCCTATCTCCACAGTTGCTCTCTCTTACCCTGCACGTCGAATGCCTTAACCTTCTCTGCCACCCTTCCTTATTCCTTCCTCCACCACCTTGCCAACCCACCATCCATGCATTCATATCAAAGGACACTGCACCCCCTGCCTTGAGCATGTGGGGGACGACGGTTGTTATGACCTATGTAAAATCCATATCACATCCTAGCCTATCTCCTCTGACAATGTCCTGCATCGTGATTGAGAGCTTGGATTTCCTGGCTTCGACTTTCCTGGCTTTGTCTGAGGTCATGGGCCAGAATTGCCTCCAGAGTTTCAAAAGTTGTATCCCATGGTCGATCTGACCATTGGTTTTCCATCTGATCTTGCTAATGGTTACATCCCCAGTTAGCCAGGAAGTTGGCCTCTTTTTTCCATCTCTCCGGACATGTTTGACCTATATGTAGTCAAAATTGGGGATGATTTCTCTGATCTCCTGGATTAGTCTTGCAGTCCTCCAACTCTGGCTAAGTTTGTCCCTCTTAGTGCCATTATTTAATTTTTCCATTGTATTTATTACCAAGCTTGAGTCCCTTCCACTTCCATGTTTCTGTAACCCATTCTCACAGCAATTAAGAAGTCGTGTCATACTGCAGCAAACTCTGCCTCGTTGTTACCAGCAATCTCATAGCTTTCTGCATAGGTGAGATGGGCGTGAGCCTGGGGGTCTCTAAAGAGGCCACCAAGGCCTTCCTCTCCTAGGTTTCCTTTGGAGGCCCCATCGAAGTTAAGTTTTATGAACCCTTCTTTTGGGTGGGGTAAAATGGGACCCAGAGTTCATGACCATGTTGCTTGTGTTCCATGCTTTCGTGTCAATCATCCCCGGTGCTCGGTTTACCTTTTGTAATATTCAGGCTTCATGGGGTGACACTTGTCAGTCCTCTTTGTGCCATGGTTTTGCCAAGATTGTTTCCCTTATGTTCTAGACAATACCTTCCCATACCTTTTCCTACGAAGTTTCTTTGTTCTTGAAAATTCTATGGTTTCTCTCCTTCCATATGGCCCAGAGGGTGAATCCTAGGCCTAGGCTCCAAGCCCAATTTACTACAGGGTTGGAATAGATATGATTTTGCCACAGTAGGATTGTTCCTTTAATATTGTTTTGGTATCTGCCCATCCTTTCAAAAACTCCTTGCATTTGTCTCCACTTCTGTTCCACAAACTGGTAATTTTTGAGGATATGTTCCATGTATTCCCCGTGTTGGTGACATAGCCAATAGAAGGAGGGCCCCTGGAAGCCTCATTTCTGCAACTGATCCCAGGTCAATATGCTTCCTTTACTAACCATCCAGAGGAAGTGGGTCACCTTTGGCCACCACCCACCTTTCCAGAATTTCTTCCATAAGACGTCCTACCCTTCCTGTTCTTATCGAGCTTGGATATCGTAGGCTTCACTTATGGTGAAGGTTCCTTTAGTGGTCTATCCCCATCTCAAAATGTTCAAGTCATGACGGATCATTGTCTTCCTTGTCCTTAGTTCTTTGTCTAGGTTGGAACATTGATCTATTTTTTCCGCCTATTCCCAGTCCTCTTTTGTCTTCCATCTTCTCCAGCTTTTGCACCCTGTTCTTCCTTCCAGTACTGGTTCACCACATGCATATTTCTATCCCTAGTTTGATGATATATTTCCTTGATTTCTTGTCTTCCCACCATTTTCCCTCTTTGCTTCCAAGATTATGTCCAGAATCAAGCTGTTTTTCCATTGCGAACCTCCTAGAAGGCATGTTGTTGGATAAGGTGTCTATTCCGGGTCGCTAAATTTCATACCGTAGAGCCCTTGGGAGGGTCTTGATATCTGAGGATATCCTCAATTCTTGTAGGCATGTTATACTTATGAGTCCATATTTGTTTCCATAGATCTTCTCCCCCACCCATCCATCTCCACATAGTTTTTCTCCCATGGTTTGGTTTAGTAGGTATGGGTCTCTAAAACCTAGTCTGCCTTCCTCTTTCTTGTCGATTAAGACCTACCACAACACCAGTGCCCATTTCCTGATCTGTTGGGCTCATCCCCATAGGAATTTTTTAAATATGTCTACCATCTTGGAACACACTCCTTTTGGGGCCACAATTCCAGATAGTTGGTATATAGGGATCGACTGGAATATTGCTTTGAGTAGGACTGTTCTTCCCACGATATTTAGAGATATGAAGGTCCATCAATTGAGTTTTCCTTGTAACTTTTGAAGAATGTTTTGCCAACAATTATTTCTTAGAGGGTTATCAGAGAGCGGCATACCCAGGTATTTGGATGGCAGGCTACTAGTGTTGAACCCAAGGATTTTGGCTAGGTAGTTCTTAACATTTCCTTGGGTGTTGAAAAAGAAAATATAGGATTTTTCATTATTAATCTTGGTTCCCAAGGCTTCGATAAAGGTGTTAAGGATGCCCCTTATGCTCCGGGATTCCTTCAGGGCGGCTTGATAGAAGAGCATAATGTAGTCCATGAATTTCTCGTGAGTGATAGGCATGTCATTCCCCCATATTCTTAGCCCTTGGAGATGGGAGGTGCTAACCTTCTATTTTATATACCGGCCAAGCCCATCCACTGCTAGGATGAACAAAGAAGGGCGAGATCGAATCCCCCTGTCTCATCCCTCGGGATGGATGGTCGAAGTGGGGGCTCCATTCAGCAAGATGGAGAAGACTGGAGAGGATATCATGGCTAAGATCGAGTTGATCCATCTTTGGGCAAAGTTGTAGGCTTTGAGAATGCTCGATAGATATCCCCAGTTGAGTCTGTCATATGCTTTGGATAGATCCAGCTTTATCATCATGCCCAAGATCTTCTGGGACTTAAGGGAGTGGACGACCTCTTGGGACGTAATAAAGCCATCAAGGATTTGACGACCTTCTACAAATCTAGTTTGTTCAGGAGAAATGAGACTGGGAAGAAGGGGTTTTAGGCATTTGACAACTAGAGTGGCGATAATCTTGTAGATGACATTACACAGGGAAATAGGCCTAAATCCTTGAGGATCATCAGACTTAGTAGACTTAGGAATCAAAGCAATAAAAGTAGAGTTGAGACTTGGGCATACCTTTTGATTACATCTTGATTCCTCCACAACCTCAAGGATGTCCTGCCCCATGAATGGCCAAGTGGCTTGGTAGAAATCAACAGTGAATCTGTCTGGACCAGGGGATTTGTTCTTCTGCAATCCTTTTACTATCTCTTCTACTTCTTCTTTGAAGACAGCTCACATCAAGGCCATATTCTGGTCATTAGTTATCATATTGGGGATGTGTTGTGTGATTCTTTGGATGGCTTCCATTCTGTTGTCAGGGTTCTCTGTGAGCAGATATTTGAAGTGGTTAACCAGAAGGCCTTCCATTTCTTCATGTTGTATTTTGTGTTGTCCTTCCGCATCTTTAAGGGAATAAATTCAATTATGTTGTCAGTGATGCACCGTGGCTTTATGGAAGAATCTTGTGTTTCATTCTCCTTCCCTCAACCACTAAGCCCATGATTTTTTTTCCATAGGATTTCCTCCTGTTGTCTTCTTTCCTCTATCTTGTTAATTAGTAATCCTTCCTCCCACACTAGGTCTTCCGACCTTCATTCTTGTATCATTTTTTTTTGGAAAACCACCATATGCTTGCTGAGTTTGAATTGATCCTTGATAATATGTCTGAACTCCTCCTTTTTCCACTTCCTGAACTTTTTTATAGTTATTTTAACTTCAATTGGAAGGTGTGCATCCTGTTCCTGTGATGTTGTACACTTTGTGTCCACCATTCTTCAATTTGTTTTAGGAGACCAGGGTCTCTGAGCCAGAAAGATTCAAACCTAAAGGGTCGGTTCTTGGGTCTATCTTTTAGATCCACTTCTAGGCGGACCGGCTAGTGGTCTGACCCCATACATGGGAGTATCGATGCTTCTATGAAGATATATTTGCTCATCAGATGTTTTGAGATTAGGATTTATCTAGGCAACATGTTATTTGGTGAACCCCTCCTCGTCTGTTATTCTAGGTATGACTCCCATTGATTGTGGGTATATCCACTAGGTGTAAGTTTGTAATGGTTTCACTGAAGGCTTCCATATATGCATCTGTTCTTCTCATTCCTCCCTTTTTTTCCCCTGGGGTCGTGATCATGTTGAAGTCCCCCCCTACTACCCATAAGTCATCTGGGTATAAATTTCTCAGGTCTCCCAACTTTTGTAGGAAGGCTCCTCTTTCTCTCGGAATACGAGGCCCATACACCCCTAAAAGCAAGTCCCATTCACTGGATCCTAAATTCTGAAATTTTCCTGTGAGAATTCTTGGTATGCTTGCCCAGTCTTTGAACTAAACTTCTGCTGGATTCTAGAGAATCGCTAATCCTTCTGCACTCCCATTAGCATCCTGGGCCATGACTTGGTATTCCGGCTTGAAGTGTTCCATTATTTCTTTTAAATTTCTTTCATTGCTTTTGGTTTCCTGTATTATCATAATGCTTGCCTTATATTTTTTCAACCTCTCCTTAAGGCACCTCTGTTTGCATCTGCTATTAAGGCCTCTAATGTTCCAGGTTTTAATAATCATTTTAATAGTTTTAGTGGTTGGTGGAAAACCTTTGACAATGACACTACTCTTCCCAAGCTCACCAACAATTCCCCCACCATTTGTATGGATTCATTCATCGTTCTCCTGCCTATTCTTTTACCCCCTTCTCTTTGTGTTCTCGTCTCTTGTCCTTGGTTGGCTTGGACCCCTAAATGTTCAGGTTGGCTTATTATCGCTGAGCCCTGATTGTCTCTATATTATTGGAAGGTCTCTTTATAGAGTTGCTTCTGATCTTCCGGGATGAATCGTTCATCCAAATGTCTCCATTCCTGCAATAGCCGCTTCATGACTTGTTCTTCTGCACTTAGGTCTTCTTTATGGTTGTCAATCTCCATTAGGGTTTGTTCCACCATTTGCATGTTGTCCTCTAGTCCTTGCTCTATCTTAGTCGCCATTTCCTTCTTTTTTTTCCCTCTATTCCCTTGTCTTTTTGGCTTTCCTTTTCCGGTGAGATGTCACCTGAGTTTGCACCCATGTCTTCTTCCTGTAAGACCGAAAAGTGATTTTCTGGCCTTTGTTCCTTCGCTGCTTGGTTTACTTTGTGATTCCCTGGTTGTCTCGAGGTTCTTTTCCTCCTTTGCACCTCTTTAAACCCATCTCCATCTGCTTTCGCCATCGATTCCCCAACCCTTTCATCCACCGGGTGGTTGTTTGTCTGGTTAAGGGGGCATGCCCGGAACAAGTGGCCATATTCATGGCATCTGCGGCACTGGAACGGGATGTGCTCATAATCAATCGGTTGTGGCCATACCTCATCATGGTATTCCAGCTCTATGTAATCTGGAAGTGGTTCTGTTATATTCATATAGACATAGATTTTGGCATAGGAGGTATATCTACCTTTCCTTGTCGAGTCTGCCACCTTAACAAAGGTGTCGATCGAATTTCCAATGCCTTCTAGTATCTCTGGATCCCAGAAGTCCATTGGTAAGCCAAATAGTCGAACCCATATTGGGGCAGCCAGTAGTTTCTCCTGGTCAGGGTTGTAGCATTCTTCCCAATGCTTGATGAAGAGTTTGACATTGTTAAATAAGTATGGCCTGTCTTCAAAAATCCTCTCTTTGTCTTCCAGATTTGAGAAGATCACTGTGAAGAAACCTTTCGCCCCCAACTTGAGATCTATGTGCCCTTTTGGCTGCCATCATTGTTGGATCCATTTTATCAATTCTTTCTCTGTCGGCCATGCCCCTATGAACTTGTAGATGAGGGCATGATCCTTCATGTACCTTTGATACTCTTCCAACTTGCTGTTCGAGATAATGAAGCTGGGTTTTTTTCCAGCTCTTGGCAAACATCTTCCTCCCAAGATTGCTTGCCATTTTTCTCCCAAAACTGAGATTCCTTTACCTTTTCCCACATCCCCACCTGCGGCTCCATGCTGGCTCGATTCACCTACTGCAACATTCCTATGGGAGGGGATCTCTCCCCCCCTGCCGTACCATTCATCGCTATCTCAGCCGCGGTCATAGTCAAGTTGCAGGCCTTTGTTTGGTTTTTCTATAGCAGTTCTTGTCAGGGCGGGGCCGTGGAACCCTAAAACCCAATTGAGGATTGCAATGGCAGAAAGAGTATCACTGCATAATTACTCTACAACAACAAGACATAATTCAACTTTTCCCATGATGAATGTTCCTCGTGCCATAATACTGGTAATTGAAATAGGTGGGAGGGAGGCACCATGACACCAATGTCACTTGGCATTATAAGGCACCACTGCAAACTATTATGAATTTCCGTAATTTTCCTGCGAGCGAGACCAGAGATGGTGTACGATGACCAAGGTGAGGTAGGAGTGGGCATCATATCAAGATGAATGTTGTCGTGCTGGTGGATTGAATAATTAGCCAAGTAGTTGATCCCATTTAACATTGATTGCCTTCCAACAAGTGTCAGACTTAAACATCCATGTGGAGAGCTTTAGTTTTTCTTTATATATATAATTTTTATTATTTACATTTATTCTTATTCTTTTATTCTTATAGTTTTAATATTTAAATTAAATAATGCAAATTAAATTAAATAAACTATTTTTTACATATATATATATATATTATTTTTTAATTATTTATTTAAAATTGATTTTAAAACCAATTATTTTAATGTATATATTATTCATTAATAATAAGGTATTTTTTCTTAAAACCCATCTTATATTTTTTATTCTCTTATTTATTTTTATTTTTTAAGTATATATTTTTCCAACTCAAAATAAAACAATATAATTTTGTTTTCTCATTAATTTTTTTTTCTCTTTAAACAATTACATACATTTGCTACATTTGCTATGTTTTTTGTAATGTTCTTTACTTTTAATTTTATTTTCCCTTTCATATATATATATATAACATATTTATCAATATAATTTCTTTTAATATATTCAATTTTAAATTTTAAATTTTTTTCCTTGTATTTCCATTATATATATTTATAAATAATTGTAATGTGTAGGTTTGTGTAATATCTGTGTTTTTATATTGATTCAATATTCATTTTTATATAGTCCCAAAGAAATATATATTATAATAAGTTACTTTGACTTCATTTAAATCTAAAAAATACTATAAAATTTTATAATGTTTTTAAAAAATTTGTATTAAAATAATTTTTTGAAAGCATTTTTTTTTTTAATTTAAAAAAAGAAATTGCATAACATTAATTTCAATTTTTATGAGGTTTTTAATCTAATTAATTAGACATAACAAAATGTTTTAGAAAAACAAAAATAAAATAAAATAAAAAATCTTATTCAACAAAGTTTCCAACCAATTAATTATTCATGGTGATTTGATGGTTGCACGGATTTGAGGTTTTAATATTTTGGTACATGTATGTGTTTAAGATTAGTGTTTAGTGTTACATCCAATTTAATTTAAGATTCAACACAAGAACCTAGTGAAGTGAATTGGTTGTTCAATGATAAATTCGAAAAGGCTACTATTTATAAATATCTCCAGAACGGTAGCCTTGGCAATATTATATTTGGTAGCTTGTATTTTGCTAGTGTTTTTAGTCTATGTTTTTTAGATCAATGATAATTGTTTAGTGGGTGTATGACTATGGAGTGTTGCCTGAATTAAAATGTATCCCAATTAATTCATCTTTGCTAATTAATTCATTTTAATATACATGAGATGAAAAAATGTTTACTTATCTAATTACATCGTAAGGCATTCCCTTTTGAAAAGAACTTTCCACTTGTCATCGTCGTGCCCCGTTAGATTATATGTTAGATGATTAGAAAGTGTTTAATTGTTGAGTCATAAAAAGGTAGTTGGGAAAGAAGAGTTATTAAACCTAACCCATCACTCCCAACGATTTCGACTTTGCATCTTCGATTCAGGCAACGAGCCTCACAAGCGGCCTATGAGTAAACAGTCTTCCATCCCTCCTACATGGTTTCGACTTCATGTCGTAGATTGCAGGCAACATCCTGGGCTAGAAAAACCCTTTCCACAACAGTAGTTTTTCTGCGCAGCAAGGGGCCAGGTAAACCCTTGCCACAACAATAGTTTTTCTGCCTCAGGCAACAGGGGGGAGGTAAACCCTCGGCACAACAATAATTTTTTTCCCTCGCTACATTAGTATCACCAAATTCAAGAAGAGGAGACTCTTCATGGCTACAATGGACCATATTTCTCGTAAAGCGAGCAAAGATTGACAATATGCATTCGTTTTTCCTATGTCAAGACTCGAGACACAATAGAATCAAATTTTATTCAATTTACAGTGACTGTGTAGCAGGGGGCTAGGTAAACCCATGCCACAAAAATAGTTTTTCTGCCTTAGGAAGCAGGGGGCCAGGTAAACCCTTGGCACAACAATAGTTTTTCTACCTCGCTGCATCGGTATCACCAAATTGAAGAAGAGGAGACTCTTCATGGCTACAATGGGCCATATTTCCCGTAAAGCAAGCAAAGATTGACAATTTGCATTCGTTTGTCTTGTTTCGAGACTCGAGACACAATATAATTGTATTCTATTCAATTTACAATGAATATTAAGCTTGTAGATTTGGTGTTTCTGATTAGTGGGAGCCTTTTGAATTGAAGACAAATTTCATTTTGTTTGGACCAAGGATAACATAACTGTTGTCAGAGGCTTTTTCTTTCGGAGGACGTTTTTTGTGTTAGGGTTTAACTGTCAAATTATTTTCTTTGCATCAGAGTTTGTATAGCTCTTTTCAGGGGCTTTTACCAACGAAAATAGAAACGTTGACACAACTCGCTTAGATTCAAAGTGCATCTCCTTTTTTTCTTCAAAAAAACTCTGAGGTGTACTTGTTCAAGCTTTGTTTATTCATATTTGAAATCTTGTGTCTTCTTATTACTTTTGGTTACATTTTTAGGGCTCTGTAAGCTTAAGTGAGCTTATTTGGCAGTCAACAAGATCTAGCGGCTATATTGCAAACTCTCACCTGATCACTCACAGTGCCATTGAAATTTTGATTAACTGTAGCATTGAGGCTTCTCCAGTAATTGAACGCATCAAAGTGAGATTTTATAATAAATTTCATAATGAATGAAAAAAAATTTCATCTATCTATGAGAATAATTTACTAGCCTAATTTTTCCCCTTCATATTGCTATATGCATCACATCCATTGATATTAGAAACAACAATAAGAAGAAAGCTCCCATAAGGTGAAGAAAGCTCATAAATATAGGGCACGATATTGTTTGCCTCTTCATGACTGTCCTATGAAATACCCTCTACACACTATAGATGAAGAGCTAGAAGATGCAATCCTTCTTCTTCAGAACAAGAAGTTATAGTTGGACTATTAATAATCCTTAATGTTCTTGAAGCTTCCTTCCTTGTTACATCTGATTCATTGAATATTTCATCCTCCCTTCTTACTAGAGTTTCTTGCATTTTGTTAAATTGATGATGCAATGGCAATGATGGATATTTAGTCTATGTTCTTTTGTTGAATGTTCCTTCTCCTTATAACTATTCTCAAAGTTGTGCTTGTTGGAAATAATACTGAGAGGGGGGAGGGGGGGTGGTGAATCAGTATTAGTAAAATCAATAAATTTTTCTTTTCATACTTTGATTTGTATACTCTACTTCAATGAAGGTAACTCGCGTGTACACACAACTGTATTTAAGGCAACAAATGTATATCCAACAAACTTATGATTCATTAATTCATCATATGTTGATCTTTAATCAGTGCATCAGTGCTTCATTAACCATATAAACAGTAACCATGTGTAGTAATAACTGAACAAACCATCACACATAAGAAACACACATGAACACCAAGATTTAAGGTGGAAAACCAATGGGAGACAAAAACCACCTGTTCTTGTCTTCTTTTAATATAAGAAAAACATGTTTACAATATTGTATTGGTGCAAACTCATACCAGTATGCAGGCACCCACCTGCAGAAGGCTACAACCTTCTCTCGTTCTCCAGCTTCTACTGGAAGGGAGCTACAACCCCCTAGCTCTTGTACTAGCTGATCCATTTACTAGTACGTAGGCGTCAACCTACAAAAGGCTCTAACCTTCACTCGTTTTCCAGCTGCTACTGGAAGGGAGCTCCAACCCCCTAGGTCTTGTACTAGCTGATCCATTTACTAGTACATAGGCGCCGCCTACAGAAGGCTCCAACCTTCACTCATTTTCCAGCTGCTACTAGAAGGGAGCTCCAACCCCATAGCTCTTGTAGTGGCGGATATGTTTAACAGTACGTAGGCACCGGCCTACAGAAGGTTATGACCTTCTCTCTTCCTCCAAGGACCACGTTTCATAAATTTTCACACTAGATTCTCCTGGAGCACAACACCACAATCTAAAGGCTTCATTCATCAAATTTTCATGTTGGACCCATCAACAACATTGAAGCTCATAATCAATCACCACTACAATACAACCATCAAATACATCTGCATCAACCAATCATTGAAAATTAATCATCGATCTCTGAATCATCCACAACTGAGTCAATCATTGAAAACCCATCATCACTGAAGCAAATCACAATCAATCAATATGAACATTCAGACCATTATTACCAGGACACAAAGCAGAACCTAGAACTCTGCAATAACAACCATAACCAATTGCAACTTCAAACATCATATTTCATAATGTATACGCTACTTCGATGTGTCGAACTTGCGTTTATATGTGCTTTTATCAAAGCAAACTAGCGTACAGATCTTAAAAACTTCACAACTATTCCAAACTTCAGTCATACCTAGATCATAACATTTACAGAATAAAACATGCATCAGTATTCAGATCTAGACTATCCATGATTAAACCACATAATGATAATTCATTTTAGGTCTTATGATCCCGATCCATCATCCATCATCAACCACATAGGTGCATCCTTAGTTCAGATCAAGCAAAGCATCAAAAACCCATAACCTGCATATATGATATAACACTTCATAAGATATTCAATACTTCCACACCTAGCCTAATGATCTTCTCCTCTTTATATAGTTTTAGGCCTTTCTCAATACCTTGGAAACCACTTAGGACCAATACCTTGGACCAAAACCACTTAGGACCAATACCTTGGCCCAAATACCTACGGTCAATACCTCGGACCAAATACCTTGGAGCAAATGCCTCGAACCAAAACCTTGGTTTTCCAATGTGTACGTGCTTTTCCTCCTGTGGGAGTGCATGTATACGTATACGCTCCTTTTGTTCTGTTAATCCGCGTGTATACGCTACTTGGACAAAGTGAACCAGTGTATACTCCTTAAACCACTCTCTTTCTTCAATCTCTGGAGTCTAATCTGTAAGTTAACCTGTTGGACTATGAACTGTCATCTGTGTGAGTTTCCATCAAGGACAACACCTGTATCATAATGCCAACAGTCTTGAATGGAACTCGAGTTTTAGATTGAGTTATTAATCTATTGTTTTTGTCAAATATTTGTGTGTTATGATGTGGAAGAACACTAAATTGTGTGGAGTAGAGATGTATGGATTCAAGTGCAGATTTTATAAAAGGGTTACTACAACAGTAAATATTGCTATGCAAGTATTTAAGAATTTGGTAGACTGGTATGTTAGGAGAGCTCTTCCCAAGGTGATTTATCATTTCTTCTACCGAGAGATGAGATGCATCCTCATCCATGGTTTACAATGATTGTCCAATATTTCTACCCCATCTTGCTATTGCCTCCTTTTCATCATGTTGCATCCCTCAATTTTCCCATCCATGGTGGTACTTGAGATTGATAGGTTTTTACAAACTTAGATCTGTTCTTTGCCATTGCAGACCTTGCATTATGTCAAGATTAATGATGTGAACACTATTTTCACCTTGGAATACTTGTTGGATTGCCTGATTTGCAGTGAAATGGGAAAATTTCACAAATGGGCTGATACCATTATATAAATGGCAAGATAATCATTTTAAAGGATATATCTCTTTAATTGACCACTAATTTTGGTAATCAAACATTGGCTAGAATAATTGACATTGATACCGAAATGCCTTAGGACATTCCCTTTGCAACATTTGGTGCAATTTCTAGTATTTATATATGATTGTGTTTTACATTCACTTCAACGTTTTTAGTTATTTATTGTTTTTATTTGTTATTTTAATTGTGATGATGATGGTGGTTAATGTCCACTCATTTATTTTAGTTAAATTTATTTTAAATTAGATTTTTAAAAATTATAAATATTATTTTTTTTATTGTTTAGATTTTGATTTAGTTAAATTTATTTTAAATTTGTTTTTTTTAAATGGTAAATATATTATTTATTTATTTATTACTTACATTTAAAATAACCATTTAAATTTTCATTCTGTCTAAATTTTGATTTAGTTAAATTTAATTAAATTTATTTGTTTAAATTGTAAATATATTAATTATTTATTTTTTACTCACATTTATTTAAAATTTGATATTTTAGATTGTAAATATATGTTTTTAGAAAACAATTGATGCAAAAGTAATTATCATATTGTAAATATATGTTTTTAGAAAATGATTGATGGACAAAAAATATCAAATTCATAGAGGTGTAATTTTTTTTTCAATTTTTCATTCTACATTAAATATGGATCTATGTTAGTTATTACAAAAAAAATTACACTTCCATCTCATGCTAAGTAACACTTCATAAATGTATTAGCTACCATGCATTGTGAGGGATTAAGTTCTTAAGTCTACAAACTTTTCTTCAAATTTTGATTTTTTACTATCACTTTAATAATACAATTAATAATCATTTTATTACTATCACTTTAATAATTAAAATTATAATTATAATAATATTTATAATTATTAAAAAAAATTGTAAATTTATTAAAAAGCTAAAAATATGAAATATAAAATTAAACATATTACCAAAGTTTACTGGATTTTTGAATGATTAGTGACTAATTTCTTAGTAAGCACATGTCAACAGCAATTTAGTGAATACCGACAACAATTTAGTGACTAATTTTTTTATATAATGTGATTATTCTCATTTACATAAAAAAAAATACTAAACAATATTCCATAATACACTTATTTACTATAAAAATCTGCAGTTAAGAAATTTCCCATCCTTATCACTCTGCAATAATATTATCACTCTAACTCTGAAATAAACCAAACCAATTAAATTATCCCACAACAGTTACGTGTAATTCAATATAAAATAGTAATTCTTTAATTGTATTAATTTTTATTAGTTAATTTGTTAATATTTTTATTTTTCCTGAACGTTCGATCCTCCCATTTGAATGTGGGAAGCCACTTTATTCTCAATACGATCAACACTGTCTCGTCACTTTATTGAACGTTCGATCCTGCCATTTGAATGTGGGTAGGGAGCCTCTTTATTCTCAATACGACAGGCAACAGGCACTGGCCCCTCTTCGCCACAACTAAAAGCAAGCGCTTATTCTCCCTTTATCTTTTACTTCAAACTCTCGGATTCCAGTAAACTTTCTCCAAGTTTCGAATAAACTTCATCTCCAAGTTTGCTTCCGCCATTTCCAATCGCATAATCGCCTTAAACCTATATTAATGCTCCATAAGTGCCCAATCCACCTCCCTTGCTCTCCATCACAGCTCCTCTTCATCTGCCCTGCATAACTCGCCGCAGATAATACTCTCATTCCTTTTCTTTCCAACAGTAACAAGAAAGTCATGGCAGTCGTCACCAGGGTAAGAGGCAACGAGATTATCCACCCACTGGTGCAGTTGATAGCCGATGTTATCAAGAAGGAGGATACCCATCACATTCTGCAATTTGACTTGAGGCCTCTCGAGATCATTGTACAAGATATTGCCGCCCTCCAAGATATTGCGCCCCCAGAGACTGTGAAGATTTGGCTGCAATTGCTGCTAAATTCTCTCGCAGAGGCCAAAAGCCTACTCGATCGCTCGGGACGGCGCCAACGCTGTCTTGACTGGCTCGTGAACAACCCCAGGAGACAGTCCCAACAAAGAAGAGGATGGAATGCATTTTTTGATGGGCTCTATAATGTTATGCAAACCGAATTGCCAATGTTGATCACTTCTCTGCAGTTTCTTTCATCAAAACCGTTGTTGCGTAAAGAGCGAGTAGCTGCCTCTGTGTTTGTAGATGGTCAGCCCCTCTCTGGAGATGAAGCCTGGATGCTCTTTCGGAGAGTGGCTTTCAAAGATGTCCCAGTTTCTATGGATATAGAAGAGCGTGCCAGGATAATTGCTGACGAGTGCAAAGGTCGTCCTTTGGCCATCAATGTAGTGGCAGCATCAATGGTTGGGCAAGGCAGTGCAGAAGAATGGGCTAATTGTTTATCTTCAGTGAAAAAGGTAGATCCATCTTTTCCACCTACTTATCCTCACCTTGATGCAGAGCTCTATAGATTGCTACGATGGAGTTATGATAGTTTGCCTAATTCAATTGTAAAGAATTGCTTTTTATACTGTGCTTTCTATGAGCAAGGTCAGGAGATCGATTCCCGCAAATTAGTGGAAATGTGGATTGGGGAAGGTCTCATCAATAGCAAACAGGGAGCATATTCAATGGACATGGCTATTGGCCGCAGCTATGTAAAACTCCTTCTACATCGTTCCCTGTTCCACATTGTTAAACAGTCTGGAACGAATGTGCTTAGGGGAAAAATTGGATATAGGAGAGAGAAATGTCACGATATTTTTCCGAGCATAGGAGTTAAGGATGCTATTCGTGAAATGGCAATGTATATAGCCCAGAAAGAGGAGAACTGTTTGTGCATGAGAGGCCAAAATCCGCCAAATTTGCCAGAGGCTGACTATGCGAAGTGCAGAAGGATATCATTTCCAGATAATTTTAGTGGGGCTCTGCCCACTGACTTGAGATGCCCAAATCTCACAACTCTCATCTTACAAGGCAATAGACATTTGGAATTGTCTCCCATAGAACTTCTACTGAGCAGGCTGACCTCTCTGAGGGTTCTCAACCTGTCGGGCTGCACGGAAATAACTTCAGTCCCAACATCAATGGGGCAACTAAGACTGCTTCAGTTTCTGTCGTTAAGTCGCCTCCCCATCCGATATTTAGGTGAAGAGGTATGCCATCTGTCTGAACTTCAATTTTTGGATCTTTCACGGTGTGAAGAACTAAAATCATTGCCATCTCAGATTGGACAGCTCAAAAATCTCAAGCATCTTAATTTATATGGATGTTATTCTTTGAGGATGATTCCGCCTGAGATCACTGAACTTACTTCCCTGAGCAGACTCTTTGTACCTTCTTTTAGTGAAGCACTTGAAGGTTGTTGGAGTTGGACGGGTCTTCAAAACCTGACGGAGTTGGAAGCACGTTTAGGCAATACCCTTAAAGATGGCATAATGGGAACCTGGTCGGAGATGAGGCACTTAGTGTTGCACCACAGTATGTGGACTCAGAAAAGGAAATTCCCCGATGGCATGCAGAACATGAAGAAGCTACAGACTTTTGTCCTAGACGGACATGGAATGCTAAGTTTGCCAAATTGTAAGTTCGAACATCTTGAAGTGGTAAAATTGAGACGGTGCTACAACATAAGGGAGCTGTCTGCATTGGAGTGGTCGCCAAATTTAAAGTATTTGAAATTGGAGGACTGTGATGATTTGACTGAACTGGGGATCGGGAGTCGGGTTCCAAGTGGATACCTAAGGTTAGAAAAATTGGTTCTCAAAAATCTAAAAAACTTAGAGAGTGTGGGTGGACCATCAAGCAGAGGCGTATGGGATGAAAGAACGCTACCACACCTCCATGTCCTCCAGATAAGTCAGTGTCCAAGTTTGCAAAGGTTGCCCATTGGAATGGAAAAGCTGGAAAAGCTGGAATTGAAATGTGAGAAAGAGTGGTGGGAAAGCATAATGTGGGAAAATCAGCACATCCTCACATGAAATTTCAGCTTCAAAAAATCTTTGTATGTTGTTTTTAAAAATTTCCGTTTTGTAAAATATATGCTTATGATTTGAGAAATGAATACATATCATTCATTAAATAAATGAATTTGCTTCGCTTATGCTTATGATTTGAGAAATGAATACATATCATTCATTAAATAAATGAATTTGCTTCGCATATTGTATGGTTAACTTTTATTAAGTTTATCATTCAAAATATTTCATAAATTTTAATATTTTATTTTATAAATTTAATCAATAAATATACAGAAATATAAATATATTTTTATATTTATAAATTTTTATTTTTAATATTTTATAAATTTAATAATTATGTGTTTTTAAAAGATTTTGCATCCCCTTCATATGCCAGGCACGATATTTTTTCGAGTATTTATCAGAGTTTCTCTATTTGTATATAAATAATTTAATTATATATATTTATTGTGAAGTAAAATATTTTGAATTATGATATAATTATATTGGAAATTAAAATTTTAATTTTAATAAATATAAAATTTTAAAAATTAAAATATTAATTAAATTGAATGTGTTTTATAAATTATTTTTAAATTACTATAAGAATTTAGTTTATTATTATTTTATTTTTATATGACATTAAATAATATTGGTATCACATGATTTAAGTATTTAATAATATGTCTTGTCTTAATTATGGGAGGAATTCAAAGAGATTGTTTCATTCAACTTATTTTTCTAATAGGCTAGCCACACATAACAAAAAACACTTTTTTTTTTGGCTTAATTTTGTATATACAAAAAAAAAAGTATATGCATATGTGGTTAAGGTTTTCCACAATGGAAATGAGACCACAACCAACTATCTAACCAAAGAAACAAATAAACTATTAAGTTTTAAAAATGTATCTTAGCAAATCAAACTATGTCATATAGAGATCTAAATTGACATCAAAATTGCTAAACAAGAACTTAAGTACTATAATTGAAAAGGTAAGTTAAAAGGAGACCTAATAACATATTAAAATCAAGAGGGAATCTGAGCAGGACCTAAGTAAGGAGAGGCCTATTGTCCTTTTCCATTCCATGGATTTCAATACTTCATCTGATCCTTTACGATGAAAAGATTGAAGCTAGTTCTCTTGGAGGTGGATGTACTTAGAGGTTCCACAATTTCCTCCTCTATATTGAATCTGTCATCATGAACTTTGAACATGAAACCATACATAACCTGCGAAGTATGTTGAATTTGACCTCCAATTTTTTTAAGTTTGTCATCTAGGTACATATTTTTTTTTCTTTTCTAGAGCAATGACAACTAAATTGTCGACCCATCAATATAACTGCATCAAACTAAAGGCCTTGGTATCCCGAGACTAGGAGAACTCAATATCATCAATCCATATTTGAAACTCATCTTCCACAAGAATACTTGTTATAATGGATCGAGTAAAATTATTGAAATCTTTATTGTTAAATTTTTTCCTTAGATTTCAAATTATTTAGTTAGTTTACTCTGTGTTTAATTAATTGAATTAGTTGAAACGTGAGAAATAGAAAATAGAAAGAAATACACACACCATCCATAACAAACACAAGATTTGTCAAGAGAAATTCTTATAGGAGAAAACTTAGCTAGAAGGTGAGGTTTATCTACTCTTTTATTTGGTATGGAGAATGTGTAAGTACAAAGAAATAGGTACTCCTTATAGAGTTACCCAATACTTATGGCTTATATGGTTGCTACAAAATATTAACCCCCTCTATCTCACTATCTAACTTCCCACTCCAATTTTCTTTGCTCAACTATGGAACAAAATATAATAGCATAGAATGGAATAACTACTCCTCCTAGGGGCTTAATATATAACATAGCTTAGTAGCCAACTAAGGGTCAAATTTGACTCCCTCAACTAGAGTTACAATTTTTGACCTTCTAGAGTTTTCTTGAAATTCCACACATGCCTAGCTTCATATTTATGAATTACAGGGGTTGGCGTGGCATCCATTTGTACCATGGGGATCAATATGCTAGGTCAGTGATGAGCACCAATATTGCAGCAAGAATGATGCAACTCCTAGAGCTACCAACTTTATTTCATTAACCCGGGGTTCGTACAAACTTGGAGGTGACAGTGTTGTATCTGAAATTACAACCATTGTTCTTTTAGGTACAAGGCATATGATTTTGTTGGCATCCTACACTAGAGTGCCTCCATAGAGAGACTTGCCATAGTGGCCAATTGGCTCTCTTTTTCCTGTACTTGCCTCCTCAGCCATGTGTTCTCAACCACTAGTTGAGATTTCATCACTCTTTCCTTGCCTCTTATCTCACTCAAATCTCTACCCGTCTATAAAAACTTATCTTCCATATGGCCCACATCCTCCACATTCCTTGATTTAGTTATTTGCATCCAACAATGTGTCCTTGCTCTCTCCTTTTCAAGCTCAAAGAGTAGAGGGATGGAAAATTTCTATGGTATTACTCTACCTCCCTCAATGAATCTGTAATAGGATATGAGATTGGGTTGTGGGCTAGGTTCCTATAGCTCTTGGGATTCCCCCTTTACTAGAGTATCTATCTCCCACTATACTTGTGTTGCTTCTTCCTTTCCTTTCCTTTGTCCCTGCTATCCTTCCTACTCCTTTTTCTTTGTTTCCTGCAATGCTCACGTAGTTTCTTGTAGGACTGTTTGTGTCTCCTGTAGGAGGATTTTTCCTTTTTTAAAGGGTGTCAAAGGTTCTTTGATTTGCTTTGCTGAGGTTTACTTGGCGAAAGGCCTCCTAACATACATTATTGGTGACTTTGGGGAATCTTGTTTCGATGTGCCCTCTTCAGCTTTCATTTCTGGGGAGACTAGCTTTTCTTGTCCTCTTGATGAGTCTTCAATGATGATAGGAGCCTTGGTAGGTGTTTGTGGCCTCCCCTATTTTATCCTCATGCTCCTCCTTGTTTTGAAATATAGGGGAGTCTTCCTTTGCCTTTTTCATGTTGACATTATGGGTGTGCTTAGGGCAGTCAAAGCAGCGACTACCTCCTTCTCTGTGGGTTCAAGAGACACTCTTGGGGATTCCTCCCCTTCCTTTCTATGTGTTTTAGGGCTTGTCTCATCCCTTTTTTATTCTTCCCCATTGTTCTTCTCTCCCTTGGTTCCATTTATCTCTGCCTCCTCTTCTTCCTCTGGCTCATCCTCTTCTTCTTCATGCTCCTTTTCTCCTTCTTTAGGTTCTTCTTCCTCTTCTTTAGGCTCTTCTTCCTTTGACTCATCCTATTCTTCTTCATGCTCCTCTTCTCCTTCTTCAGGTTCTTCTTCCTCTTCTTCAGGCTCTTCTTCCACTTCTTCTTCTGGTTCTTCTTCCTCTTCCTCATCACTAGAGGTTGGGTCTCTTTCATATATCTTCTTTTTCCATGTCTATAAATGTGGACCACAGAATAGGGACTCTTAACTGGCATAGATCATCTTCTAGTATGAGCTTGATTAGTCCATGATGTGCTAGTTTGTTGTAGCAGCTACAACCTGATGCACGAGAATTCAACCCAAGGAAAATCATTGTATTTTAGTAGGCATAAGGGGGTCATGTGTTTTAACGAAGTTGGATTCCTAAGTGTTGAATTAATGTAATATTTAGGCTTTTGAGTAAGTAGGATAGAAATTAATTAGATAATGTGAGATATTTTGTAAATGCTCTCGAATGAAGGAGAACATGAGTGGTTAATAATGACAAGAGAGTTAGAAGTCAACTATAACTCTTAAGGCAATTTCATGATTCGAGGAACTAGAGAGGATTCATAGGGATTAACTAGAGTTAGAAGTAGGACATTTAGGAGTTAGTTCAGTAGATTAAGGATCTGAACAAGAATTAGTTCAACAAAACCTTTCTAGTATAAATGTAAGCCTACGGGCAGAGTGTGAGGAGGAGGCCATTGATATTCAAGATCAGGGCTGAGAGACAGAGAGTCTTGATATGTAATCAGTTGTTCATATTTATCAATACAGAGGTTTATCCCAACTGTATATGTGTGTGTGTTACGGGTATTGATAGATTAAATTGTGTGTGAATTCGTAGGCTCTGTAACAGGAGTTGTGGGTAGAGTTCTGTAGAACACGCAGAGGGAGAGAATGATTCAAAGGAATCATAATGGGTCTTTGAATCCAATTAGAGGATCAGAGTGGAGCTCTGGAGAGACTGTGATGTGAGATTTCACAGAGTTCAAGCTTAGGAGTGAGTTGAGCAGCAGAAGCAGAAGGTCGAAACCCTAAGGAAAACCCAAAACCACAGGAAAAACACTGAAGAAATGAATTAAAGTCAAAGCAAAGGGACGAACTAAGAGGCGAGTCATCAATGCATAGGAACTATTGGATCTTGAAGATCAATGGTGTAGGTGACAAAGAACGAGAACCATCAATCTCATAGATCAACGGTCATCGCATGATGGAAGAGTGAAGAAGATAACTAGCGAAAAGGTGGATTATTACACACAAGTGGTATTTCAGCCAAGCAAGAAGTGGTAAGTGTTATTGAGGGGTGAGCACCTGATTCCACTAACCGAGCGACACGTAGCAATGAAGAGGAGAGAGGAAACTGCTTTATCGGGCAGTTAATCCTTGTGCTATTTTTCCACCCAAAATCGTTGTGGACCGTCGGATCCATTAAGCGTATATCAACGACGGAGGAGTGTCGCACAAGTTAGATTGAGTGGGAAAAGACATTGGTCGTTGGATCATGGAAAGAAATGGATGACGAAGATCGAGAAAATCAGAGATCGGTGAATGGAGAGCGCAGCGGAAATGCGATGGACCGGATGTGCGGACCTGACGATTTATGAACACGAGTTCATTCTTTTTTAATTCTGTCAAGGACCAAGGAAAAAAGGCAAAAAGGTAAGTTTATGAATGTTTATGTGTGTTTCTATTAAAAGGGGCATAATAGAAATAAAGCACTGAGAGAGGGTTTTGTGGTTAAGTCTGATATATCAAAGCAAAGTGTGGAGTTTGATTATATGTGGCTTAAGTTTTAAACTAAGTTTTTTGAGGGTGAAGGAGTCCCGATAGAAAGGAAAGGATGGATTAAAGGTTAGACTTGGTTAGTCTATAAATTGTTTTGCAGAGGTTAAGAAAGGGGCCTTAACCATATTCTAAATGAAGATTTGACTCGTTTGTGAGTTAAATTCCTGGGACAAATGTGCTTATGCATTTTACATGCATACTATGGGTGTAAGCGGGGGTAACCCTGCGTCATTATTACTATGGACCAGCAGATCCATTAAGCACAGATCAACGACGGAGGAGTGTCGCACAAGTTAGATTGAGCGGGAAAAGACATCGGTTGTTGGATCGTGGAAAGAAATGGACGACGGAGATCGGTGAATGGACAGTGCAACGGGAATGCAAAGGACTGGATGTGCGGACCCGATGATTTATGAGCGCAGCTTCATTCTTTTAGAAGTCCGGCAAGGACCGAGGAAAAAAGGAAAAAAGGTAAGTTTATGAATGTTTATGTGTATTTCTATTAAAAGGGGCATAATATAAATAAAGCACCGAGAGAGGGTTTTGTGGTTAAGTCCGATATATCAAAGCAAAGTGTGGAGTTTGATTATATGCGGCTTAAGGTTTAAACTAAGGTTTTTGAGGGTGAAGGAGTCCCGATAGAAAGGAAAGGATGGATTAAAGGTTAGACTTGGTTAGTCTATAAATTGTTTTGCAGAGATTAAGAAAGGGGCCTTAACCATATTCTAAATGAAGATTTGACTCGTTTGTGAGTTAAATTCCTGGGACAAATGTGCTTATGCATTTTACATGCATATTGTGGGTATAAGCGGGGGTAACCCTGCGTCATTTGGTATCAGAGCATAATTTGTAATTGAAACAATTGGTGTTAAAACAGAACAAAGAAATTCTATGTGAAAAAATTGAGAACAAAGTTATGTGTCAAAGATGTTTATGCAGGCAAGGAAGGGTCAGATTCTAATATGAAAGAAAGTAGGCACACAGAAGTGATGTGTAGCAGAACTTGCAAATGCAAGAAACAAAGGACAATCCATTCAAGGTACAGGTGGAATGGTAGAATAAGATCATGCAGAGATCTTGAAGGTGAGGTGATATGTTCTATTTTGATTTGATTGGAGAATGTGTGTTTGTACATTGATGCACAGATAACAACAAAAGAAGGTGAGAAGGTTGCAACACTTAGAGCAAGGAGTGCTTGACTTGGTTCCAGAGGAAAGAACCAGAGAAATGCTAAGATATTGAGCTCAGAGGAGCTTAGTAAAGCATATGTAGTAAGAAGGAGACTTGTTACTACGAAGGTATTGTTGTAGATCACAAAGGCAATTCCACAAAGGATGTGGGTAGAATTGTAAAGGTAATGAAGGAAGCTAGTAAGACTTTATAAGAAGAGGTGGTCAGAACCAAGTATTTCATTGTGATTGAAATACAAGAGGACAATTGTGTTCTTAGAATATGCAGATGAGTTGAAGCTTAGAAGGAGCAGAGAGAAGTGCTCAAAATAGGTTCCAGAGATAGAGAACCAAGGGCTTGCCAAAAGACCAAGTATAGAGGATAGCTTGGTGAGATAAGTTGCAACAAGGAGGACTTGTTGTTGCAGAGGCTTTAATGCAACTCATAGTAAGTGAGTAAGGAGCTCATGAAGAGAGAGGAGAAGAAGATGTCTACTGATAGTCATAGAAGAGGTTCTGAGGAAGACCACAATAGAAGAAAGGTGAAGAAGAGAATGCCAACGCAAATGGCAAGAGGATGAGTCAAGAGGAAATTGACAAGGAAATTGGAGAGATGAAAGAACAACTCGATGTATTGATGATGATACTAGAGGAAATCCAAAGACTAGGTTGGGTCTTGAGGAAGAAGCCAGTGAAGTGGCATAAGTTGCAGAGAAGGCTACAATAGAGGCAAGTGAAGTGGCTGATGGAAAAACTCAGAGAAGCTGAGTTGGAAATGAAAATGGAAGTTTCCATTTGTGAAGCAGAACAGGGTGAAGTTCTGAGTGAAGGCTTGAAGACTGAAACTTCAAGTGAGGCCAAAGGATCACATGGTTTTAAATCTGACAATTTGTATATGTTTGCAGGTGAAACATGTGAAGGAAAATTTGCTGATATTGACATGAAAAAGAAGGAAGAAGACAACAAGAATCTAAATTCTATTATGGAAAAAGATGAGATAGATAGGTCTCATATATAGTTGGGGAAATATATCAAGCAACAAAGTGAAGGGCTTGAGGAGATTGAAGAGGAGACCATTCAAAAATTTCTGAGTCATAAAGAGAACTTGGAACAACAAGGAGATATGATGGTTGAAACATTAAGTGGGACCACAGGGTCTTATGTTTTTAAAATTGATAGTTTGTATGTGGATGCAGAACAAATGCAGGAGAATATTAATGCAGATGGTGAGACAAGGATAGCTCTTGGAGAAGGTAAACAACAAGAGATTAAAGGAAAACTTGAAGAAGAGACTATGTTAGTTGAAAACATAGTAAAGGATCATCATTTCGGCAAGATGATAGGCACAGTGGAAATAGACATGGAAGCTGTTGAGACAGTTAGTAAAAAAGAAGGACATCTACTGAAAGATGTTAAGAAGGAAAAAACCTATGCAAAGAATTTAACCTTGGGAGAAGGAACATCTGATGATTGGTCACTAACAAAGGAGGGTTTTACAGAGGATGAGAAATCTTTTGAATCTGTCAAAAGTATGGAAAAGTATCTTCCAGAAGATGAATACTTTGGAGTAAAGGATAAGGGAGAAAATCTCTTGAATGAGGAAGGCAGTGAATTATTGCAGCAGAAAGAACTTAGTAATGAAATTGTTACAACACAGGAACAATTTTTTGTGGGAAAAAGAGATGAAGTTCAGTTTGAAGAACTGATATGTGAAACAACAGTTGAAGCTGTTGAGCCTTGTAATTTTCAAACTGACAATTCGTTTATAAATGCAGGGATTATAAGTAATGATGAAGTACTTGCGAAGTGTCACATAGAAATTGCATTGTTGGAATATTTGCTGGGAAATTCAGAGTATGACAGTGTGATTGCAGAGGAAGAAGTTCACTACAATGAACAAGGACAGAAAGACATCATTCGAACAAATGGTGTGGAGGAGAGACTAGTTGACAGTCTCATGAATTCTTTTGAGAATTCAAAATAACATACTGATGTCCTGATAGAGGAGAAAGAAACAAAGCAACAAATTGAGTTGTTGCCAAAGGAAGATAAGGCATAGAAGCCTTATGTTTTAGATTTTAACAAATGTTTTGTGAGTGCAGGTTTAGTTACAGATGCTGGAGGAAATTTGGCATAGATGAGCAGCCAAATAAAGATGAAAGAAGAAGATTATGTGGAAGAATTTAATCCATGGAACAAAGATGCTCAATTTCTAGAGAGGATGTTGGAAAGTCATGATTCAGTGAAGATAGAAATAATCATGAAAGAGGGTAAGGATGAAAGGGAGGTAGTAAGCGTAGGAGTCAAAGCAAAAGTTGGAGCAAGAGAAAGAGCAATGTCTACAATGGTAGCAAGAGCAAAAGTAGAAGAAAAAGTAAAACAACAACTACAAAGTGAAAGTAATCAACATTAGTTTGAAGAGTTAGTGGACAGCAGGAACAACCTGAAGTAAAGAGTAAGAGGAAGAAGTAAGAAGCAGAATATGGACCCGTCCAAGGATGAACTGGAGATAGAGATTGAAGAATTATGACAATTGATGATGAAATAGTTCATGTGGAGGAAATTGATAGCAGCAAGAAGGATGATCAATCAAAACTTGAACTTGAATGACAAGGAGAGGAAGATGAAATAGAATACATCAGACATACAACAACAACAAAGGTGCAAGGCATTTGGGCAGCTACAAATTAAAGTTTGGGACCCTGGAGGTTTTCTATCAACCTATGAAGACACATGATCAAGAGATCATGAATATTTGCTACTTTGGGAGTCTGATGCAGGAGCATTCAACCCAAGGAAAATCATTGTATTTTAGTAGGCATAGGGGGGTCATGTGTTTTAAGGAAGTTATATTCCTAAGTGTTGAATCAATGTAATATTTAGGCTTTTGAGTGAGTAGGATAGGAATTAATTAGATAATGTGAGATATTTTGTAAATGCTCTCGAATGAAGGAGAACATGAGTGGTTAATAATGACAAGAGAGTTAGAAGTCAATTATAACTCTTAAGGTAGTTTCATGATTCGAGGAATTAGAGAGGATTCTCAGGGGTTAACTGGAGTTAGAAGTGGACTTAGAGGAAATTTAGGATTCAGTTCAGTAGATTAAGGATCTGAACCAGAATTAGTTCAACAGAACCTTTCTGGTATAAATGTAAGCCTACGGGTAGAGTGTAAGGAGGAGGCCACTGATATTGAAGATCAAGCTTGAGAGACAGAGAGTCTCGATATGTAATCAGTTGTTCATATTTATCAATACAGAGGTTTATCCCAACTGCATATGTGTGTGTTATGGGTATTGATAGATTGAATTGTGTGTGAATTCATAGGCTCTGTAACAGGAGTTGCAGGAAGAGTTTTGTAGAACACGCAGAGGGAGAGAATGATTCAGAGGAATCATAGTGGGTCTTTGAATCCAATTAGAGGATCAGAGTGGAGCTTTGGAGAGACTACGATGTGAGAATTCGCAGAGGTCAAGCTCAAGAGTGAGTTGAGTAGCGGAAGTGGAACATCGAAACCCTGAGGAAAACCCAAAACAACAGAAAAAACACTGAAGAAATGAATTAAAGTTAAAGAAAAGGGACGAACAAAGAGGTGAGTCGTCAATGCATAAGAACCGTTGGATCTCGAAGATCAACAACGTAGGTGAAAAAGAATGAGAACCATCGATCTCATAGATCAACGGTCATCGCATGATGGAAGAGCACGGTAGATAACTAGTGAAAAGGCAGATTATTACACATAAGTGGTATTTCAGCCAAGCGAGAAGTGGTAAGTGGTATTGAGGGGTAAGCACCCGATTCCACTAACCAAGTGACATGTAGCAGCGAGGAGGAGAGAGGAAACCACTTTATCGGGAGGTTAATCCTCGTGCTATTTGTTCACCCGAAATCGTTGTGGACCGTCAGATCTGTTAAGCGCAGATCAACGACGGAGGAGTGTTGCACAGGTTAGATTGAGAGGGAAAAGACATCGGCTGTTGGATCGTGGAAAGAAATGGACGATGGAGATCTAGCCAATCGGAGATCAGTGAATGGAGAGTGCAGCGGGAATGCAATGGACCGGATGTACAAACCCGATGATTTATGAATGCGGGTTCATTCTTTTTGAAGTACGACAATGACTGAGGAAAAAAGGAAAAAAGGTATGTTTATGAATGTTTATTTGTATTTCTATTAAAAGGGGCATAATAGAAATAAAGCGCCGAGAGAGGGTTTTGTGGTTAAGTCTGATATATCAAAGCAAAGTGTGGAGTTTGCTTATATGTGGCTTAAGGTTTAAACTAAGGTTTTTGAGGGTGAAGGAGTCTTGATAGAAAGGAAAGGATGGATTAAAGGTTGTACTTGGTTAGTCTATAAATTGTTTTGCAGTGATTAAGAAAGGGGCCTTAACCATATTCTAAATGAAGATTTGACTTGTTTGTGAGTTAAATTCCTGGGACAAATGTGCTTATGCATTTTACATGCATATTGTGGATGTAAACGGGGGTAACCCTGTGTCACAACCACCCTCCAAAATTTTCCTTAGCATGTTTTGGAGCCTCCCTACCAACCTTCATAGCAGCTTGCCTTGCTTCGTCAAGTCCTCAAGCTTCAGTGTCTTTCTTGCTCAAAGGCAGTATGTCGATCACAATTTGATATTTTCCCTTCATAGGCTGCTCACCCAGACTTGGTCCAGTTGTAGGTTGATCAACTTCCCCTTGAAAATTGAGCTTTTCTGGAGGCAAACTAGCCTTCCCTCCAGAAATTGCGCAATCCTCTCTGATAGCCTATTGGGCTCCAGGATTGCGCAATCCTGCCAGCCAACCCTCCTAGCAGGATTTGCACAAATTTTCCCAGCAACAGGCTGTTCAGCATAGGATTTACACAAATCTGGGCAGCAGTCAGCCGCTCAGCCCAAAAATTGTGGAACTCCTCGACAGCTAGCCCAACTCCCAGCCAGAAATGCACATTTTTCTCCAGCAGTCAATCAATCTCTTACATGTGCAGCTGAGTTGATCGGTTCCCTCCGAGACTAAGCAAAACAGACTTTCATGCATGGGTTTTTTCTCCCAAGGCAGCATGCAAAGGCATCCCTTGTTTCAGGGATCTATGTTTAGCAGTTGGAGGTTACATGCAAGGAAAAATTTAGAAACCTCCCTCCAAGTGTCGCTTCCCTTAGATTTGTGGCATGCATGCCACAACCTCGATGTTATCAAAACTCATTAATCGGATGCTGCAGAGCTCATTCCTCACATCAAACTTGTAGCTTTGACATCCCACATCACATCTAGGAGTAGTCGGCACATTCAACTCAATTGTTTTGGGGTAAGCTCGCTTCCCATGTCTTGTGTTGCATTTTTGTCACTTTTTGTGTATTCGCTTCTGTGAGTGTTGTTTTCTTGATTTCTTTGAACACCTACTGTCGTTTACATGTATCATAGCTTGTCCTAGCTCTATTTCAAATTTAGTTGCTATCTCATTGTTGTCGCATGCATGAAACTGTTTTTCATGGACGTTTGCCCAATCAGAGAACTTCTTCACCCACATGCATGTTGATCTGTTTTCTGAATATTTCATTCATGTTTTGCATGCACTGTCAATCACTTCTTCTATCACTTAGTGTTGCCATGCATTTACTGTCTTAGCTGCTTTCAGTTTCCCGTCAATGAATCGGGCCAACCTTGCCCCGGACTCTACCTTCACCAAGGTTGCATTGCACAATCTGGGGAAGGAAGGCTCACCTTCCTCTCTAGATTTGCGCATTCTTGCCAAACACTAGCCTCCAGGACTGTTTTGTGCATTTTTGGAGGATAGTGGCTACTTGGCTCAAGAAATTGCACAAATTTGTCCCTGGCCCAATAGTCCTTCCCAGTTGGAATTGCGTAATGCACAATCCCAGTAGTCAACAACCAGAATGGAATGTGCATTGCGCAGTTCCAGTAGTCAATCATTCTCTCAGCGGCGCACACTGTGCCTTGTGCAGTCTTGGTAGTCGGTCTCCCAACCTCCCGGCTAAAATTGCGCAACCTTCATGATCATTCACCCAGGTATGTTGCAATTAAATTCTCATGTTCATTCTAGTTTTTGACTGACATATTTCTTGCTGTGAGTGTTGCTATTTCTCTAGGTATCGCAGGTTTTCATCTGTCTCTCAGCAGTACAGGTACAATGGCTTCCAGGAGAGCAGAGACGATGACACCATTCAGAGCACACTTGGGGATGCAGTCGATCAAGTGTCTATGAGCTTGCCTACCCATGAAGACATCAAGTTGTTCGTGGACAAGGAAGTCAAGCAACAACATCACAGTGAGCAGCATCATGAACAATAGCTGAAGGCAGCATACCGAATGCAACGAATGCAACCAATGCAAGAGGAAGGTTGTTGACAAAATAGAGGTAGAGAAAAGTTGCAAGATCAAGCAGATCCATTGATAATGAAAGTAACTTTGGAAACTCAGGCTATGAAGTGACGGCATGACATGAATATCGCACGAAAAAAAAGGAGTTGCATGTGCTGAAGTAGCAACTTAGGAAGACCATGAAGCTGCATAGACAATCCAATGAGTTGCAGCAAGAACAAGAACAACAGTGGGTGCAACTTACACTCACAGATGAAACTGTACCAATATAAGTTAAGGATCCATCCTAGTATCTGATACAGGAAAAACATGGTGAGTAGTGTTGTTGATCACATGCAAAAGATCCAATAGCATGCATGTCATTGAGTGCATGCATTTAATCCAACCCATTCAACATACTCACCAAGGCGAAGACAAGAAGTAAGTCCAACTAGAGCTGAACATGCACTTCGGCAAGTTGATGCGCATGACCACTAGCACACACTTGAAGATCAGCATGGACACTATGCATCAGTGTGTTACTGGTTCAACTGTACTCGAGAAGACCATGTGCATGTTAGCAGACAAGTTGGATGAAGGGGCCGAACCAATGCACCGGTTGCAACGGAGGCAAGAGTTCTCTTAAGTAAGATTTCACCATAAGGTACATGCACACCATCACAGACAACCAAGCTTGGCATCATCTCACTAGCTTCACGACCACAAGCATGTCAAAGAGTTGGTCTCACCACAACAGACCGAGTGTCAGTGATGTCTTGCAAGGCTTTCTCAAGCCATGTTGTCTCACATGAGTACATATGCATTGTAATGTTGAGTCATGTCAAGTGGAAGTCGAGTGTCAATAGTTGGATGTAACAATCATAGAGTAGGTGAAGAGTCATGAGGGTAGTTGAACTATCACAAAGGGGAATTTCAAGGGTCACCCCACCCTTTGCTATAAATAGTCCCTCATAACTCATTGCAAAGTATTTTGGTCAGCCAAGCTTCTACTAAGAGTATCTTGAAGAAGGCTTCGACAATATTGTAATGCACCTTGGTTTCTCCACTGCACGGAGCCAATACATATCTTTGGAGGAGCAGGCAGATGTGGCTATAATGTTCCAATGTTGGGGCTAGTAGGTTTACATGGTGTATTGTATGATTGTGACTTACACTTATTTAATAATAAGAGCCAACACATTTTCATGCATATGTTGTTATTGTAGTTGGACTGTTCCGGTTGCCATAATGATATATGTTGTTTAACTTACGTAATTGTATATGAACTGATTTGTATGAAATTATATGAATCTTGTTGTTAATGTGTTGCATATGTTGTTAATGTTGTCACCGTCCATGTCGACTGCTTTGTCAGACATCAAAAATACCTTTCTCATGAACCCTACTATATCAACCATCACACTCCTCTCGGACTGATCCATGAGTGTTGTTTTTGTTATCTTACCTTGTTGTTGTGACTGCCGCATCCGAGTGGAATGCTCTGCCGGAAGCTGTGCATGTCCTTTGTGTGGTGTGTTCCTAACCGAGTTGGTATTGATCCCTTTCAACTTGGAAATCACCTTCACCTTCCTCTCCCTTCGAAGTGTTGGAACCTCCCGTACACATTCCTTGACTCCCTGCATCAGTCACACCCTTGCTACTAACATAGTTATCTTACTTGCCTCTGCGTGACATCGCAGTCAAGGCATTACCTTACGACCCACTGCTGGGAATCCTACGCCAAACGGTCTGAGGTCTAATTGGGACTTCTTACCAGGGAGATCCCCTTGACATGTTGGTGGGTCCAGCACCATCAACACTTCTGGCACTAGAAGGAGGGCCTGATGACACACAGTGTCCTCTCATCCACCTTTGGATATCTTCCATGGAGTCTTGCATTATTATTTCCCCAAGATGTTTCTCAAATTGTGAATATGTCTCCATCTTGGGGAAGTTGTTTGATCTCTTGTCCACTCACATGTATGATGATGAAGGAAAAGTGCCTTGGCCTAAGCACTTACATAACTTTCTTTCCATGATTTATGAGGAAGATGAGTTTACTGACGAATAGGCTAGTTTTTTTCTTTCATACACACTTCGCGAATCTCTATTTCGTTGGGTGCTCAGCCTACCGGCTGACACCGTGCACTCATGTGAGCACTTATGTGATATTATTGAAGACACTTTCTACCATTTTGATCCAAACCATCTTGACCGGAAACTGTTACAGCAACGGAGGGATCTGCATGAATCCGTAATTGATTTTTTGCAGTGCTTCCATGACTTGCAATTTCAAGTTCTCAGGAGCCAGATGAAGTTCGCTTATCTCTGGGACCGGTTTGAGTACTGTCTTAAGAAATCTTCTAGTCCCAAGAGAAATATTGATGTCAAGCCTCGCTTAACCTTCTTCGTTGATGGAACTACGCAATCCCATGTGGAAGCACACATTGTCTTGATGGATTGTCCGCCTCCCCCTCATTCAACAGTTCCACCATCGCCCAGTGATGTTGAGGATCATGTTTGCACACATGTTCATCCTTCGCACTCTCCTAACATCACTCCACTCCATTTTCATGCAAATTTTGTTGTGAGTCCTTCGAGTTCCCATGTGCATTATTTTCTTCGACCTTCGTCTTCACACTCAGGTGTTCCTTCGGATGATGTTGTCTTATGTTTGTCCACTTTGGACTCTTCACTTATTGTAAACAAGGATCAACCGACTAACAGAGTTGTTGTTGCACAATCGACATGTGTTGTCATTCATAAAGAGTATTAGTGGGAGCTTGAAAATCAACACTTGGCGAAGGATGGCTCCCTTCTGTCTGAGCCCCCTCCATTCTTTCCTAGCTTCCTTAGTGAACTTGCCATCCATGATTTTTCATGTGTGTCTTCATCCATGGATGCACCCGTTGTTGATCACTCACAAGACTCAATGGATGTTAGTCCATCATTCGACAACAGAGAGGATAAGCTATTCATTGAATATCCACTTGATCCTTCGTCTGTCTTTTCCGGAAACACAAAGGATGAGTTCATTCGCTTTTCATCTACCCCTCTGTTTGATTCATTTGATTATGAGGATGCTAAAGAGTTCATTGATTTTTCTGATCGTGGCGGTCGTGATCCATTTGCTTTTGTTTTTTATCACGATCATGAATCTATTGTAGTAGATCTTTCGAAGCCACTAGTTTATGATGATCTACTTGATGATGAAGTTGAGACACCCAATAATGTCGAGGCACTTTAGCCCGAGCTGATGGTTATGTCAGGGCCTCATTCTCTTGGGGTTAGTATCGCTTTCGATCATGAAACTATTCAATCACCCAAGGCTCCCCATCACTCGTCTATATGCATTAAAGATCAATCTCACACATATATCACACTTCCTCCACTCGAACTACATGATGCCATTGCTCATGCATTGGAGGAGTCTTACATTGCAAGCACTCGTGCGCAACACAATTTATATTTGTTTCTTTCGTTTTCTTGCATGTCTCAATCAAGAGTGTGCTTTTTCTTCAAAGTTGCACATAGTGTCAGACAACACCATGATAATCCACAGATTGTTTGTCATGCACATGCACTCACTTATGTCCCATGGGCGCTTTGAAACACGAAGTGTCGCTGTCTTCATTGTTATATCTTTCTTGTTTGCTGGTTCGCACAACTGGGTTACTCACGGACCAAGCCTTCACCAACATGGGTCTACCAATGTGCTGGTGGCTTGATTGGAAATATCACTTCACATGATCAGGCCCATTCACCGTTAGTGTAGGAGTAGGAGTAGTGTTTACTTTTAGTTGTTAGCTCGCATGCTTGTTTTCTTACATGCTAGGTTTTCTTGTTTGTTTGTTTGATTTTTTGTTTACTTGCTTCACTTTCCTTTTTGCTTCTACTCTTGCTTTACTTTATTGATTGATTAGTTCGTTCACTCGTTTTATTCATAGGTTAGTTGGCATGAATCCATGTATGACTCTTGAAACAAGTTGGGTGAAGTATAAGAGGGCTTGTATAGCTATCACTATTTGGTTATCTATCATCTTGCCTCTATATGATGAGCTTGTTACTTTTAGTCCATGATACGTTGAAGGAAAATACATACTGTTCAAAGTGAACCTTGGTGAAAACAAAATGCTTGCACGCTAACTAGTTTCACCTTCTCTAGTCGGTTTTTTTTGGTTTAACCCTTGTCACTTCAGTCAAGTAGAGTAATGTGAGGGGGAAAAAACCTTAATAGGCACATCAGAGATACAATAAACTACTTCTCTATTGGAACAACCTCTTCTGCTCTCAATAAGTCAGGATCCCTCTTCCACCTCTAAAATGAATAAGTGCTATGCACAGTGAAAAATGAAAAAAATGAAAAGTCAAAAAATTCAAATGAAAAATGAATAAGGTGAAAGAATAGAAAGGCTTCATGTGGATGGAGGTTATGAAAGTAACTCCACCGGTGTACTGACCAGGCTCGCTAGCAGCGGAGCCATTCTTTTGTTCCTATGTGACTCCACAGGGGTACTATCTAGGCCTACTGGTAGTGGAGCAGCACCAGAGATGAAACTTAGACTCTGACAACTATACTGCTTGTGCACTTATATACCCGTCAACCCCAATCAAAACAACTATGTTACCTTGGCTTGGAATGTGTGTCAATTGACCAAGAGTTTGGCAGATGCTACATCTCACAGTCAAGATAGTGTTCAGCCGAGACAAGCTAAGAGTTGAACAATACTTCCGGAGGTGTTAGACTTGCTTTTCACGAAAAAGGTCCATTCAGAGAGCTGGAGTTCTACCAGTGTGTCACCAAGTTTTGTAGCGGCTACAACCACCCTCTAAAATTTTTCCTTAGCTTGTTTTGGAGCCTCCCTACCAACCTTCATAGCATCTTCCCTTGCTTCATCAAGTCCTCGAGCTTCATTGTATTTCTTGCTCAAAGGCAGCCTGTCAATCACAGTTTGATTTTTTCCCTTCATAGGTTGCTCACGCGGACTTGGTCCAGCTACAGGCTGAGCAAATTCCCCTTGAAAATTGTGCATTTCTGGAGGGAAACCAACCTTCCCTCTAGAAATTGCGCAATCCTCCTTGACAGCCTATTGGGCTCCAAGATTGTGCAATCCTGCCAGCCAACCCTCCCAACAGGATTTGTGCAAATTTTCCCAGCAGCATGCTATTCAACCCAGGATTTGCACAATTTTTCCTAGCAGTAGGTTGTTCAACCCAGGATTTGTGCAAATCTGGGCAACAGTCAGCTGCTCAGCCTAGAAATTGCGCAAATATCCTGGGAAGCTAGCCTAGCTCCTAGCTAGAAATTCACAATTTTCTCCAGCAGTTAATCAGTCTCTTTCATGTACATCTGAGTTGACGGATCCCTCCGGGACTAAACAAAACATACTTGCATGCATGGGTTGTTTCTCCTAAGGCAACATGCAAAGGCATCCCTTGTTTCATGGATCTATGTTTAGTAGTTGGAGGTTACATGTAAGGAACAATTCAGAAACCTCCCTCCAAGTGTCACTTCCCCTAGATTTGGGGCATGCGCATCACAACCTCGATGTTATCAAAACTCATCAAACGGATGTTGCAGAGCTCATTCCTCACATAAACCTTGTAGCTTTGACATCCCACATCACATCTAGGAGTATTCGACACATTCAGCTCAACTATTTGGGGTAAGCTCGCTTCCCATGCCTTGTGCTGCATTTCTGTCACCTTTTGTGTATTCGCTTGTGTGAGTGTTTTTTTCTTGATTTCTTTGAACGATTGCTATTGTTTACATGTATTATAGCTTGTACTAGCTCTGTTTCAATTTCCGTTGCTATCTCATTGCTATCGCATGTATGAAACTGTTTTGCACGGACGTTCGCCCAACCGGCGAACTGCCTCACCCACATGCATGTTGATCTGTTCGATGAATATTTCATTCATGTTTTGCATGCACTGTCAATCACTTTTGCTATCACTTAGCTTTCCATTCATTTACTGTCTTAGTTAGTTTCATTTGCCCGTCAGCGAGTCGAGCCAACCTTGGCCCGAACTCTACCTTCACCAAGGCTGCATTGCACAATCTAGGGAAGGAAGGCTCACCTTCCTCTCCAGATTTGCACATTCCTACACAAAACTTGCCTTGGGGACTGTTTTGAGCATTTCTATAGGACAGTGGCTGCTTGGCTCAAGAAATTGCGCAAATTTGTCCCTGGGCCAGCAGTCCTTCCCAGCTGGAATTGCGTAATGCACAATTCCAGCAGTCAGCAGCTAGACTGGACTATGCATTGCACAGTTCTAGTAGCCAGTCAGTCTCTCAGCAGCCCAGACTGTGCCTTGTGCAGTCTTGGCAGTCGGTCTCCCAACCTCCTGGTCAAAATTGCACAACCTTCACAATCATTCACCCAAGTATGTTGCAAGTCAATTCTCATGTTCATTCTAGTTTTTGACTGACAAATTGCTTGCTCTGATTGTTTCCATGTCTCTAGGTATCATAGGTGTTCATCTACCTCTCAGCAGTACAGGTACAATGGCTTTCAGGAGAGCAGAGATGAAGACATCGTTTAGAGCACGCTTGGGGATGTAGTCGATCAAGTGTCTATGATCTTGCCTACTCACGAAGACATCAAGTTGTTCATGGAAAAGGACATCAAGCAGCATCATCACAATGAGCAGCATCATGAACAACAACTGAAGTTAGCATACCGAATGCAAGAGGAAGGTTGTTGACAACATAGAGGCAAAGCAAAATTTCAAGATCAAGCAGATCCACTGATAATGAAAGCAACTTTGGAGACTCAGGCTATGAAGTGACGAAGCGACATGAAGATCACGAAAAGGCAGAAGATGGAACAAAGAAGGAGTTGCATGTGCTGAAGTAGCAACTCAGGAAGAACATGAAGTTGCACAGACAGTCTAATGAGTTGCAACAAGAACAGGAACAACAATGGGCACAACATGAACTCATGGATGAAACTGCACCAGTACAAGTTAAGGATCCATGCCAATAGCTGACACTAAGCAAACATGGTGAGCAGTGTTGTTGATTGCATGCAAAGGATCTAGTAGCATGCATGTCATTGAGCGCACACATGTAATCCAACCCATTCAACACACTCACCAAGGCGAAGAGAAGAAACAAGTCCCACTGGGGTTGAACATGCACTTCAGCAAGTTGATGCGCATGACCACCAACACACACTTGAAGATCAGCACAGACACTATGCATCAGTGTGTTGTCAGTTCAACCGTACCCAAGAATACCATGCACATGTTAGCAGACGAGTTGGATGAAGGGGCCGAACCAATGCACCGGTTGCAACAGAGGCAAGAGTTCGCTTCAGAAATATGTCACCATGAGGTACATGCACACCATCATGGATGACCAATCTTGGCATCATCTCACCAGCTTCACCACCACAAGCATTTCAAAGAGTTTGTCTCACCATAATAGATCGAGTGTTAGTGATGTCTTGCAAGGCTTGCTTAAGCCATGTTGTCTCACATGAGTACATGTGCATTGTAATGTTGAGTCATGTCAAGTGTAATTCGAGTGTTAACAGTTGGATGTAACAGTCATAAAGTAGGTGAAGAGTCATGAGGGTAGTTGAACTGTCACAAAGGGGAATTTCAAGGGTCACCCCACCCTTTTCTATAAATAGTCCCTCATAACTCATTGTAAAGGCTTTTGGTTAGCCAAGCTTCTACTAAGACTATCTTGAAGAAGGCTTGGATAGTATTTTAATGCGCCTTGGCTTCTCCACTGCACGAAGCGAATACATCTCTTTGGAGGAGCAGGCAGATGTGGCTATAACATTCCACTGTTGCGGCTAGCAGGTTTGCATGGTGTATTGTATGATTGTGACTTACACTTCTTTAATAATAAGAGCCATCACATTTTCATGCATATGTTGTTATTGTAGTTGGACTGTTCTGGTTGCCTTAATGATATATGTTGTTTAACTTACGTACTTGTATACGAAATGATTTATATGCAATTATATGAATCTTGTTGTTAGTGTGTTGCATATGTTGTTAATGTTTTCACCCTCCATGTCGACCGCTCTGCCGGAAATCAAACAAACCTTTCTCATGAACCCTGCTATATCAACCATCACACTCGTCTCAGACTCATCTATGAGTGTTTTTCGTGTTATCTTACCTTATTGTTGTGACTGCCACATCCGTGTGGACTACTCCACTGGAAGTTGTGCATGTCCTTTGTGTGGTGTGTTCCTAGATGAGTTGGGACTGATCCCTTTCAACCTGGAACTCACCTTCACCTTCCTCTCCCTTCGAAGTGTTATAACCTCTCGTACACATTCCTTGACTCTCTGCATCAGTCACACCCTTGATACTGACATAGTTATCTTACTTGCTTCTGTGCGACATCGCGGTCAAGGCATTACCTTACGACCCACTGCTAGGACTCATACACCAAACGGTCTGAGGTGTAATTGGGACTTCTTATTGGGGAGATCCCCTTGACATGTTGGCAGGTCTAGCATCGTCAACACAGATGCTAATGTTTTCCTTCCTCTACCTTGATGCTCATGTCTATTATTGATTGCAACAAGAAGTAGGGAACACTAAGTCTTCTATTAGGAGGTAACTCTTCTCCAAATCTCATCATGGAGGAGTCTAAACTAGTAACCATAGACTATAGTGAGCCTTCCCTCACAAGAAATATACTTGAGAATGTGATAACTTACTTCATCCCAAGGATATGGAATGCTCTCCCTTATAATCCCATTTTTGTCCTCAATTGGTTCCTCATCTTCTAAGAAAAATTCTTCTTGGCATAAGTGCTACTAGATTTATCCTCTTTTCTCCATTGTAGACCTAAAGGAAGTGTAATGATTCTGCTAATGATTTCAGGGGTACTTGTTACTGATAATCCTCTCACTACACAAGTGGCATTGAATCTAACTTGAGGTGTGAGTGACATTGCAAATTCCCGAGCTACATCATCATCATATCCTCTAAGTAGCTCGAATAATCCCAATCATTGATGCCTTCTAAATATCTCTACCACAGGGGGATGGAGATGTATTCTGGATGTTCTTGTGGGCTCCCTTTTGTTGAAACCTCTTGTCATCTCCTCTCTTTGTCAATATCATTGTAGGTAGTTTTGTGGCTTTAGCTTAAGAGCTTTCTCAGGTGACTACGATTTTATAGTTTAGGAGGGTGATGACTACAATTCTCCCTTTATCTCCACACCGTTCCTCCACGAAATTTTGTCTATCTCTATGCACACTGTAATTACTAGGAAAAAAATGAAAAATTCTTTTCCTTTCCTCTTTTCTGGCTATCAAATTAAAACACAGAGGATATGAGTCACCTACATTTCATTATAACGCCTTCTTTGAGGAGAATTTTTGAGAATTCTCATTGTTTCATGTAGTTTTTTTGCATTTCCTGCAAGTGCTCATTGTAGGAAGGCTAAGACTATATTTCTTCTTCAATGGCTCCTCCATGTGGTCCCAGATCTCAAAATATCGAAATGAATGATTTATTTCATGAAATTTATGGAATATTTCTATTTATGGTTGATTCCTTGGCGCAATGTGCTGGCTGGATGGGTACGTAATTTCTCCTTTTGGACTACTGGCCCACTATTATTTATCATGCATCCCTTTCTCGTAATCATCACCCACTCCTGTAAAACTTAAATCAACCACATTTCCGAGTTATTTCCTTTGATGTGACCTTGCCATATGTCCTGCTGAGTAGAACTTAACTTTTTGTTTTCAGGCTGAGGATGGCCTAGTTAACTCGCCACCTTCAACTTATAAAATCAACTTTTTCATATTCTTATAGTTTTTATCATATTTGTACTTAGGAGAGAGTGTGGATGAGGTTTCGTACCTATGGCTTCCTTTGCTTGGTTGATGCATGCTAGAAGGTGGCTCTGTTGTGCTTCTTCTGGTTCAAATACATCTTCCCTTTTGCTCTTGTTTTGTTGATTTCATCCAGATAATAGGGTGTATTATTTGTTGTGATGTGTAGGTGTTGGTCTCTTTTGTTGTTGTTGAGATTTGGATAGGTGCCATAGTGCCTATAGAGGTGATGATACTCTTCCTCTATGAGGATGCTGAAGGAGGAGCCTAGAGATTGTTGTTGTTACAATATAGGCTGCTACAAGGTTCATGTAGTACTACAGGAAATCTTGTAGCTGCCTCTTTCTGAATTTTTTTGTCTTTTTTTCTTCTTGGAGGACGAATAGGTGTTGAAGTAGGAGTGGAAGGGGTGGAAATGGGGTGATGGAGTAGTAGGTGAGGTAGGCTACTGATGGTATGGCCCTTGTAATTTTCTTTATTTTCCTCTCTTTTTTCTTTTTCTTATATATATATATATATCTAGATATTATTTTTCCCTTTTTCTTAGTGGTTTTCTTGATGGACATAGAGTTTGACATGGTCATGAAATGGTGTTGGTTGAGATGTGGTGAGGTCAATGACCTCCTCTTTCAACCCAAAACATGCCTGCATATTTATTTCTGAACCGAAATTTCATTCTTGTAGATTTTTAGGACTTCCTGTAGTACTACAGGAAACTCCGGTAGTACTATAGGAAACTCCTGTAGTAACTACAAGAAATCATGTAGAAGTCAGAAAATTGCCTGCAAATTGGATTTTTGATGGTTTGAGATGAGTATGGATGCATCATACATGGTGGTAATGGAAAATATGAAATGAATGAAGGAATAATGGGGTTTTTCTTGGCTTGCTGCCCTCTGAACTTGGTGTCCATTATTTCCTTGAAAACCTGCAAAAACCAGGCACTGTTATGAGTGGGCAGGTTTGAGGTCCCTGCCATAACATTTTTTTGTTTTTTCTCTTCTTTTTTTTTGAAAGACAACCAGGTCGCCTCCAAGGAGGTTTTCAACCTATTTTCCTACCCTAGGCACCTCAAGGGAGGTTTTCACCCAGGGATCTTTTATTCTATTTTTTTTCACCCAAAAGTGGGCCTTAGGTGCCTCATGGAGGTTTTCACCTAGGTCCCTTATTGTATTTTTTGTTTTTTCATTTAAAAAAAAATCAACAATATTCAAGAACTCAGTGAGGTGGAATTCAAGACTCCTTCAATCACCATCACTGCCTTACTAATACTACTGATGAACTCGTCCTTTGATAGAGGTTTTTTGTAGGCTTTCAATCTATACCCATCAACAAGAAGGGGGATACCTTTTTCATTAATGGTTCTTATCTTAACAACCCCATTTTCATGGAATTTTTCTATCACATATGGGCCCAACCATTTGGCCATCAACTTGCCTTTGAAATCCTTGAACCTAGAGTCATACATCAGAGCCCAATCATCTTCTTGAAATAATTTGTCTTTGATATTTTTTTCATGCCAAACCTTTCTTTGTACTTGAGTCACCTATGTGTGTAGTAGGGCCAGCATACTGAATTCATCTAACCCATTGAGTTTGAGAAACCTCTCTTGTTGTGCCCTTGTAACATCCAAATAAAACGATGTTACCATTCTTAAAGTGTTGTACTCAAACTCAATGGAGAGAAGAGCCTTCTTCCCATAGACCAAATTATAAGGGGTGAAGCTAGTGGTTGTCTTCCAAGTTGTATTGTAGGCCCAAGTGGCCTCCAGTAGTCTGTCAGCCGAATCCTTTCTGCTGTTGCTCACCACCTTTGTGAAAATGCTTTCCAATGCTATGTTGGTAACTTTTACTTGTCCATTGGCCTCAAGATGGTAAGGAGTTGATTTCCTGTGCTTGATCTTATGCCAGCTTAACATATTCTCAATCACGTGTGAGGTGAATTGAGTGCTTTGATCAGTGAATAGCTCTCTAGTGTATCCAAATTTTTAAAACACATTCTCCCTCAAGAACTCAACCACTTTCTCATCTGTGGCTACCTTGATAGCCTTGGTTTCAGCCCACTTTGTCAAGTAGTCAGTGCACACAATTATGTACTTTTTATGTCCTGATGGTGGATCAATGGGCCCAATGAAATCCATGCCCCACTTGTCAAATGGCTCAAAAATCACCTGAGGATGCAAAAGCATTTCATCCCTAGGAGTAGGTTTCTCCATTATTTTTCATCGGTCACGTTGATTGGTATATCTTCTTGCATCTTGGTGGAGAGTGGGCCAATAGTATCCAACTTGTAGTACCTTGAAGGTTGTCCTCTTGGCTACAAAGTGACCTCCACAAGGCCCATCATGACAAGACAAAAGGATGTCAAAAACTTCCTCCTCCCTGACACATCTTCTCAGAATTTGATCTAGGCCTAGCTTGAAGAGATTCCCCCAATCCAAGTGAATGGGGTTCTTTTCCTTATAATTATGCTCTTTTCCTTGGAGGACAGATTTGGAGGTAATTGTGCAGCTACTGAGTAGTTGGTTATGTTAGAAAACCACATAGAGAGAACTGAAATAGAAAATAAATGCTCATCTGACAGCTAGTCATCAACCATTCCTTCCTCACCTACAGGAAAATCCAATTTGGACAAAAAATCTGCAACTACATTTTCTCTACCAGGATTATCAATGATAGTTAGATCAAATTGTTGTAACAAAAAAAACCATCTAATAATTTGGGCATTCACATAATGTTTGTTCATAAAATATTTAATAGCAGCATGGTAGTATGTATAAAGTTCTAGTAACCAATGATGTGATGTCTAAATTTATTCAAGGAATGGACAATATCTAGGGGCACTTTTTCAGTCACAGTATAGTTCAATTTAGCCTTAGACAATTTTTTGCTGATGAAGTAAATGGAATAAGGTAACTTGTCATCTATCCGGCCTAGAGCTACTCCTATAGCTTTGTCAAAGGCATCAACATGTATGTGGAAAGGAAGGGCTCGATTTGGGCCTCAGAGTATAGGCGCAATAGTCAACTTGTCCTTTAGGGTTTCTAGGTCCTCTTGGCAGCTTTCTAACCATAAAAATTCAGAGTCCTTGGCCAATAGTCCAAACAAAGATGAGGTTACCTTGCTGAAATCTTGTATGAATCTCCTTTAGTATCCAGCTAAACCTAAGAAACTTCTAACATCCCTCTGCTTTTGAGGAGTAGGGACCCTCTTTATGATAGCAATTTTTTTTGGGTCCACTTATAGTCCTTCCTGGGATATTGAGTGACCTAGAACAATCCCTGCAGTCATAAAGAATTCAAAATTCTCAGGACTAAGGGATAAGTTCATTTCAATGCATTTGTTTAATAATTTTCCCAAGTTAGAGAGAGCCTCTAGGAAATCACACCCATAGGGGGTGAAATCATCCATATAAATTTCCACAGAGTCATGGACTAGCTCTGCAAAGATTCTCAGGACTACTCTCTAAAAAATGGCAGGGGCATTGCATAATCCAAAAGGAAGGACCCTATAAGAAAAGGTACCCAAGGATAGGTGAGGGTGGTTTTATCTTGGTCCTCTAGGCTGATTTGTATTTGATTGTAACCATTGAATCCATCCAGGCAAGAGAAGAACTCCTTTCATGCTAGACCATATAATATTTGGTCAATGAAGGGTAGAAGGAAATGGTCCTTTTTTGTGGCTTTGTTTAGCTCTCTGTAGTCCACACAGATCCTCCACTTCTCGAATTTTGATGTCCGAGAAGAAAAGTTAGCAGAAGAAAAGGTCGTGAAGCTCAGCCTTGCAGTTAAGGGGTATAAGGACAAAATTGTTACAGTGCAATTTAAGTATGAAATGTAGATTAGTGAGATAAAAATGAAGCTGCAACCAACTATGCCATAGTAAATGATGGATCAGAGGGAGACTGGCCTAAAGACTATAATGGCTAGCATCTCCATAACATTGGCAAACTATGGAAAATTGTTAGACGAAAGTTTGGAAATTTGGACTTCGCTGCAGGAAGGTCCAAATGTATAGAAACTGCAGGAAGAAATGTAGTAGAAGCAACAACAATTATAAGAGGTTTAGGAATTTGCAAAGACCTTACCAATCGCAGAGGCTCATGAAGATCAATGAGAGCAAGGCCCTCCAGAAAAACATTGAGGAACTGAAGGAGGAGCAGAGTTTGATAGAGAGGACACAACCTTGGCAGGATGAGGCCCTACAATTACCGTGGGTAGTGGATGAGAAGCTTCAGGAGCTTCAACTAAGGGAGAAAACATTGGTAAAAAAGGTTGTAGAACATGTAACAGAGGTATTGTCGAAGGAGGAACGTGACAAGGATAAGCAGGTGATAGAGACTCTACAACAATTCAATCAGGCCTACAACAGAATCACAAAAAAAATGAGACGCAAAGGAGCCGAGTGACTCAAGACGAGTCACATGTGAGTGTTGGGGGCATGTTGGGCGCAACCCAACTTGGCTTAATTTTGGATAATACTCCTCATTTTTTGGAGAGGAGTGTGGAGTAAAGAATGCATTAGACTGCGCAGTGGAGGAGCGAAGCGCCAAAGTGAAACGCGAAGTAGATATACCACGTAGTATATGGGTATAGGGGCGGGTCAAAGCCTCTCCTTTTTTTTAAAAGAATGTAATGTTATAAATTATGAATGGGTTTTTACCATAGTAGCTTGTATTAGGGGAGTCCATAGTATATGGACCATGGTATTGCGATGATATATCCCTTGATGTAATAGTATATATGGAGATGAATAATAAAGAAGGAGATAGTCTTGAAGAATCACATCATGTATTGAATGGTTTTATCTTTATGAATTGTGGTTTGGGCAAGAAGGTGAGGCTCTGTAGCTGAGTGCGTAGAGGCCTGAATCTGCAGCTGAGTGCGCGGGCTACCTACCGCTGAGTGCGCAGGCCAAGAACTGTTTTTTGCACAAATTCTCTATTATAAGAAGAAGCTCTTGTGGATGTACTCCCACATTGGGGTGAACCATGGTAAAATTTGTGTCTTCATGTGTTTATTTTCTTATTATCTGTGGTAGTGTAACAGTTTATTACAATCACACTTTATTTCATTACAATGAAGTTTTATGGATGTATATGATATGTTTTAAGTGATGAATGTAATGTGGCAAAGTAATGTATGAATGAGAAGTAATTTATGAATGTTAAGTATAAGAAAACACAAAAATACCACTTCTTTTCATCCCTCAAGGCTGCAAAAGCCTGGTTCTGCATCCTCCCATAGCCACTTCGGGTGAGACTGCGATATGCTTGCAGGTTGTTGCCGAAAGGGCCAGTGACTGAGGGTTTTGTTGGTCCGCAGTAAGAGATTGAACATGGGTCAACCCAACCTAAGCCAACATCGACCCCAATAACTCAAATTGACACCTTGCACATATGACATCCAACATATATGATGCCATGTAAAATTTTGGTTACTATCCCTCTGGTGGCTTCTAGGATTGTTTTACATTTGTTGTGATAGAGGTTGCTAGAATCTCTGACCAATTAAATATACTCCTATCTTGAGTACATGTGTATGTCATGTTGATTTTGTAGCTATGATCGATATTGATATTTACTATTTTATCCCTAAAAACAATATGAAATTCAAGACATGTTCTTCATGTCACTTTCAAAAGAAAGAATTTTAATTTTTCAATTTGAATATTTTGGCACCAAGAAAATCAACCATTCAACCGATTCAACCCCCAAGAAAACCAACCATTCAATTGATTCAACCCCCCAAGAAGTATGTATGTGTGTGTGTGAATGAATGAAATTTGACCTCCTCCTTTAGGCACCATTCAACCACACACACAAGACATAACATCTTTTCATCTGAGCAAAGGAGTAAATGACATGAAGGACGAAGACAAATCTAGCATCTTTTCTCTTTGTTGACCTCGCACGTGTGGCCAAGTTTCTAGGCATATTTGGCAGTAGGTCCAAGTTTCTCTAGGCACAAAAGAAGGATGAAATTTGGCACTAATAGAGTTGACTGGGGTGAGTATTTTGGTAAACTATATGACTTGATAAGAGGGTTGTTTGACCAGGTTTAACCATGGCTATCTTGTTGGTCAGTTGACATTTATTTTGACTAGAAGTATTAGATGTATCTCTTGTTGAATTGAATAATTTCTCTAAGGTTGTTGGGATTTTCCCCCAAGTGGGTTTTCCCAAGGTAATTTTTTGTGGCTCATGTGTTTGGTTGATATTTATGATCCTACTATCATTTATTGTTTCTACTATTGACGTCTTATGTGTAATTTCTTTATGATGAATGTGAACAAAAGAAATATTAACTGAATAAATCATAAGAAGTAATTATCAGATTATAAGATATTTGAAAAAACATCATGGAATCAGAGCTCAGGGGAAAGAAAAACCTTACCAAGTCTTGAAGAAAATTGATATTCTTAAATAGAACCCTCAGTCAAATAAGGAAGTTTTCACTAGAAGTAATCAAGCTACTTTTATGTTATTCAAAGAAAATCCAGGTCTCTATATATCCTTGAAGGAGGTTTAAAATTCATAGATAGGAAACTAAGAGACATCAATTCATGATTATATAGGGCCTCAAATATTTTAGGCAAAGCCTCAACCCGAGCTTCAAAGGGAAGAAATTATCAGAAGGCTAAAAGGCCTCAATTCAAATCTCAGGTACATAAAAAAAGGCCTTAGAAGCAAGGTGCATGAGGTTGAGAGACTAATGATTATCCTCATGAATATTTATCAAGGTTTAAATCCCACAAGGACTAGGTATATTAGGTTGCAGACCAAAATAACTCAAGCTCTTGAAAATTCAAATTAGTAATTCCTTAGAAATTATGGACAAACGGTAAAAGTGATGATTCTTCGAAAATAATTCAAATGTTTCTACTATTGTTGTAATCAGAGATAAATACTAAAGACGTCATTTCAAGCATTTTGCAAGAAGATCAAGAATGATAATTGGAGTTTGAATTATTTCTCCAAGATGAGGCTAAGTACACCTTATTCCTACGTGTGATTTCTCCTATTCGAAAAACCGATATTGTTTCTTGGATGAGATAATCCTTGTTTGACAGAATGAAATTCTATGTGAAATTCCTTCCATTTCTGAATTGAGACTCGTGGCATTTGTGGGTAAGATTTATGGGCCTTGATTGGCAGACTGAGAGTAGGAGAAATTATGGTCGTGATTGTCATTGTTTGACAGGTTGATAATTATTACTCTTTCTCAACGTGATCTCTTACTGTTATAGGTTGAAACTCTATTCATTTATGCGGGTTGAGAGCTTTATAATTCTGAAAAAATACTTGATAATTGGCTTGCTATAATTTAAAGTGAAATTATGGGCATTCAGTAACAGGATGATGTTAAGAAGGAATGAACATGAGCAAGCAATACTGTCATAAGACTGACTAAGCCAATAGGACAAATTGTTAAGTATGGATGTTGCATTGTGTTATTCAAGAAGATGTTGCAAGGTCACTACCTCTCAAACTAATATGTTTATTTGAAGTTTCTGAATTTGTGGCTAATCCATAGTTTGATAAGGATTTAAGGGATTTTATCTCAAAATGCATCTTGGGTAACTACATAGGAAGTTATTCAAGCATGCTACTAATGTAAGGGATGAACTATACAATTTTTCTATAAAGAATATTTGGCAACCTGAAGTGAGATATATTGGATTGAATTTTTTTAGGACCTATGTTTCCTTTGTAAATATTGCATTACATTTCATATTGTATTCAAAAGTAGGATGTTGTGAACCTTGAAATATGCCATGCACATCTAGTTGAGGTTATGATGGAAAATATATGTTGTAATGGACTATTAACCATGATATATCCTTGATTGATTGATGAAAATGATAGATTTCATCACGCATGTAAAGACATAAGGAATTTTAAGGTTTTGGGCATTTGGATATGGAAAGAAACAATGAATATGGCAAAGGTGTAGATAAAAATTGGAAATATAGGGTTTGTAAACCCTAGTATACTAGAAGGCTTGGATAAGAAAGCACTAGGGCTTGTAAATAAAACCCTAGAGCTAGACCTATATCCATGTTTCCACTGAAAGAAGAAGAAACTAGCTCATGCAAGGAAGGAATGGCATCATGTTGATGATGAGGACAAGGTTGATGATAAGTTTGAAGATGAATATCTGTGATTTCTCCAAAGAAGGAAAGGATTAAGAAGGAGCTAACAACTCTCTTTCTAATATTTATATTCCTTGATTATTATTTCTTTATTATTAGTTAACCTCTTGTCTTTGTTTCTTTTTGTTGGGTCATAATCATTCTTCCATGACCTTCTAGTGAATGTTGCAGGTACATCATAATGTCTTCCAAGTCTTTGGAAATAGATGAAAGGATTGGGAAGAATAAAGAAAAGTTGTAACATGAGGATTCTCTCAGTATGTTTTGTGTTCAAAAGGGAGAATTTGTACTAACATCTAGTTTCATGTCTAATAATCGGAAGAGCTCCTGATTCAGAGGGAGTAGGTAAGCCAACAAGCCTAAAGGATGCCATAATGAAGACTACATCAAGATCTGAGGAAGGTCAGTGGTGAATTCCAAGTGTATCTACAAGTATGTAGTAGATAGAAACATATGGAAGTACAAAGTGATATTTGAAGATTCTCCCAAAAAGAGGGAGATGAGTATGAAAATACATTTACTCCAGTTGTAAGGTACACTTTTTTTAGAACTACATTATTTCTTTTAAAATGTACCTAGTGGATACAAAGTTCACTTTCCTTAATGGAGTAATTAACGAAGAAGAAGTATACATACATCTACCCCAGGGATTTGAGATACATGAGAAGAAGTGTCATGATTGTAGACTAAAGAAGGATTTGTATGGAACTTGGGCATGGCATTCTTGGTTTGATGGATATCTAGCGAGTCTTGGTTGATCATTTTATTATATCACTTACGTGACAGAGGGAGTAGCTATGGTAGGAGGATTTTCTTCCATGATAGAGGGAGATATCAAGCCCTGCTTCAATGTCAGAGAGAGTTGACCTCTAAGTTCAATATGAAATATGTTTGTTGGATACTTTACTTCTTAGAACTAGAAGTATGGAAAAAACCAGAGGGAGAAGCTAGGATTGCGACAACAAGATTTGTTACAGTGTCAAAGGAAGCACCCAATTAGGGGGACCAAAAAGTAGTTGCGGCACAACATGTGTTGAGGTAACTTCATGGTATAGTTAGAAGTGAATTAAGAAGTATAACTGCAGGGATACATAAATTTAGGTCCCACAGAGAGTGCTAAAGATAGGAAAACCACATCAGGATGATGATTTAGTTTGGATTATGCTTGGGAAGACATATTTCACACTCAAGACTATAGAGGTTAAGTATATTACAACTATTTTGGTGAGTTGTGAATAAATGCTGCTTCACTAACTACTCACATGATTATTTGATCAGGTGCAGGAGATGACCATGATGATAAGTTGAAGCACATTGAGATCAAGTACCGAGACATGGTACCAATGAGGATCCAATGCACTTCTACAGTCAAGCAGGTTGTTAATATTCTCAAAAAGCCTCTATCCTAGGGAAAAGTTTGTATACTTTAGAGACAATCTTGAAAATTTTGTATGCATCAGGGACAAGCTTGAGAAGTTTGTACACTTTAGGTACAAGCTTAATATGTTTGAATAATTCAGGGACAAGGTTGAGAAGTTTGTAATTTAGGGACAAGCCAGAGTTATTGATAATGTTTTCTTGAATTAGAGGGAGTGTTGATATTGTTTCATTAGGATGAATACAATCTCGCTAGTTCATAATATAGACAGGTCAAAGTGTTGACTAGGGGCCACAAAATGTAGCTAGGGAGAATCGACTAGAGAGAATCAAGGTCAAGAGTGTTCCCTAGGTGGGAAAGTTAGTGCTAATTATAGCATAAGGTAGGCGATTTACAATTCAATTGGCACGTAGGAATGGTAATAGCCTAGGGTTTCACCATAGGTCAAGTTCCAAGTGACGAGTTGGATAATTTTTGAATGGATCAAAGTGATGAATTGTTGAGCATGATGTTGATGCAAGGTGCTTTCCATAGGTAGTGGATAGATACATCAACATAACTAGCTCATTCAACCTTTTCCTAGAGAAATATTTCAACAAGAGAACATCTAAAAATGTTATTATGAATACCTCTCTAGCTAAGAGTGATTTTTTATTTTTTTAGCTATGGTTGGTCTTCATAATTACTATTTTAGCCCTCCAAATAATATTAAATTCAAGACATGTTCTTCAAGTCACTTTCAAAAGAAAGAATTTAAATTTTTAAATTTCAATATTTTGGCACAAAGAAATTCAAGTTGTCCCTCCACATGGTCAATTCATCCCAGTTTGTTGTGGCACCCATTCGACCTCCCAAGAAGTCTACAAATATGGCATTTGACCTCCTCCTCATGGAAACATTCAACCACACACACAACATAGTAACTTCTGATATGAGAAAAGGAGTAAAGGACAAGAAGGACAAAGACAAATCCAACATCTTCTCTCTCTAGTTACATCACACATGTGGCCAAGTTGTTGGGCATATATAGCAACAGATCCAAGTTTCTCTGGGTGCAAAAGAAGGCCAAAATTTGGCCCTAACATATAATACTAGGTCGAGTCTTTTCAGAAGCTATATGAATTGATAAGAGGGTAGTGTGACCAACTTTGACGGGGGATTTCTTGTTGTTTAGTTTGAAATTCATTTTGAATATAATTAGATGTATCTATTGTTGAACTGAATAATTTCTCTAAGGAAAAATTTGTTGGGTTTTTCCCCCAAGTTGGTTTTCCCACGGTAAAATTATTTGTCTCATGTGTTTGGTTGTCTCTTTATAATCCTACTATCATTTATTATTTCTATTGTTGAGAACTTTTGTGTAATTTGCTTATGATGAATGTGAACACAAGAAATATTAACTTAAGAAATCATAAGAGGTAATTATCATATTAAAATACCTTTGAAAAATAAACACATCATTGGTACCCAATTCTCTTCAAAGAATCTTCCATCTTTCCTACCATACAATTTGCAACACATTGTTTCCACCATATAATATGCCTTTCCTAGCAATTTTTTCTTGTAGATCCCATTGTATTAGTGTTGAAACATACTGGGATCTTGCCACCAAGTCTTAAGGATATCATTGCTAGAAAAATCAAAATTACAAAACCATTTAGTTGTAGGGGACACATGGTAGCTTGACAACTTGTAATATTCGGTGAAGTAGGGTATATGTAAACTACTACATCTAAACCATGGATTCCCCAGACAGTGATATCTTTCATATCTATGCACTTAATTATCTATTCAATAGTTTTGGCACATGGTAGGATGGCATGGTGTGCTTCTACTTTTTTGATTTATGAGTCCTTGACATTAAGATACACTTCGTTGTCATGTTCATATTTAGGCACTTTCTTTCAAGAAAAAGATTGATAGATACCATAACAAGTCATTGGTATTGATTTGTTTTCACATTAAGTTGTGTCTGCATATAGGGGGAGTGAGATTATAAAACGTTCCACTGTGCCTTGTTTACTTCCTTTCACTATCTCCTTGCTCAACCTTTTCTTCCTGGGAAGTGCCATATCTCCTATTGATGAGGATATGATGAGGCACTCCAAGTCTATAGTACCCGACACATAAAAAATATTCATCATGAAAAATAATGTTAGAAAAAAAAAAAAACTATAGTGCATTGCACAATGAAAAGTCAGTTATAGTGCTATTACATAAGCTATGGCGAAAGGTTACATTGATGAAGGAATGTGTTGCATTGGCACGGGTTAAGCTCTGATATAACATAATTGAATGGATAGAGGTATTATGTCATGATGCGTTATTGCATAGGGATGGAAGGGAAGATGCATTGTAGCGCAAAGGGAAGAGAAATGATGGTGGGAGAAATTGTAATAAAAACTTAGCTTGAGCACATCATTGCTCGGGGGAAGACTAGATATCTACTAAGAAACTTTGTGATACTATGCAAAATATTGCTATGGTGTTTAGTTAAGATTTTCATTGTTACATAAGAGTTTGGTAGAGGGGGAACCATTGTGCGGAAACATACATTAGCCTACACTAAGGGTTTAGGGTTAAGGAACAAAAATGGATAAGTGTAAAGTAATAGAGGGCAAGGGAGAGTTTAGGAAAAATATATGCAATAAGCATCATTTGGTTATATATAAAGTGATAAAGAGGCATTGGAAGGTCAAATATTAGAAGGTGGAGGGTCACAAAAGATGAAGTGAGAAAGAAAATGGAAGGTTAGGTGTGATGGCCTACCTGGCGCTTGGTTCAACTATGTAGCTCTCAATGGTGGAAAGATCTCGAATAGCAGAGTGCAATATACTAATATTTCTTGCACTAATAAGTTGAAGGCTTCAATAATAAGAGAGTAGGGAAATAGCAAAACAAGATCTTTCCCTTATATAGAATTACTGCACATGTGAGAGCTAAGGAGCACATTAAATGCAGTACTTCAAGAACTTTCACATTAATACTTAAGGCAGTGTGATGGGACTCAAAGAACGTGATACACAGATGTGATTACAATGGCAAACATTTCTTCGTGATGCATTGCATTGCACTAACGAATGGTGTTTCATTGTGTTAAACGATAGAAAGATGAACTAGGCTTCTTTTGCAACATTAGGAATTGCAAATATTTGTCTCCTAGTTGACTTAGGGGAAACAATGAGATTTATCATTTGAAGATTCAAAGTAAGGGGACTCCAAATTTTAGAATATGTCGAAATTTTGAGGTTGTTGTAGCAACTAAAATAAAACCATAAAAAGGAAATTTAAATCAATTAAGCTAGAGGATTCTAGATGTAACTTGACTATCTCATATGAGATGTTTTAGCCAATGGGAAAATAAGTGAAAAATTAAATCTTATTTTGCATGTCATAAATGTGTTTGGGTTGAGCTAGATATATTGAGTGAATTTGAGACATGTTAATAAGAACATTGTGCTCTCTAAAATGAGGTTGGGATGTGAACATAATCTTTTATTTTCCACAATTTGTAGTGTTTTCAAAGGATATTTGTGATACTTAAAATTATTTTAAGAGGTTCTTGTTTGGGACAAGGATCTTATCTTTGGTTATGATTATTTATCCATGTATATGGTTGAGGTGGGAATTGATGGGAAAAAAACATTGCATGGATAATTGAGTTGATATGGATCACTCCAATCACCCTTTTCAAAGAGCTAGATGGTAGTGTTTAGGCATGACCCATAAGACAATGGAAGCAATAAGGAGGGGTCTCCTCAGCCTAGTGGAGAAGTAGAAAGAGGTATAATAGTAAGAGGGAGCTTGCTTGAAAGAAATAAAGATTAATATGAACTCCTTAGTGGAGTTGCATAAGTGTAGTGAATTAATGGTTTTTTCTCACCATATGTAGCATGAGGAAAAGGATATAAGAACAACCATGCACTCTCTATCTCTCTCTCTCTCACACACACACTACTAAAAGGGGAATATAGGAGACTATGTCTTCCACTTAGTTTAGGGATAAACAAGAAATACCTAGGGTAAGACAAAATAAGGTAATAAGAGAAGGTAAGACACAAAGTTGATTATGATTTAATATATAATCAATTTTAACCTATAGTGATATGTGATTAGGGTAATTTAATTATTTTGTAGATTATAATTTTGCTGCCAGATTAGCAAAGGAAAACAAACCAACTACTAACTAATGTTAACTAACCAATAATTCCTTTAGTGAGATGGAGACCCTAATGTTGAAAACGAAAAGAATGAGAGGAATAGAACTCATGCATAAGTTGTTACTATATATTATGAAGCTCACTAGGATAAAATGGAGAGTTATGATAGTCCTCCAAGGGTGATCCATGTCTTGATATCAGCAACACACTTAAATCCAAATCCCCATAAGGGAAGACTTTCCTGTATCTCCAATATAAAGGTATATATACAATATAACCAATAAAACACTATATATACCAATGTAAAGATAAACTAATGAAGTACCTATAATAAATATACCTAGTTTCCTCAGAGGGAATGTTACCTTCTTACCCTAGATGTTATGGAACCCCCATCAAGGTTTTAGGGTTGAAACTTACAAGGTACAAGTGGAGTTATGCCAATGAGGTTTCCCTAGGATGAGTTAATTCAGATTTGCAAAATTGGAACCAAGGTAACCAAAGGAGTTCCAATAGAGGTGCTAGACAAAATAAGTGTAACTATCCCTTGGGACTAAAGGAAGGAAATTAAAAATTAACCCAAGTGTGTACCAAAAAATTTGGGTTTTTCCAAATATATAAGGTTCAACCTTAGATATATCCAAGATACTTCACAAAGAGGACTAGAAAGGTATTTATAGATAAATTAATGACCTAAAGGTTTGAAAGAATATTGGATTAGTGATTAGGATACTTGGGTCATACAATTCTATCATATGATGCCTTTGGATTGTGTAATGTGGGTTGAATATAAAAATAAGATGAGATTTTAGCCCCAAAACAACCCTTTACTATGTTACTCATAGATTGAAAATCATTATTATCAAAGGGAAATATACAATATGGACAACACAAATAATAAAGAGAATTTGGTGGGTTTTAATTAATTTTCCTAAATAAATAACAAGTCCCAAATAGGTTTAAGTGGCTATGGACTCGATTTAAGGAATCCTAAGTGACCATGGATCCATATTAGGGGGTTTACGCCCATAAATAGACCCATGAATTTACATAATTCCCTAGGAAATTCATACACTAAGGGGTCAAAGAGAGTCAGGCATGTGATCAAAGGTAGAAGAGAAAGGTGGAATAGGGATGTAAGAAACCAACCTTGATATTGAAACACATTTCAAGGATATTTCCCTTTGTTATTGGGATTGTGAAGTTCCTTCATAGTAACTTCTTCCTTAATATTTTTGTCCTTACCAAAATTATTCCATACTAACTCAAAATTTAACTTTCTATGCTACCAAATTGACAAAATAAAGGGAAACATTTCCTCCATTTTTTTTATTATTGTGGAATCAATTCTTGGATAATTAATTGTGATCAAGGTAAATCTAATCTGTTAGAGTCACCAAAGGATCATATGTACTTTCATCATAAGAAATGTATCCTTGTAGAGGCAAGCAACCCATCAGGGTTAAACATGTCACAATGATTTGAACTCAGGCATGGAGGGTAAAAAATCTCCTTTTAATCACCCAATATAGATCCTCTTAGTAAGCAATTTTTTTTCCCTAGGTAGGAATCTCCTTCATCAACCTCCCATATGGCCTTTCATGAACTACTCCTCGAGCCATGAATATCGTTAACCTAGTTCCACCACAAACTTTATAATATTTCCTTCTTGAGTGTTTTAACCCAAAAAACTGTTACCCTTACCATTGGATCATCACATGATTGAAGTGATATTTTATTCTAATCATCCTCGGTAACAAAATTTCCATCCCTCCAAGTAAATCTCAAATTCTCATTGAGTCTTTGCAACCACTTGTACAATCTCATTAAAAAATATACCTAGAACATCTCATATATGTTGTGAAAGAGTAAGTCATCCTTAAAATTGCGTACAATATACATTCTAATAAATGAAGTTTCAAAATTCAAAAAGAGGTGGATTTTCTCATCAAACTGATCTTATAAGTCCTTCTTTGTGAATCAATCCATGGTATACTACTGTGACTCTCACACATAACATGATTTGATTCTATCAAAGAAACCATCTATTAGCTAAAAGTGAAAACCAAGGTCCATGAGGGTGTCCAACATTGGAATCCTAGTCTAGGCACCAACATATTAACTATGACTTACATATAATGTATTGTCTAATGTACATTACTAGGAATGTGAAAGGTCATCAATAAAAATAAGTTGCAACAATAACTAATCCATTGCCCATCACATTCATCACCATGTCCACCTGTTGTACTCTAATGTAATGAAAGTTATCATACTAATGTAGATACATTCATCATAACATAATATTGAATCAATAAGAAGAAAGAGTATACACATGCAAATGATTTTAAAAGGGAACATTATACCATTCACTTCAATTCAAATTATATACCTTTTCACATAAACCAAGAAAACATAGTTTTGTTATCTCAATAGTGGATTTTTCAATATGCAACATATTGATTATAATTTTACAAACTCAATATGCCTACATACCTAAACATAAACCATTAACATTTGATGACCAATAATCCAATAATCAACCTTATTCTAGGTAGAAACCTTTACATTTAACAAACCCCTTATAGGTGTGGAGACCCATTCAAACACCCTAGTCATTAGCTGATTAAGAAATGGAATCAATGTCCACTACTTTTTTTTCATTGTGTTCATTGTCCACATGTAATATTTTACCAAAAATTTTCCTCCTCAAAGCTAAGCATTGAATCCATGGTGACTGGCCTTTCAATTACTTTTAATTATCTTAATGAAAAATTGATCAATTGTTCATTTAAATTGTCAATCAGAAGTTCATTTGGAACTTGTCAACTGCTTTGCACAATCTATGCTAGTGCAATTATTATGTGTCAGGAGGTTGTAGTAATGTAATAATTGTCAAAATTTAAGATTCAAATGCTTTCACAAGTCACTAATATATCACACCACAATTGTAGAAGAGTAAATTTCAAGAAATGTAAATCACACTTGTAGAAAAGGAAACAAACCAATTACTAAGAGCGACTTGTTCTAGTGTAATGACGTTCTTGATTGGCTATGACAAGGATGAAATGACACATGCACATAATGCAAATTTTGATGAAAAAATAAACCAAAATTAATATCTAATCATAACACAAGTTTTGATCAATGAAAACAGAGTAGAAGTGTGTTAGAGGTGAGTTGCATCAACAGGAATTGCAACAACAACAAGTTCAACTAGAAATAAGAAATTTTGTTAGCTAGTGGTTAATCCTACGATTAATACTTAGAACAGTGTAACTTGGAGTCAAAAAAAATAGTGAGTAATATGCTTACAGGAGTAACAAATACCAAACTTGCAGTGAAAGTGAATTAACAATGTTGCAACAAAGGAATCTACGAGTTGCAGCAAAAAGGGAAATTGAAAGAAATACAGTAAATGTAAATTAAATAACAATAATATGAACTAGTTGCAAATTAAAAGACTAAGCTACTTAAATTTAACTATATAATAAGATATCTTAATCATAGAAATTTCAAACCTATGATAACTTATGTATTAATATAATTAAAATGAAATATAATTAAAATAATAAAATATAAATTAAAATTAAACAATAATTTAACAAACTAACAATCCATAAGATCTGTCGGCGATGCATCTCAAACATATATTTATAAGAAGACTAGTTTTCCACTAATATTTCACATCCTGAAGATGAACCACCATTGCTGGTTAGAAACGTCAATCAAAACAAGCCTAATGCGAGATGAATCCAGAAGATGATTTACACAGTTAAAACATTTTATTGGTGTGTTTTTCCAAATGAAGGAGATGTGTGATTCCTTCAATGCTTAGCATGGAGTTTATGCACAAGACACACATACACATAAAGAATCAATGTAGATACATCTTAATCTCAAATCTATCCAAGTGTTGAGAGAGATCAAATCTCTCAAGGTGCAAATCATTTTTCAAGTTTTGCACTCTAAAAAAAGTTTTGAATCTTAATAGATTTGATCCCTATCAGCACTAAATAGATTCGATGTTAAGATGGATCTACCTTGATTATAATTTCCACTGATATACTTGTACACAAAACTTCTTAGAATTAATGCAACTAGACAAAATAAAAATAAACATATATAATAGCACTTACTTTTCAAATAGATAAGAAAACTAAACCTGAAATGAAATACTAAAAATAGAAAAAACATTTAATTTGTTCTATAAAAATTAGCATATATATATAATTTTTTTTTCCATCTTTAAAAACATTTAATTTTTCTATAAAAGTCTCAAATTTGTGAGACCACCGATCAAATGAAACCAATATCATATCCAATTATTTCACAATGCTATAACATCCTTGCAGACATATAAATCACCAACAATGATGACAAAGTTAACTAGCTCCTTCATTATAGTGGGTTGGCCACAGAAGTATCAAAGGAAATCCATCAGATATTTCTGAAAGAGACACCATTCAAAATCACCAAGACTGAGGTTGTGGCAAGTGACAAAGTGGCAATGTTGGGAATTATTTTTGTCTCAGGTTCTGTCTAGCAAGAGTTTGAAAAGATGCACACCAAGGAATGTGAACTGATATTTGTTGCATGCATATATAACAAAATGATTTGATAATGGTTTCCAAAGCCTTCACTTTCATTCTAATTATATGTAATGTGACCTACCTAAGCTTCAAATATTCAATTTCAATTTGCATCAAACTTGACATCCATCACTCAAAGTGAATTGAGGGATTTGGTCATATAGGTTCGATCACATGTAGGATAACCCCAATCCTCAAGGGCCTTGCTATGAGAAGAAAGTGAGAAGAAAGTAACCAAAGCACTATGCAAGGATAGGCCATGCGTGTTGCATCCTCCATTTCCATCTAGATATTTGTATAGGGCTCTGTGTTTTTTCTTGCATTTTCCCAATTTTATTTTTTCCCTACCTATTTTCTGATCCCAACGCAATTTGATTTGGCACAAAAATATGAGCACATATGATTTAATTGGAAGTGATCCTCTTTCTCGAGATGAAATTATAGATTGAGAAGCTGCAAAAACCCTGAGTCCTTACAGGGTTGTAATGCGCTTTGAAGTGCCTATGAAGGCCACACAGACGGATCATATTGAAATAGGAAATAATGGTATTCGTGGGGGAGTAGAAGCGAAGAAGAAGAAGTCCCTGGGGTTTTCTATTGAAAAATAACAGTTGATAAAATCTATTGAGCTCATCAATCAAATGAAACCAATAACATCTCCAATTATTCCACGAAGCTCTAGCATCCTTGCACGAATATAAATCACTAGAAATGATGACAAGGTTAGACAGCTCCTTCATTACAGTGGGTTAGACACAGAAGTCTTGGAGGAAATCCATTTGAGATTTTTCAGAGAGACAAAATTTGAAAATTCTCAGAACGAGATTGTGGCTAGTGACAAAGTGACAACATTGAGAATTATTTCTATCTCAGGTTTTGTCTAGCGGGAGTTTGAAAGGATGCAAGACAACAAAATCTCTAATATCCTAGATCCGGGAACATGAGTTGAAAAATATCTGTGCGCGTAAGTCGATGAGAGAAGAATATCCATCTCACATATTTCTATTTTAGAATATTGGGAAGGATGCCTTCTACACTTAGAGTTCAAATCAGCTAGTGTCACGAGGGTTGGGCTACATGGGGCTCGCTTCTTCGCGTTGGTGTTAAAATGGATTGGTTATAGGGTGGATGTTTATAATGTTAATTCAAAGGGAGTTTTGGGAAAGTGCTCTCCCTTAGCACCGGTCATTTAAAGCTTGGCTCTGGTGGCTATTATTAGGAAGTTGAAGTTGTTGAAATTGTCCTCAAAATATTTCAATTTCCCCTTTAAAGAGGGTTAACCCTACCACCTATTTAACCAATTGTCCTTTTATGTGAAAGTGTAATCTTTGTTTTTCACATGAAATGAATGGTGAAGTAAGTGTCTCTCAATCATAAATTGAATTTATTAATGCATTTAATTTAGGAGTTAAACTTGTAGAGTAGGTGTTTTGTTGATACAAGTCTAAGGCATTATAGGACCATGATAATCCAACAAACGTTCCCTGTTGTAGGTTATTTTGTATGCGAAGACAATATATTTTGAGGAAAGCTTCCCAATGCTTGGACTGAGTGCTACAACCATGAAACTTAAGCCAAATCCAATGCCCCAACACCTAATCTTAAAATGATTTCACATACTCTCTCCAAATCTTGCTCAAAGTTGTGAGCCCAATAGGTTTTTTTCATGCCATATTTGTTGCTCAACCCCATGAATTATAAGGGATAAATTCATGGTATCATCAAGAACTTCTATATTCCAGAGATTAACCTTTATAACATAACTGAGAGAAGGATTACAACTTATGAACTCAAACAAAACTAACATACTTTCCTTTGGAGTTCTAGAAATTAATCTTAAGATTTCATTTACTTTGGAATTGTCCTGTCTGAAATCAACATATTCATAAAAAATAAGATTCATTCTATGCTTCACAGTGTTCATAACACAATAATATGCAATTGTGTAGAAATCATATCTCTCAAACAATGAGACTGCTTTATTTACTAACACAAAAGGTTCATAACCGGGATTCTCAAAAGGAAACTACTAGATCTTCCACCTTTGTTTCTTGTTCTAAATAAATATCTCTAAGGTCCTTCACAATAGAGAATATTTTTACGGTCATCCATGCATCATACAAATGCACATTATAAATTGTACGTCAATTCACACCTCTTCACTTGTCACATTCTTATGAACCCTTCTATTAATTCAGAAAGTTGTGGCCGTAACTGCTCATCTCTCAATTTATGGGTCCTTTTTGATATTGAGTCAACTACTTGGATTGCAACCTTAATCCTTGTATTTAAATTTATTATTGCAGTGGCTGTAGCATCCACAAGCTGATGATCCACCCCCTGTAACCTCAACTTATGCTGCAAAGCTAATAGGGTCACAAAACCCTGGATAACAAAGTGAAATGTAAAATTAATTGGGAGAATGAAATTGTAATTGTTAGGATAGCCATCAGTGTGTGAGGGAACCATCAATACAAAGAACTACCAACACAAAGAACTTGTGTGCTATCAGAGAAAAACCAGAGCTAAAAGATCTCTGTTCTGCATATGGAAACCATGTGAGCATGAGCTGTTCCTCCCCATGCATGTGCAAAGAACTATTTCTAATTATAAACATCGAAAAGCTAGGATATTGTTTCTCTTCTATGTAGCACATTTGGAAGGGAAAGGATTGTGGCCCCTTCCTCAAAGATCTTGTATCTTTTCCAACAAATAAGTACAGTTCAAATCTCTATTTAAGCAACATAAATTTCAATCTAGAATGCCATAAAATATTCCCAGGCAGCTGATGTCAATGCTTATGAATGTAAGAAACCAAATTAGAAGGAATCTATTTGAGGTTGTTTTTGGCCCCCTCAAGAATGTGTGGGCCATTCTTGGATTATTGATCACTATGATATAGATTCAACATTCACCTGCTTTAATATCTCAAGATGGATTCTCATTACATGCCATTTATAAGCATATATCAACATAAGAACAATTTTTTAAATTTAATTACCAAGCAAACATAGTGGAATCGATTGATTTTCTCATTAGGAAAGAACCTTTGAATTTGTTGTAAAACTATGCTTAACCTGTCAATGAACCTGCCCCTTTGAAATGTAAATTTGACGGATTCAAGATCTACACTATTGGCATCATGCATAGCAGCAAAGAAATCTTTAGAAGTCACTGCTCAAACATCCTTCTTGATGCTTGATTCTTTCATTCTGAAATTACATGTTTAGATCACTATTTGGAACAACATTGAAGTTGAACGAACGCACCAGTTTCTAAAGCTTTTTATGTGTTTCTAATATGATTCAATCGAAGTGCCCCAATAATTATGGTTTATGGTACCTCTTATTGACAACAAAACATCCAACAAAAAATACGATCGTCACTAATGACCTTGTCGATATGTTTCATTTCCTGAAATCATTACCAAAATACAATCGTTGTTTGCTGAGGTTGAAAACCAGAGGTGGAATGTGGGTGGTTGTAGTAGTTTTGAAAATCACCAAAGGGCCCCCCCCACCTACTATTAACCTATGCATGCCATTTCAAGAGGGTTGTTTTGATAAAACATTAAATCACAAACCCCGTCTGTTAAATGTTGAGCATGTAAGGGTGTTCCGCTATTAAAATCCATCCATTGATCTACTACTCTTTAACATTGTTGTGAAGATATGCTTATTGTGTACGTCATCTTATAGACTTATAGAGCCTCCATCTATTTTGAAAAAAAATCATTCTAAAGAGGTGTGGGCAAATTTTGAGGCCATAAATCTTTTGAATACCTTTTAAGAACACACATATCTCCCATAAATTTTGAGGCCATAAAGCTTTTGAATACTTTTTATGAACACACATATCTCCCATAGGTGTTGGTGTACATGCATCTAGTTAGCCTTAATTAGCTTCAATTTGACTCTAATTCTTGCATGTGATGTGCACTTAGTTATCGTTATTTAAATCTAACGATAACTCGAGTGCTTACATGTGGTGTTCACTTGACTTTAGTTAGTTAACTCTAGTGCTTGCATGTGGTGGATGCGCACATTTGCAAAACATAAATCACACTTAGCTTCAATTAGCTTTAATTATCCTTGGTTATTTCATGTACAACTAATATTAACTTAGTTTCTTTATGTATTGATTCTCAAATCAATATTGGGTAATTGTATTCATTCTCTATTCCAATTTTCTTTTTCAATTCTTGCAAGTTTGTGCCATGATTCTTCAGCTAGATCCATTCTTGCAAGTTTGTGCCATGATGCAGAAGACTATTGATTTGATGGAAAATACTCTTCAACAAAATAATCTTGGTCATCACATTCCAGAAAGTGCCAAGAAGAAGATGGAGGCAAAAACATCAGAAACAAGGGGTAATGGTCATGATTTGATTGCCCTTCATTCTACACTGCAAGATTGGATCATCGATTCAGGAGCTTCACATCATATGGATTCTTCAAATGACTCTTTTTCTTCTCTACATGCATACTCGAGTCCTCCTATTCTCATGGGGGACAACTCTGCATTTGAAGCAACTGGACAAGGAAGAGCACAATTCGAAGATCGAAGTTTTGAGAATGTCTTGCATATTCCAAGGTTTTCTATGAATCTTCTTTCGATGTATCATATGACACACATAGACACTGGAAGGAAAGTGGAATTTACCCCGGATGCTGTGAACATTATGATATACAAACCAACTTGAAGATTGCATTTTGCAAGGTAAATGATTAATCCTATTTGTATACATTTTCTAATTTTGTTCGTCAATCAAGTTCTAGTTTCCTACTTACGCATGCAAATGAAGAAAGAAGGATTTGGAACGAGAGATTTGGGCACTTGAATTTCAAATATATGTAGCAACTTAGCAAGCAAGGGATGGTTAAAGGATTGTTAACTATTGAATTTTCAAATGGTGTTTGTAATGGATGTGTTCTTGGAAAGCATCCACAAGACAAGTTTGAGAAGGAGCATGCATGGAGAGCCTCTTCACCCTTGAAGCTTGTACACGATGTTCTCATGGGTCCATTTCCAGTACCTTCAATGAGAAAAGTAATATATGTGTTATCATTTATAGATGATTACACGAGATTCACTTGAGTTTATTTCTTGAAACTCGATTATGAAGTTTTCTAACATCTAAAGATTTTCAAAGCCAATGCGGAAAATTAGTTTGGAAATCACATCAAGATCCTCCACGCAGATAATGGGAAGGAATATGTCAACAAAGATATCCAAAATATTTGTAATGAAGTAGGCATACAATTGCAACATACAGTTCCTTACACTCCACAACAAAATGGGGTGGCCGAAAGGATGAATAGATCTTTGAAAGAGATGACCAATTTCATGTTGCATGGAAGATCTCTTCCATCAAAATTGTAGGCTGAAGCTATCAATTGTGCCTCATACATCCAAAATAGATCTCCTCATAAATTTGTTACTAGAAAAACACCTTTTGAGGCTTGGACTGACATGCAACCTGAAGTCAGTCATTTCTGCATTTTCAGATCTCGAGCTTGGGCCCATATTCCTATAGAGAAGAGAAAGGCTTTGGAGCCTTAGAGCAAGGCATTCATATTTTTTGGATACTCTTATGAAGTCAAAGGGTACAGATTGCTCGATATTAAAGAGCTATTTATCGAAAGGAGTGTAAATTTTGAAGAAGATGCTTTGCATGCACAACCAGATGAACCTGTTACAAAGTTGCCCTCACCACTAATTAATAAGTATGTAGATGATACTTGAGATCTAGATGAGTCTTTTCCTACAACACCTATTGGACCACTAGTTGTTGAACATTAAGATAATACTTCCTCAGGCAGTATGGGAGATTCTTGACCACCTTCAACACAAAAATGGCACAACATGAGTGATCTCTGAGTGATCCTGCCACTATACGTCAATTTGAGGAAGATCCAAAAACACTCTTAGCTATGGAGCCATGCATGCCCATGCATTATTATGATGCATGCATCTGATCCAAAAACTTATGTAGAACCAGCTTGGCATCTTGAATGGGAAGCAACTATGGATGAGTAATACAACTCTCATTGAGAACCAAACTTTGGACCTAGTTCCGCTACCTTCCAATTGTAAACTTGTCAGGTGCAAGTGGGTTTACTAGACCAATAAAGAAACAGATGGCCAAGTTAGTTGATATAAGGCACGAGTGGTGGAGAAAGGTTTCTAGCAGGTACATGGTGTTGACTATGATGAAACTTTTTCTCCAGTGGAAAAAATGGATTCCATTGAGCTAGCTCTCCCCATTCCATTAGTAGGAGGATGGGAGGTGCATCATATGGATGTGAAAAATGCCTTTCTTCACGGTGATCTTGAGGAGGAAATCTACATGGAGAAACCGTAGGTATACATGAAAAATTCATCTTTGGTATGAAAAATAAAGAAGCCTCTCTATGGCCTCAAGCGGGCACCTAGAGTGTGGTATGCAAAGATGGATTCCTATTTGTTATCTTAAAATTTTGTACACTACAAATCTGATTCCAATGTTTATTTGTTGAAGAAAATTGACTCCTTATCGATCATAGTACTATACGTAGATGATGTTTTGATAATAGGTAGTTCAACTTCTGTCATTGTTGAGATTAAAATTGCATTGCATAAGTGTTTTTCTATGAAAAATATGGGCTTGCTAAATTTTTTCCTTGGACTAGAGATCAATCAGAGTGGTTATGGGATTACCATTTCTCAACTAAAGTATGTTAGATATATTTTGGCACGATTTCACATGAGTGAATGCAAGCGAGTAACAACACCTTTCTTATCAAGGATAATGCTTGAGAATACCAAAGGCACACCATTGTTGATTGCACATTATACCATCAGCTCATGTGGGGTCTTCTTTATCTCACTCACTCCTGTCTTGATATCTCCTATGTCATAAGAGAAGTTTCCAGATACATGGCGTCACATGAGTTGCACTAGAAATATGGAAAGCACATCCTTCGATATGTCTAGGGGACAATCACCCATGGGATTCATCATGATGCAAATTGTTCTTTGGATCTTATTGGGTTCACGAATTCAGATTGGGCTGGTGACAACCTTGATCGCAAGTCCACCTCTGGTTATGTACTTAGTTTGGGGTCTAACCCAATTTGTTGGTCAAGAAAGAAGTAGGCTTCCATTGCTTTATCATCAAGAGAGCTCAAGTACAAAGGAGCATTCAATGCCAGTATTCGATCCATTTGGCTACAACATTTTCTTTCTGAGCTTGGTATTAGTGTCCATCATCCGATTGTCATATGGTGTGATAATTAGAGTACGCTAAATTTTTACAGATATCCAATGCAGCGATAACAGACCAAACATATCGAGGTCCACTTGAAATTCATTAGAGAATTGATTCATGATGGGACCATCAATCTACAATATTATCCCAATTTTGAGCAGATTGCTGACATCTTCAATAGGACATTCACTGAGTAGAAGTTTCAATTTTTGCGAGATCGTCTCAGGGTGATGGAAACAACTGCCTATCAGTTGTATTTTCTCTACTTTTTGCATTATATTTTGAGAGGGGGTGGTGGGAGGGCCGGGTGGGGGGGAAGGAAGTGGGGTTCTTCCCACATATTTTCCCTCTTTCCTCCTTTTCATGCATTTTACATGGGTACCTAAAATGGCCTTGTTGTCAGGAACCATTCATTTTTCATCACACTCGCTTAAGTTAAGCTTAAGGAGGGTGTTGGTGTAGATGCATCAAGTTAGCCTTAATTAGCTTCAACTCAACTCTAGTTCTTACATGTGATGTGCACTTAGTAAGTGTTAGTTAAATCTAGTGCTTACATGTGGTGTGCACTTAGCTTAGTTCGCTACCTCTAGCACTTGCATGTGGTGCATGTTCACATTAACAGAACATAAAACACATTTGGTTTCAGTTATCCTTAGTTATTGCATGTACAACTAAGCTTAACTTAGCTACTTTATGTATTGATATTCAAATCAATATTGGGTAATTGAATTCATTCTCTATTCCAATTTTCTTTTTCAATTCTTGCAAGTTTGTGCCATTATTATTCAACTAGATCCATATTTGTGCTCTAATAATTTTACAATAGGAAACACATCAGTTCTTTGCAAATGAAGATATGTACAAACCAAACACCAATTTCCTTCACAGTAGTTAGTAAATAAATCAAGGAATCATCATTCATTTCAAATATTAAAGAATATGAAAGAACTCTTAACATATATTTAGATGCAAGGTCATGAATGTAGCTTTCTTTTCATTCTGATACACCAATTTTCCGCAAATATGCACATGAAATTATTGATATAGTGTTGGGAATAAAACTAATACCCCCCCGCAAAGTGAAAACAATCCGACAATATATTGTAACATCAACTTTAGTTACAAGCTTGTTGATAAACAATACTTCGAGTAAGAGGTTGAAAATCATTCTCACATTTCATAAACAATCAATTTTGGCCATAGGACCTACTTTGAGTCTGTTACTCCTTTTTACATTTGAACTTCATCAATGAAAATTAAGCATTCCTCAAAATAGTGTTGTCAAGCACTTGAACGTGCTCATGCTTGAAATCCCTTATATAGGCAGCCATTAGATTAGGATATGAATTATATTTAAACTCTTTCACGCACCTTTATTAGAAGTTGCTCCAATAGAACCAAGAAATGATATGCCATTAACATTCATTGCATGATATGGGCCTAAAACATCTTGAATGCACCTTGGGTAAGATGCAAAGCATGCAATGAAAACTCTTTTTTCCAAATACCAGAAGCCAATGGGATGAGAATGCTCAAATAAAATTTGGAGAAGAGAAAAAGGAAACATATTTTGAGCCAATATAGAGGAAGTCAAAAAAAATTAACTGTCATTTTGCCAAGAAAATGTTACAGCAAATCCTAGACCCTCGAAACCATTTTGTTTCAAAATTCAAACCGACTTACCAATTGATATTGTTGCTTTATAGTTTCAGTTTGCAAAATAAATGCTAAATTAGAACATATTTTCAATCAATAAAAAACATCCAATGCATAATAAAGTAAAATGAGCACACAGTTCCAGTCAATAAGAAACATCCAAAATGGCCCACGAGTGGAAAAAAAAATAAAAAAATTCTAGCATTTTAATCAAACCTATCTTCCATCTAGACAATACTATACAAATTTCTAAGGCATGTTTCATATTCTAGAGAAAGAGGAGGTACACCCCAGGATAATAAGTTCCCCAACTACTTTCCTCTCCATTGATGTTTTCGTAGCACAGATGTTCAGCACCTTTGGTAGCAAACCCTAAAAAATGCTTCCACTTTCACATGCTTCAATATAAATGACCTAATCATACAAATAATTTAGTAATTGTTCAACCCACATGTAGAGATAAATGAGATAGAAAAGAATATAAGATTGGTAGGATTTTTCTCACCATTTCCTTAAATGCACCAATGACATGTTTCATCTTTAAAACTTCAACAAGGTCTTGTTCATAGAGATAGATAGCAATGGGCATCCTTTCAATCAAATTCATCATTGCAAGGTGAAATTGGAAAAATGAAATAAAATCCAAGTTTTGAATAGAATCGTATAAGAAATGCATTTCCAGCAATAGTATCTCAAATTGCAATAGTCAAATCCGAAAATAAACGTCAAACAAAAAAATCAATGCAAAGAACCCCAAATAAATAGTACCCAAAAATCAAATAAAATTAAACAACAAACCATACCACAAAGAATGATATTTTAATGAAGGATTAGATTTGTAATGCGAAAGGGTATTCAGCGACCTAAAAACATACGATGCAGGAATAAGTGGGGCTCCACATCATGCACATCATCATCATTGAATTGTAGAAGCAATTCCTCTCGCAAGCCCTCATTTTATTCAAAATCCTGTGATTCTTATCATAACAATAATAATTCCCAAAATTAACCAAATCAATCCCCAAATAGATTATGACGCCACGAACATCATCCTGCCCTCCCATCCTGGGCTCAATGGGTGATGACATTTTATCTCAGCCACCAATAAAAGTTTAAAAAAAAAAAAAAAAAAAAAAAATAACAAAAAAAATTGCACCTAAGTGAAACTTTATAATTAAAAATAATATACTTTCTAATCAATACATTAAAAAAAATATACTTTCTAATCAATACATTGAGAGAGAAGAATTATAAAAAATAGTTAGAAAAGACAGATGAACAAGTGATGGCTAGGGTTTCATAAGGAACGAATAGTGCCGCCGCGGCACAGTAAACCAGAGATCAGAGCTGCAATGGAACAACAAGGAGTTCGGAAGCTGGGATAGCCAAGCATGTTTCCCTGTCAATGCTTTGGCCTGAATCTGAATCAAGAATTGATTCCCATGGGGCGGATCGACTCATACATCAACCAGGGGTGGGTTCTCTCTTCCTGACTCAAGGCAGTTTATACTGAGCGGAGCAGGGATCTATACCACCAGGACAAGGAATGATAGAATTACCTTAGCATTGATTAGACCCTACCCTCATTCGAGCCTCCTTTCAAAACGACAAGGGAGAAATAGTCAGGAAAGGTAGGGCTACACGCGATGGGTTGAAGGCTATGCGGCTTGTTGAACCCCTGTCCTCCTTTGGACTGCCCCGTGTTGACTAATCCGCTTTTCTCAGGAAAAACAACAAGGGAGAGGCCGACAAGAAATAAAGGGGCGTGAGTAAAGGGTCGCGGGTCATGCGGCTTGCTGCACCCCTGTTCTCCTCCAGATAGACGCGAGCTGATGACATCAAGGGGAAGAAGAAACTCATGACCGGGACTCTCCTTATCAAAACTACCATACATTGGGAGGTTAGGGCTTCCTTGATACAAACAGGAACTCTGGGCATTATGAATGGGCATCTAAAAAATGACCTCAGAGAGCTTGAACATCTCATTGCTTTGGTGGCCCAAATAACAAAGGGATCCTGGCCAAGAACAACACTAGCCACCAAGGACTCTGGCTAGGAACTGATACAAATTTTTATCAAAACCCTGTCAGGGAGAACGTTATGCAAGTGAACCTGGAAGGGGAAGCTGATAGAGGATATAAAGTATGAAATACAAGCACATACAGGCATATCAGCAAACATGCAAAGCTTGATATATGCAGGACAAATTTTATAGGACCATTACACAGTGTAGGACTATGGAATTGTGCAAGACTCAACCATCATACTAAGCACGAGGCTGAGAGGGGGAAGCTATGGATCCAGCACAAAGGGTACGAATTCTTTCAAGGATGTCATTAAAGGGAAGGGGGAAGCCAGCAATAAGCCAACACCACCACAAGATCTACCTGGACCCTATATTGTGGAGCAAAAACTGCAGACTCCAATACTGACAATCGCTTTGCCTGAGGTAAAAAAAATTTATACTGATTTTTCTACAAAGGCTCTCATATGCAGATTCAATGGCTTTTGGCCCAAAACAGATGCATTACAACAATGGATCTTCTCCACATGGACAACAAACTGTGATATCCATTTATGCTCCAAAGGTTTTTTTATTAACAGATTTGACATCGTCAAGGAAAGGGAATATGCCCTCCATGAGGGTCCATGGTTCTGGGGCAATGCAGGACTCTTCATGACTTCCTGGTTCCCAAGTTTTGATGCCAATACTATGGTGGTCTCCAAAATGCTGGTATGGGTCAGGTTACACAACCTCCGCTACACTTCTGGCTTCCCAAAGTCTTCGAAGCAATGGGGAATGCAATAGGAAAATACCTCAAGCAAGACATGGAAAGAATTACAAAAGGTATACATACTTTTGCCAAAATTTGTGTAGAAGTAGATCTTAGCCAAGGCGTACCTAACAACATAATTTTGATCCATAACAACACACAGTGGAATCAACCACTAGATTACGAGAACACGACCTTCAGGTGCCGTGGCTGTCAAAAAACAGGTCACCTTCTTAGAAACTGCCCACAAGCCAGAAAAGAAACCAGAAGAAACAAGAAACAAACACAAAAACCAAGAGGCTGGCAGTGCATAGTGAACCCATATGAAGCAGCAGAGGATGAGGAGACAACTATCCCTCCACCAGATCCTGATGATGTTCCTATTGAGGAGGAAGCTACAAAAACCATCCCCAAAGCGAACAATCAGACACACAAGGCGCCAGAAACAGAGGAATTTGTAGCACAAGAACTGATGGACTCTTTGCCGAAGAAGATACCAGATACAACAGACACCAGTGGAGCCAAAAGACAGCATTCTCCAGATCACTCCGATTCTGACAAGGAAAATCCTTGCCCTGTGGAGGACACTTCTCTCATACTTTATTCGTCCTCACCGACTCAAGGGGAATGGCGAAAGGTTGAGAAGAAAAAAGGGAGAAAAGCATGATTTCCTCCCCATTTGTACATTATTATTATTATTATTTTTTTCTGGTTTTTCTTTTGACAACAGTCTTTTGATCTGCTTTATGCATATGCACCTCAGCATCTACAAAATGTAATTTTGTTATCATTAATAAAATTACGATTTTTCCTTATGGGAAAAAAAATACATTGAGATGGATGCTATATGTTCCCCAGAGACATAATAAAATAATTATTGAAATTTGAAAAGATGACATGTTTTTAATGGTTTGGGTTTGGATGCTATATGTTCCCTAGAGACATAATAAAATAATTATTGAAATTTGAAAAAATGACTAAACATTTTATGTTTTTAAATGTTTTGAGTTTTTTATTATTGAAATTTAGTTACATAATTTTTATTAAAATAAAAATTATAATTTTGGATTTGATAAAATTGTTGTATTTAATGTAAAATCAATTCAATATCTTAAATATATGAATATCTATGAATATTTATTGTAACCAAATTATATAATAATAGCATCCAATATTTCATCGTCAACTTGTCCTGATGATGAACCACACTTGTTGGTTCGAAACGCGTCGACAATTGATTTATCTTGTGATTTACGCCGAAGAATTTCTCTTAAACTTGATATGGATCACAGAAGCCTCAATTCAATAATTTCAAATTCTATTAATTAAAAAAAAACAACGTGCCTTCCCATTATTTTAAGCAGTAAACAAAAAAAATCAATCCATAATAACTTTAAAATTATTATTTCTTAAATAAATTATATTTTATCTTTACATTAATTGATAGTAATTAGTAATTGTTATCCTAATTTAAGGTTTAGAATTATTAATATTCTTGTGGTGAGAATTTTGAATTTCAACTATGCTAAATTTTGGAAATGGAAGAAGGTTTATATATATATATATATAATTATTTTATTTCAATATAATTTGTATATTGAAATCATTGTTTATATATATATATATATAATTATAATTATTTTATTTCAATAGTAATTTGTGATCATTGAAATCATTGTTTTTAATATAAAATTGGATTCAATAGGCTCATATACCTTTAGCACAACTTTATTTTGTATATCTAATGAATAGTATAGTAATCTCATTCATGCAAAATGATTATTGAGACAAAAAAAATCTCAATTTCCCTTCCCATTATTTTGAGTGATAAGAAAAAATCAAATTCATAGATATTTAGACTATATTTTAGAAATATATCAAATGTTTTGGGTGGACACTCCACCCATCATGAGAGGATCCAAATGAAGCTCCTCGATGATAAGTGGAATGTTCACTTGAAATGTTGGGCATGTTTCTAAACTCTAACATAGTTCATATCCAAAATATCATGCACTTATGACTAAATGTGAAAATCTACAACCTCAGTTATTAATATCTTCTTTAAAAGTGTTAGTGAACAATAATACAAGACTAAAGCATTATAATGCATATCCAAAACTAAATTTTATACAAATACTTGAAAAATGTGAACAATATTGAAAGCAAAAGCATTATAGAAGATATCCAGAACTAAATCTTACACAAATACTTTTCAAAAGCATAGGTATAAGTCCATCGCCTTCTAGTGTTATAGTAGCTCAAAGTATTTTGACCTTCAAGATATGGATGCATGGCCTTTCACTCTCATTATCATCCCATTTTCATCATAACTTATTAGTTGAATAGTTTAACATGCAAGGGATTATTTTTCAATTTTCAAGCTTTAAGTTATTTTTTTACATATCCTTAGAAAGTAGTGGAACAAACCAGGTCTCAAGGATATGTAACAACATACATAGAATAGCATGGATTGAGGATCCATGGTAAATGATTCATATGTTCGTTTAAGGACTTATTCAAGGATTATGAGTTTGAGAAGTTACAACAGTATCCCAAGGCACTTGTTTTTCATCCTTGACCATGATCAAAGCCTTGACTCAAATCATTATTCCCCAAAACACCTATTACCTTCCATGGAAAATTTCTTGGGGCCCACAATATTTCGATGGTAATGTGTAAGCTTGTACTAGATTCATCGGAAGTTCCTTTATTTCATTGTAAGAGAGTGTTGATCTCCATGATGGCTAAGTAAAAAATGAACATCTAGAGATCTCCCTTTTGTTGAGATTACAATATATGTAATCACATTATTGACCATTATAAGCATAAGTGATACATAAATCATTACCTTTTATGGCTATATTTCAACTATGTGCAATCCTTATGGAGAGGATTGAACTTGAGATCCCTACTTTTTCATTTAACTCACTATAGAAAAAGGAAACAATGTGCACTTTCAAGTTTTGGGACTTTTTTCAATGTCGCAAAGGATGGCTGGTCCACATATGGGACACTAGGATGCCCTAACCTCTCTCTTGTCTCACATGCTTCCATGCACATCACTTTTTTGGTAATATCAAATGATTTGTGCACCCTTGGCCTCGTCCAACATCACTTTCTCCATGTCATTCACATTGTTGATACATGTCCCTCTTTTTCTTGGCACATGAGCTCTCTCTTTCCTAGCGTGTTTGTCTTCCCATTGCCGTGTGCTTGAATGATACCTATTATATTCCATTCACTAAGAGTAGGGTTATTGAGAAAGTTGACCTTTCATTGGTTCCCTTTTTCTTCATCGATTTCCTTTCCTTTGTAACCCTTTTTTTATGTGCTCGATAGACACAAAATTCGTTGCACAACTAGCTAGAGATGATATTGCTTGATTATTATTCTTAAGTGGGTGTTTCTTCTTCACCAATCACAAGATTTCCATATAATTTCTCCTTTGATAAACAACCCTTTACTTTTATACACTTTTATGACCCTCCCACTTTACTCAGTAACCCATTCATGTTTTGTTTAGTCAATGAGAGTTTGTTTGTTTGACAATCTTGAATAAACCCTCAACTCCATTTCCATGACGACATATCCATTTGTTTAGTGATCCGATATTTAGATGCATTATTTTACTTTTCCTTTCTCTCCTGTGTTTATAGAGCTTACATTTCCATTATTAAAGACTATATGAGGATCTTTTCCAACCTATTTATATTGGGCATTTTCAAATAATGATACACATGTTAATTACACCAAAGAAACTCTTTTAAGGGGTGGACTTCTCAAACATTTTTGTCTATCCACATCCAATCATTGGTTGACATTTTATTTTATTTGTATTCAATTGAGAACTGCCACTTGTCACCAAAAACTACAATATGTCATCATCCCAAACATGTCAATGTCAATGTTAAGGTTGTAGAGGGCCCAGGAAGACAAGAAATTCATAAGAAACAAAGATATATTTTTACAAATATTTCAACAACATAGGATACATCAATGAAATGCTACAAAAATCTTGGACGAGGTTCTAGTATCGAGAGAGGGTGGGGAAAGGTTGTCACCATCCTACCAGGCCACATGGCTAAGGGACGTGGCAACACACCCCCATAATTTCTTTGTTCACATTGAATGCAATCGACACAAGAGAGTTCCCCACTTAAACATCCTATGTCTCATACAAACATAAAATAATTTGCAATCTTATTTTTCTGATGGACTCCAAAACATGTAAATGGATCCTCAAACTCTAAAAGGCGTCTGTCCCACCTAGTGTGATTAGTTCTCTACTGCAACTGTAACAACCCTGGTGAAAATTCCATGTAATAAAAATTAATAAAGGAAAAAATAATTACGTGGTTGATGGGACACTTATTCCAAGCTGAATGTTGGGCAAAAAATCCTAGTGGGTGTTTATTCAGTTTATTATGGCTAAGGTAATGGATAAGGCTTTGGAAAGGAAAAATGACACTTTTGACACATTTATTAATGAAAACAATGGAAATTAGGTGAAAAGGAAGGTGGAAGGTCATAGGTTGCATGTGAGGAGGAAATTGAAGGAAAATAATGGAAAATGAAGAAAATAGAGGCCTAATTGATAAAAAAGCTTATGAGGATTAGTTTGTAACTTTTTGTCAGTATAGTTTCAGAGTTCTCTCATTATTCTCTCTCTCTCACACTCTTGCACACTTAGAGCTTTTTTGGAGCACTTTGTCATTGGATCAAGAAAGGAAAAGAAGGAAAGAGGAAGGAAGGGACAAGCAAGGAAGAGTAGGATCAAGAAGCATCAAGATTCTTTACAGGTATTGTTTTGCATGTGTGTTTTCATTGCTAGTTTTGGCATGCTTGGTATTACATTTGGTTCTTTTTCTATTATGGCATGGGTTTTTCCAGGTGTGATAGTGTTTTCAGCCTAGCCTTGAAATTTCCGGATAGTCATGGTGTGATGGGGTTCTCATGTTTTGGTTGAGATGGATTGCCGAATGGATTCAAAGCTAAGTGAGGTGGGTATCTCAATAATAGAACACATGACCTAGTAACCCCTGAACTGAAATGTGGGTTATGGTAAAGCCAGATTTTTTGTTACCTCGGTGGGCCTAGGAATCCTCGACCAATGAATGACGAGATATACAGTAAATCCTAAAGGTGGTTGCTCTCCATTAGGCCAAGTAATCCCAGGATGTTATATTTGGTAAAGCTTGGAGAGTGGGTGTCAGTTTAGGACCTTGTGATCTAGTGTGTATTGCGGTAAAGGTTGAGAGACTAGGAGACAAGAAAATTCCTCACAGTGTAGGTGGAGAAATCCAATGGAATCCATGCTTGTTTTGGCCTAGTGATTTGGTGGAGATCATGATAAAGCCTATTATTACATTATTATTGTGTTGGCCTAGTGATCGGGATGGATTATGGTAAATCCTAGTTTCTATTGATGGCGGTGAGGTGGTTTAGCCTCGGTATGCCCTGGTTGGTTCTTTTGGTTTGAGTCCCACATTCATGCTTAGAATATGGCACGAGGGTGAATGGTTGAAGAGAGAATTGGCTAAGCCATTCTATGGTCGGGTGGAACGTGGTAGTCCTATCCCAGGTTCGATTTTGCATTCATTAATAAGACGTTCTCTCCTTGATATCCCATGTATAAATGTATTGGTTTTATATGTGGAATTTATGGTTGATGTATCCTTGATATTTCTGTTTTTATTATGCTGGTTATAAGCATGTATTATGACAGTGGTGATGTATGGATTTCCTCATGTTTTTATTTGGAAATGAATGAACAATGTATGTATGACCTAATAGATGATAATGCAACTAATGATATAAGGGAACAATGCTTCTTAGCGATTCTAAAATAAGTATGAGACCCTTATGCTTAATTTTGTTGTTTACACACATAGAGTACATATTTCTGATATTTTTTTTACAAAATTCTTGTCATGGTTAGTAGGCATCGATTCAATCCCTTGTGCAAGTAATTGCATTTGTATCATCATTACCTTGTTATATTTTTGTTTTGAAATTGTCATTTAATTCTGGGTAGTGACCTGGGCTCTAGGCCTTAAAAAGTGGCTCAAATCCTAGGGACATTGGCACAACACTGAGAAAAATTTTCCCTAAACGTTGGCATGCCATGCTATGGGAGCGTATAGAGCCCTCTAGATGCAGGCATGCCCATATCATGGGAGAGTCCGGGGGTTAATTGGTCTAAAAAATTAGTGGGACTTAGGGGTTGGTTTCTAAGAAGGTTAAGATGGTTCCTGGGAGTCCTCATGTAACACCCTCCTCCCACATCTACCCAAGAAACTAGAAAACTAGGGTAAACATGTGACAAGAAGTTACTATGATATGATTTGACCTCCTAAGTCATGTTAAGGAAGTGGAATTGATGGAAATACACCATACATACCTTCAACATCAGTAATAGGAACCCTAGGAACCATCCCAACCATTTGGCTAACCAACCCCTAGGTCCCACTGAGGTTTTAGACTTCTTGACCTATGGACACTCCTATGTTATGGGCATACTAGCATCCAGAGAGCTCTAGACGCTCCCACAATCTTGCATGCCTGTGTTCAAGGACTATTTCTAGCAAACCTATGCCAGAGTCCAAGGAATTTAAGCCACTTTTTAAGCCTAGAATTTCGGTCACTACCCAGAACTTGTTGTAACTTCTAAAATCCATTAAACACGTGATGATAAGACTATTAAACCAAAAAATAACTCCAAGACTAGGCCCAACCATCCCGAACCATGATTGACATTCTGTCAAATAGTTGGCATCAATGTAATGTATAGGTGTAAACAATAGATCTAATCATAGGGGTTTCATACTTATATGAGATTCTCTATGAAGCATTGTTTCCTTATCACATTAGTTGTAGTTTCATCCATTAGGCCATAGATACATTGTTCATTCATATACAAGTAAAAACATGATGGGATCCATACATAGCCGTTGTCATAATACACATTCATAACCAACGTAATAACAACAGAAATATGAAGGAAACAACAACCATATAATCCACATATAAACAAGTATAATAATCATGAGATAACAAGGATAAATAACCTCATATTAATGATGCAAAACCCAACTTGGTATGGGACTACCACGTTCCACCCGGTCGTAGAATGGATGAGCCAAATCTCTCTTCAGCCATTCACCCCCGTGCCATATTCCAAGCATGAATGTGGGATCTCATAAAACACATCAATCTAAAACCATCCATGGCTTCTAGAGGCCACCCACCTCAACCCATCAAACTGTGATTCCACCTCACAGTTGGACATCACAAAACCATCATTAGATTGGTCTCTATCTAAGCCTTCCAGGGCTCTAAAGCATTTGTTCCAACCAAGGCTCCAGGGCTCAACCCACAAATACCCCCAAGCTCCAAAGAGTTTGTCCAATCAAGGCTCCAGGTCTAGTAACTCAACCCACCAAGGGCTCCAGAGCATTTGTCCAACCAAGGCTCCAGGACTAATAACTCAACCCAAGTTGTTACAGGGCTCCAGAGCGTTTGTCCAACCAAGGCTCCAAGAAATAGTAACTCAACCCAAGCTAAGGAAACATGAGAACCAACTAGAAAGCAAAGAAAATGAACCCACAACACCATCATTATCCAGGAAATGGAAAGGCTAGGAAAATCCACTATCAATCCAGGAAATCCTACATGCCAGTGACAGATCATGACCAATAATCCACATGTATATTCCATGCATGCCAAAACTAGTGAGGAAAATATACACGCAACTCAGTACCTGCAAGCCAAATTTGTTGTAGTTGTTAATCATGATGCCCTCTTAAGCTTTCCAGATCTTCCTTTACCTTCTTTCTCTAAAATCCAAGTATCCACACCCTCCAAGTGGGCTCTAAGAAATCTGTAAGTGTCCAAGAGTATGAATGAGAGAGAGAGAGAGAGAGCTCCAAAATTGAATTGACCAAGCTTGCACTGACCAAGCCTGCCCACTGATCCTCAGAAACATTTTTAACAATGAAGCCTCTATTTTCTTCATTTTCCATTATTTTCTTTCATTTTCCTCCTCACGTGCAACCTGTGACCTTTCAACTTCCTTTTTCTCCTAATTTCCATTATTTTCATAAATTAATGTGCCAAAATGCCATTTTTCCTTTCCAAATCCTTTTCCAGTGCCTTTGCCAATTTCCTTTTCCATTAATAATTTAATGAACACCCATACTAGGATGTATTACCCACCATTCAGCTTAGAATACATTTCCCATCAACCGTGGTCTTATATATTTTTACATGGATTTTTTAACCAGGGCTGTTACAGAACCCTCCCCCTTAGGGGAACACTATCCTTGGTGTCCAATGACATCTACAACCAATAAGACCATTGAAAACAAAACATACTGTGCATGGAGCTTTATAATATAGCTCGTTGTAGTATTTACAGTGACCATTTGCTAAAACATGACAAACATACCATTTACTAGAGCTTTATAACACAACTCATTACGATATTTACAATAATAACCACTTATACACACATACACATTTGCTTCACCTAGAAAATAATCATACTGTCTATGGATATTTATAATCCATATCGATATAGTATTTACAATAATACACACATATACACATATGCACATTTTCTCAACCAACAAATAAAAGGATACGATGCCTGAATTTGCAACAAGGGAATCGAGAGGCCCACACCTCCACCATCAAAGTAATACCAGGATTCACCTCCTTCCTAGAAAATCTAGAATCCACTATAAAGTCAAAGTTGCATCCAATGTCCACCGCTATAATCCTGCACCACTTGTCCTCTCAACAAACAATTATCGACTCATTATTCTAGGGCACACTCCCAATATGCATTTGATTTTATCTAGCAACACTAATAACCAAAAAAAATCCATCCACGACCTACCCTACTCTGCTACACAATCCCTCAAGAAATTTGGTCACCCCCTTCCGTGTATTCACACACCTTCCAAGGTATTATGGACCCCCATCTTGGGTAGTCCATCCCTTGGCAAGGATTCCTCACATCGAAAGATATAAAAACCAAGATATATCCTACCTCAACCATCATACCAGTCATAGCATGCTCATGGAAATCAATAGACACTATTGGGTACCACTGTCCCAAAATATCTCTACTCCTGAATACTTTACCAACATATTACTGCATTTTCCAATTCCTTTTGTTGTTGAAAATTCATGCACTTGATTTCAACCACCCAACCGGGCATGTTCATGCATTCCTGTACCAAGCACATAATTCCCATTAGATTTAAAATAAATTGAAATAACTTCAAATCATACATCATTGGTAGCTCATCAATAAGGTACACTTGCAATTCTCTTCACTTCTTGTCACAAGTCAATCTAGCATCTTTGACCAAATCATCATGTATAAACATATCACACCAGGTTAGCTCAAAACACAACCATCATAGATCAAAATAATGAATTACATGTAATCATCATAAACCATAATTATAGATCACATGCATAATAAAACTAAAATAAAATCTTGATACTTATCTTTTAATCAATCATTAGCTTCTAGCTTTGTCTTTATTTAGTATGCACTCTGGATCAGTTACCACACCCGAAAAACACCTGATGTTTTCTCCTCAACCAAGTGCACCTACACCTGACATACCACACCATGCAATACATGCACCTACACCTAACATACCACACATAGATCTACAACCAGTGTACAACACAACACAATACATACACCTACACTTACTGTAAACCACCACAGAATACATCTACACCCAATGTACAACACCACACAATACATATACGTACACAGAGTACAACTTAATGAATACACATGTCATGATACTATTACTTCACAATGCACTTACATAGTACCACACACCCACAACACAACATGTACAACACGCACACAATACCACATGTACACCAGTACCATATGTATAATATGTACACAATGCCACATGTACAAAGAACCACCTATACAATGTGTGCATAGCATCAGATGTACATGGCGCCACCTGCACAACATGTACACAACACCACATGTACATCGTACCACCTATACATCGTGTACACAATACCACATGTACACAATAACACATGCATGACATGTACACGACACCACATGCTCACAACACCACTTGGACAATCATGCACACCATACCATATGTTCATAGCACCATATATACAACATGCACACAACACTATATGTACATAGCACTGCATATACAACATGTACATAGTACCCTATGTACACAACACTACATATCCAACATGCACACAACACCACATATCCATCATGCACACATTACAATATGTACACAACACCGCATATCCAACATGTACATAACACCATTTATACCCATCACTACATATGCAACATTCACACAACACTATATGTACCACCCTGTACATAACATTGCATAAACAACATGTACACACACTATATATGCACAACACTGCATGTGCACAACATCACAGATGCAACATGTACAACATATACAACATATGCACAACATTATGACTACACTTCCAAAACCACACTACCTCTATGAAGCAACCTTGCTTCCATTGTCTCTCTGCCATCCATGCTTATCCTAACATGTTGCAGACCACACTGCTTTCGTTTCACTAATGTTTCCCTCAGTATGTCATGTCCATAACATAAACATAATATAATGACATAATATGAATTCATATCCACATGATAATGACCTCGTAGATTTGTCAGGACTAATATTCCCACTTGATTCCTCATAAACGAGGAACCTCTTCATGCCATTCATATGCATAGGAAATCATTCCTCCGCAAGAATGATCCCTGAAAACCCTGTCATACAATGACATAGATATGTGGATACATACATACATATACATAAACATTAGCGTAAAACAATCATTATGCATGGCAACCCTGTCATACATGACATACATATAGACATACATGTATACATATATAAACATCAACATAATCATGAACATAACATAATTACCTAATATTATAAATCAAGGTTAAGAGAAATCCCTTTACGCGTGCAACACATGTGCAACATCGAGAACAATAGTTCCCAACATAGCCAAAGCATCTGACGCCTCAAATCCATTTACCTTCCTTTCCTATTACCTTTCTCATGACTGTCCTGCCATCGTCCATTATCCTAATGGAAAAAACCAATCCAATTGGATGTCACATTCTTTCCTTCAACTTCCCTTTACTCATGCGTTGAGCTTCATCCAGGTCTTACCCTCTTGACGGTACCACACAACTCTCCTTGAGCTCCGTTAACTTTCCTTTTTCCCAACCAATTTCCAAGACTCAAAACTTAAAAGGTAATCACAAGAAACAAACAAGAAGAAAACCATGAAAACCAATAACAATATGACACCACAAACAAAGTGGCATGATCATGCACTAGACATAACAAAACTACAAATCAAGTGCAAGCAAATCATAAAATACCAAAATCACAAGACTATCAATAGACACAACGAATCAATCCCCATGGTTCACAGTGCTTCCAAAGGAAATTTCAACCTAAGCCTTCTTCAAGATTTCATGGTAGTCTCTTTTCCATGCAATCCCTCGCATCATATTGCCATGAACACATAACTATCAATGCATAAATAAACATAACAACACACTAGTTACCTTACCTTGTTATGCCAAGCACATTGCCTTATAACTGAACACATCCATGCCATCCCTCAAAGGACTCTAATTGCTTGACGGGTCCAGCTATAATTAGAACTAGTTGATATACCTATCAAATACATGTTCATGAATATAACAAATATCCAAATAATGTCAGAAAAATTCAAGGTTAAGAAGACTTCCTGTATGCAAAGCACTCATTTAGGGTTTCCAAACATAGCCAAAGGAATTCTTGTCCAATTCCTTTCTTTTACCTTTTTACCTTGTTGCAATCGATGCTTACTATGTACTGTCACGTCACCCAATTGTTAGTTATTTAAACACATCAATTGTTACCTTGTCATGATAATACCAACCATGCTTCCTGTAACTATTTACATATGTCAACCACATGTTCCCAATATCAATACAATCATATCTATCAATTTGAAATCGAACTTTACAAAGACTAACAATCATGTCATAATCCATAGTCCACTCATATTCATTAGACATAATACTACAACTATCAACTACTTACACTCAAGTACATATCAATTGTCTCAACACTTATGTGTTAGTACAATCATCTTAAAACATGATCATTGGAACACATACTCATATCATGCAATTCATCAAACATTCAACCAACTTGCAAACATACCATGTTAAATAAATCAAATAGATGACATAATAAACACCAAACAATCAAACGCCAGATACACGACATAATCAAACATTCAAGTACAAAGTATACGACATAAACAAGTTCATACCTTAATGTATCTCAGGGGAGGTAATATTGTCTACACAATCAATCCAGATTAACACAATATAACTTCACAACATATCAACTCAACCACAAATAAGATCATGATATCCATAAGAGTAGCTAACTAACATGTTCACATCATAAGCTCATAAACACTTGTCATTCATGCATAACAATCATGTATGTATAATCATTCTATATTAGTATTCCATAATATCACAACATATTAACTCATACCTAAATGTCATAACCTTAACCATTTTCATAGACTAATCCAAATTAGTATGATACATATAATATCAAGATCTTAATGTAATAACCCTAATCATCAAGTTACTAGCACTATATATAAAATTTCTCATCAACAAAATATAACATATAACATAATCATAACAAGTTATCTAACATAAAACAACAATGGCAATGCATACAAACACAAGTTACTATCATTCATGAATATCCAACACATGTGCATATGAATACACTAATCAACTAGCATCTATCATGTATGTAACCATAACATTAATAGAATGAAAGGAATACACATAACCATAATGCATATAACAAACATTAACCAACATACCTGCATGCCCAACATACAAACCTATATGAAGACATGCTCTTGCCCCAAAGTCGACGTTGCAACTTCACTTTGATGATCTGCATCTCCTGCTCTATCTCAACCAACACATCAACATCATAATAACCAACAACATCATGATGACCTAAAATGCATACGGTGATCTAGATTTAAAGAGGAATGCAACAAATTACATATATAACCATAAATACAGAGATGCAGTAGAAATAACACTTCATTTCATTAATATCAAAATACTGAAGTATGCTTACAAACATAATGGAAATAAGACTAGCTCGGGTGATGGTAGCTTATCTCTGAGAAGAGATGTGGTGGCTACATGCCTCTGAACTGAGTTACAATGAGGTTCAAGGGCCTTTTTATTATTGAACAATAAGAGAAAAACCTAAACAAGCAAAACCCTAACATGAGGAGATGTAACACCAAGAGTTTATGGACCCCATTGGCGTTATATGGGCATCCAACTTCCCAGGGTCATAACTTGGTCATATTATCTTCATTTGATGCATATGATACCTCATTAGAAAGATCTCTCCAAGGACTACAACTACTAACATGATTTCCATAGCAATTAGTGATTTCTATGGAAATCACGTCAGCAGTTGTAGTCCTCAGAGAGATATTTCCAACGAGGTATCATACACATCAAATGGAGATAATATGACCAAGTTTGACCCTAGGAAGTTACCTACCCAACTAACCCCAACGGGGCCCATAAACTCTTGGTGTTACATCTCCTCAGGTTAAGGTTTTGGTTGTTTAAGGTTTTCTCTTATTATCAATAATAAAAAGGCCCTTGAGCCTCATTGTAACTTAGTTCAAAGGCATGTACCGACCACATCTCTTCTTAGTGATAAGCTACCATTGCCCGAGCTAGTCTTATTTCCATTTTGTTTCTAAGCATATTTCAGTATTTTGATATTAATGAAATGAAGTGTAATTTTTGTTGCATCTCTTTATTTATGGTTATATTTGTAATTTGTTTTGTTCCTCTTTAAATCTGAATCAGTGGTATCAGAGCGGTCTGATCTTTCTTTGTTTTTATTTGCATGTCCCCAACGAGGTTAGGAAATAAGGAGTTAGGGCTTGAACTGGTCAAACCTTTGCAAGAATATCCTCACAAATCTTGACGACCTCCCATGGTGGATGTAAATAAAGACGAAGGGGCAGGAGATCCTATCAAAATCTTGCTCGAAGAAGCCCTCGAGCAATAAAGGAACGCGATGATGGAAATTTTTTCCAGATCCTTCAGCGACTACCCAGGGGCGACGCATTTACTTCTAGCAACTACTCTAGAAGCGCCACACCCTTTAAGGTACAAGTTAACTTTGACATTCCCATATTTGAGGGTCAGATAGATGTGAATGTAATATATAAATGGTTAAATATGCTCGAAGGATATTTTTTTGTTCATAATTTTTCCAGTTGGGAAAATATCACTTTTTCACTTCTCAAGCCACCCACCACGTCAAGGATTGGTGGGAAACCTACAGTGAGTCTGAGGATGAAAGTATGGCTTCATTGTTTTCATCCTCACCCACTTGGAATTCATTCTTGGATGCCATCAAGGAGTAGTACTACCCTATCGGAAGCTATGGGGATAAATACATAAAGTGGACCATGCTACGACATGGAAGGGACGAAGACGTTTTTGAGTTTACCAATATTTTTCATACCTTTCGCACGGAGTTGGGTATCAAGGATTATTAGCAGCATTTGGTACTCAAATACCGCGACTGCTTACACAGGTACATCCAGGACGATATGGAGTTCTTGGACATCTCCTCGCTTGACATGGTGTACCGATATGTTGTCAAGATTGAGTAGAAGTTTAAACAACAAAAGTGAGACTTTGGATTTGCGAATCCGAAGAACAAAGGACAAAGCCAAGGTGGGGTGACCCAAGACAACCTGTCGAATCTACAAGAAAATAACACCACCACGAAGTCAAAAAGGACACAGGAAAGTGGTGTGAGTTCCATCAAAGCCCCACTCACAACACAAGTGAGTGTCAGGCCAAGCAATCACTGGTGGCCGAGTTGAAGGTTTCAAAATCAGATGCATGTTCCGATGCTAAGTGAGAACCCGAAAAGAGGAATGACAAAGGGAAGTAGATTATTGATGCGGATCCTAGTGCCATGGTTGCCAACCACCAATATCCAGAAGAATGATCCCGAAGGTCCGGAGGAGGGGGAGCGTCTTTTCCACCCACAAGTGTGGGTGAAGGGTTCGTCGCTGCAATTCATTATCGAAAGTGGCAGCCAAAAGAACCTCATTTTAGCAGAGGTTGTGAAGAGGTTGGGCCTACTAACCATACCACACTCGCAATCATACGACATTAGGTGTCTTCATCAAGGATGAGATCTCCAAGTCAGCTCGCAGTGACGCCTTCCCTATAGCATCAAGCCCTTCACAGATGAGATATTTTGTGATGTTTCTCCTCTCGACATTTGTGATGTATTATTAGGACAACCACACTTTTGGAAGAGGCATCTTGTATATGAGTCTAGACCTTGCTTTGTGATTATTTCTTTGGGTAATACATTATAGAAGATACCAGAGGTACCCCCACCTACCGCCACCTCCTTGATCTCTACTAATAAATGTAGCAAGATCATCTCCCACACTAGGAAATTTATTTTCTTTCTAGTTCTCTCTTAAAGTAAGGGGAAGATTGTAGCAACATCCATGGTCGTCGGGAAGGGTTCGTCCACATAGCAGAAGTAGGTGGATATGGTCATGAAAGAATATTGGGACATCTTCTCCTTACCCTCAAGGGTACCATTTCACTGTGAGGTCAAGCATTTGTTCTATCTAACTCCCAGAGAACCTCTACCCAATGGGCTGATATCTTGCTGCTCCATTGTGGAAAATTCCAAGTACAAGCAGTGACATGATCAGCATCGGGTGCCACACAAGTTTCAGGTGGGCGACAAAGTTCGGTTGCATTTGCAGAAAGAACACCTTAGAAGAGCCCATCAGAATCTCATACCACTATGATATGGTCCTTACACAATTACCAAGGTTGTGGGAAATAATTCTTTGGAGCCCATTCCTTGGCTTGCACCGAGTTTTCAATGTGGATCACCCTAGACCATGCTTCCCACCATTACTAGACACGTCAAAGATTGCAGAATATCTTACCAGGGACCAGTTTCAACAGAAATTTCCTCACTCCAGGGAGGTTCTTCACGTAATGGGGACCATTGCTTCCTAAGGGGGGAGGAATGATCTAGGTGGATATTCATGGCCACTCGCCTATTCCACCTAGACCCCCCAGTTAGTTTCATATATTTCCTTAATTGTAGCAAAATTTACTATTTTTGGTAGTTTTTTGGGTCTTGAACTTCCAGAGCTGTTTTGAGTCCCTAAATGAAATTTTTTTGGCACAATAGCAATTGGCCGATTTCCATTTTGCAAAAAAAAATTCGTGTAGGGCCTCAAAATGATTGTGGAAGTTCAGGACTCGAAAAATTGCCAAAAATAGTAAACTGTGCCACAATTAAGGAAACAGATGAAACTGACTGGGTGGTCTAGTTGGAATAAGCAGGTGGCCACCAATATCCACCTAGATCATACAATGACCTCAAAATTCATGTTCGACCTACTATACATGCATAACAATAACCATGACAATGCATGCATAATAGCATATGGACACCGACATGCATAACAAATGCATATACACCCATACACTCATGACAACACATCCTACAACAACACCATCAACCTTCACATGGAGACATCACTACAACCATGATCAACACCATGCAAATGCAACAAGCAAATGGACTATAAGCATAAGGAACACCTATGCAACTAATAGGAATGCATGACCAACAAACCGCACATCTAGTCCGAGGGGTGAACCATGCTCTGATACCACTCTGTAACACCCTTCTCCCACATCTACCCAATAACTCGACCAACCAGGGTAAACATGTGACAAGAAGTTACTATGATATGATTTGACCTCCTAAGTCATGTTAAGGAAGTGGAACCAATGGAAACACACCATATAGACTTTCAACATCAGCAATAGGAACCCTACGACCTATCCCAACCTTTCTACTAACCAACACCTATGTCCCATTGAGGTTTTAGACCTCTTGACCTCTAGACGCTCCCATGCTATGGGCATGCCACCATCCAAAGATCTTTGGATGCTCCCATAAGTCTACATTCTTGTGTCCAAGGACAATTTCCAATAGACCTCTGCCAGAGTCCGGGGAATTTAAGGCACTTTTCAAGCATATAATTATGGCCACTACCCATAACCTGATGTAAATTCTGAAATCCATTAAACACGCAATGACAAGACTAATAAACCAAAAACTAACTCCATGACTAGGTCTGACCATCCCCAACCAGGACTTGTATGTTTTAACCCTGTACAGAAATTACCTGCATACGAATTCTAAAACACAGAAAATAAACAATGCGAGAGCATAACACATAAAACACATATACACAGAGATTTCCCCTAGATCCCAAAACCGGGACTACCAGCTTGATTTTTCATTATGTTTCTTTCAATGTTATAATACATATTTATACATGTTGAAGCATCCAATACCATGGACTGAAAACCATCGCATCCAATACCATGGACCGAAAACCATCGTGTCCAAAAACATGTGTGAAAATCATGCACAAAACCATAGGTGGGTCCACCCATCCTAACATAGGGTCCAAAACCAAAATTTTCCAGGGCGTTGCCCTAGACCCCATAAAGTGGGGTTACGGGTACGCCTGAAACCCCCTGTGACACCCCCCCTAACCCCTCGGTTAACTACATGGGCTAGTCGTGGAAAGAATATAACACAACCCAACATTCTCCCACTTATTGTTTTCTTTCTACAGGGGACCAGAAGAGAGCTTAGTCATTTTTCCAGCCCTGAAACACCCATTGCCTCTCTACACCAAGAGAAATTCTCAGAGCTCACAGATTTTGTCAATGCATCTGCAATATTCTTAAAAGTTTCCACCTTTACCAAAAACACCTTTTTGTCTTCTATCATATCCCTCACAAAGTGATACTGAACATAAATGTGCTTTGTCTTTGAATGATATGCAGGGTTCTTTGCTAAGAAAATTGCACTTTGTCTGTCACAGTCTATCCTTATAGCTTCTTGTACTAACCCCATACTTGAACACAATCTCTGCAACCAAACTGCTTCCTTGCTTGCATGAGTGGTTGCCATGTATTCTGCCTTTGTAGTTGATAGTGCCACTACAGATTGTTTCTTACTCATCCAACTGACTGCACCTCCAAATAGGTTAAACACATACCCACTTGTAGATCTTCTCTAATCCAGATCTCCAGCCCAGTCTGCATCAACAAAGTCATGGATATCCAACACTCTGTCCAATCCTGGTCTTCCTTAGTAGCACAAACCATAATCACTAGTGCCACACAAATACCTGAAAACCCACTTCACTGTTGTCCAATGCTCCTTCCCTGATTTTGACATAAACCTGCTCAATACTCCCATTACATGTTTAATGTCTAGTCTAGTACAGACCATTGCATACATCAAGCTACCGACTACACTTGCATATGGAACACGGGACATGTCCTCTTCCTCTTCTTATGTCTTGGGATACTATTCAGCAGATAACCTCACACCTACAGGAATAGGAACCTTCACCGATTTACTATCCTGCATATTAAACCTCTGCAGTATTGTCTCAACATGCTTCCTCTGGTTTAACCAAAGCTTCCTCTTTTCTTGATCTCTTTTAATTTCCATTCCCAAAATATAGTTTGCAGCACCAGGATCTTTCATGTCGAATTTGGAGGACAATTGGGTCTTCAAATCCTAGATAATTTCTTTGTCATTTCCAACTAGCAACATATGATCCACATACAAGACCAGATAAATAACACAGTCACCAATTAATTTAAAATACACACAATGATCTGCTTTTGTTCTAGTGAAGCCAAGTCCCCGTATAAATGTATCAAATTTCAGATACCACATCCTTGGTGACTGTTTTAACCCATACAGAGACTTCTTTAACTTGCATACTAGTTCTTTCTTACCCTTCACCACAAAGCCTTCGGGTTGCTTCATGTATATTTCCTCTTCTAGATCCCTATGAAGAAATGTTGTCTTCACATCCATCTGTTCTACCTCAAAATCAAAAGTAGCAGCAACAGATAAAAGTAATCTAATAGAAGTTACCTTGGCAATAGGAGAAAAAGTATCACCAAAATCAATTCCCGACACTTGGGAATAACCTTTTGCTACCAACTGAGCTTTGTATTTCTCCACCTTTCCTTCTTCATTTGTCTTCTTCTTGAACACCCATTTGCTGCCAATAGGTTTCCTTCAAGCCAGCAACTCCACCAGATCCCAAGCCTCATTTTTGTGCAAAGATGCCATTTCATCAACCATGGCCTCTTTCCAAAGTTTTCCATCCTCTGAATATACTGCTTCCTTCACAGTTTTGGGATCATCGTCAGTAATAGATAAAGCAAAATTTGAACAGAAAGCAAATGGACTATACCTTTCTAGCTGCCTTCTTTCTTGAACTGATCTTCTCACACACGGAGTTTGTGGCTCTTCATTTTCTTATTCATCCTCTGCTGTAGAGTCTGATTCTTCCTCCTTAAGCTCAAACTCTATCTTCTCAGGTTCCTTTGGTTGGACTTCATGTTTAATAACATCTTTTACCTCTCTGAACACCACATATCGGCTGTACACAACCTTCGTGTGACTAGGTTCCAAAGCTTATAACCCTTTAAACCATCCTTATACCCAATAAAGATGCACTTTTCAGATTTACTATCCACCTTGGTTCTTTTCTCCTTTGGAACATGTACATATGCATCACATCCAAATACTCTCAGATGTGAAAGAGAGGGTTTCTTACCAGTCCATACCTCTTTTGGAGTCTTATCCTCCAACGCTGATGAAGGTGACATGTTGACCAGGTAACATGCAATATCCATTGCCTCTGCCCAAAATTCCTGTCCTAACCCGGCACCACTGAGCATGCTTCTTGACCTTTCCATCAATGTTTTATTCATTCTTTCTGCAACTCCATTTTGCTGAGGTGTATATGGAGTAGTCTTCTATCATGCTATACCACACTTCTTACAGAATTCTTCAAATTCCTTGCCGCAAAACTCTCCACCATTATCTGTCCTCAACACCTTTATCTTCTTCTCTGTATGATTTTCCATGAGAGCCTTAAATTCTTTAAACCTGCCAAAGGCTTCAGATTTCTTCTTAAGGAAATATATCCATGTGTTCCTTGAGAAGTCATCTATAAATGATGTATAGTACATAGACTTACCCAGTGATGAAACCTTTGCAGGTCCAAACACATCATTGTGCACAATTTCTAATATCTATTTCGCCCTCTTACTACGAGAGGGGAAACTCATCCGATTCTGCTTCCCATACACACAATTTTCACAAAACTCAAAATCCAGAGAGCTATTACTCATACCTTCTACCATACCTTTACCATGAAGTATTCGAAGGCCTTCTCTCCAATATTTCCAAGCCTTTGATGCCACAACATGGTCTTCTCTCCAGAGAGCACTAGATTTTCTGCTCCACTTTTAGGAACCACAGAACTGTTGCACCCATCAATAACAATGCTACCTTGCAGCTTGTACAGAGTTCCAATTTGAACTCCCCGCATCAATATCAGTGCTCCCTGAACCATTTTGCAGGTATCCTTCTTGAACACTATTTTTACACCTGCATCATCCAACTTGCTTACAAAGATTAGATTTCTGGCTAATGCAAGAATATGTAGAACACCCAGAAGTGTTCTAACCCTTCCACCTTGCAAATTCAACTTTACTTTTCCTCGACCAATGATTCTAGCCTTCCTATCATCCCCTAAGAAGACATCACCACCATCGTATTTCTAATACTCGCAGAACCACTCTCTATGGGGAGTGAAGTGAAAGGATGCACCTGAGTCAATCAACCATGCCTCATGATCTACATGTGTACTTGAAGAAGCCAAGTACACATCCCCACCTTCATTTGAGGTGGTTTTCACCTCTGTAGAAGGAGCATCATCAGATCCCTTTCCTTTATCAGTAACTTTAGATTTACAGTCCCTTTTGTAGTGCCCTTCCTTTCCGCATTTCCAGCACACCACCTTTACAGGTTTTCCTGGAGATTTAGATCTCCCTCTAGATTTAGATCTCCCACTCGATGACTTATTTTTGTTTCTGTTCTGGGATCGTCCTCGTACAGACAAGGCATCACCATTTTGGCTCTCCATATTTTTTTGTCTCATCTCCTCTGTTAGTAAGGCTGAGACTATTTCATCAAACTGCAATGTAGTTGCATTGCTACCTATTGCAATAACCAGACTATCCCACGAATCTGGTAGAGAACACAACAAACTAATGCACTTATTGTTATAGCTCCAAATCTCACTCTTGAGGTTTGTGATGCTGCACTCATGGCCTAGGGCAACCCCTCCTTCCAGACCTGGTCCCAAAATTTAAAAAACAATGTTTTATTCCCTATACGCAACGTTGCCCTAAGCTAAATGCGTGTGTATGTGGGTATCTGTATACCCAACCTGCGTATATGTCTTAAAACACTTAAAAAAAAATAAATCTCCTTAATTTCGGGCGGAGATCATGGGTTTCACCTATTGATTACCTGTTAGTGCCTGTGGCCCAACTATTCCCAACGAATTCCCAGCTAAGAAACTACTTTGGGAGAAGTATAAAAGGCTTCAATGGGAAGGCCTAAGGGATGAGAGAAGAGAGAGAAATATTACTATGTTGAGATTTCCCTGACCAGGTCTGAAGATCCTAGTGCCTCCTGCACTTCCCCCATTTTACAGGAAACCATTGTTTCCTTGTGTGATGATGTCTATCTACTACTTGAGATATCATGGAGTAAGTCATGGAAGGAGTTTGTTAAAGGCTTGAGACTGGACGAATCCGGGAGACAGTTCCGCTTGGATCTTGTGAAAGGACGAATCAGGTGAAATTATTCCTTTCTGTACTTTATTTGTCTATAATAAAAGAAACACATGTCTTTGTTCCTGGTATAAATCTTCTTCATGTTTATGATATCCATGTTATGATTCATATATGAATGGTTGTTTAACTGCATAACTAACTACCTTTCATTATAATATGAAGATGATTTCTTTATAATGTTTAGTCCATATACTGATGTACTTTCTGGAATTAATTGTTTTGCAGGTTAAAGGAGCAAAAGGAACTCCAAGAAGGGTTTGGACCCTCGAAGGCTCTTCTCAAACATAAGACCTCAGGTACGTCCCTTACCATAGAGTTTGCTTATATTAGCATTATGGCTGTATGGAATGTGTGTTTCTCTGTATAGACAACCTCCAGTCTGCTAGGGTATCAACCCAAGACCCTAGGGGGATTTATCCCTTAATAGAATTGGCGACTCCACTGGGGACAACAATATTGTTGTTCCTAGTTTGGGTTTATTCAAGCCAATTAGGGCTTAGCTTTCTGTCTGCTTGCTGTTACTGTGTAGTCTGTTCCTGTAGGAACTTGAATTGTAAGTTTGATCAGTTTCTTCATACTGTTTTTTATTTTTCTTGAAATCTTTTATATACGTTGTTTTTTCTGTTTATGGAGGCATATATATGCATGTTTCCTTAAGTAAACTTGTGTATATGCAAGTTTCCTTAATCTCAGTCGCGTATACACACAACTGTGCACTAACATAGTCGTGTATATCTTATAATTTTCAAGATTTTTCAAATCTCTTTGTTTCTGAAGGTTTGTCTGTTGGTCTGATTCAGTCCTGAACAGTTACTTTCCTGTGTCAGTTTTTGGTTTTATAGCAAGCATCTTATTTCAAATTCTCTCTGATTGTGAAAAGGTTTGTCTTATTTGTTTTTCTTGCAAACATCATCGTTTTTGCTTAAGCACACAAGTTTTCCTAAAAGGAATCTTGGCTTCTCTATGTCTTCAGGGCAGAAAGGTTGATCTCAATCTTGGTGTCAAGTTTTGTATTGGTGATTTTTTGTTTTTTGGTTTGCATGTTAAAACGGTATCTTTATGACCATCTGCTTTTCTTGCTTTCCAAAACACTACAACAAAACAGGCAATTTACGCCAGATTTAGCACCAGATTTTAGTGTATTTTTCTCTCCATTGGGATGAGCAGCCTGGCGCTAAATCTGGCTCTATTGTACAATTTTTAAAGCGTCCTTTTTTGCGCCAAATTTTGCATATTTTTTCTACACCAAATTTTGCATCATATCTTGCACCAAGATTTGCATTTGGTTTTACAACAGTTTTTGCTTCTAGTTTTGTGCCATTTTTTGCATCTATTTTTGCATCATTTTTTGCTCCCTATTTTGTGCCATTCTTTGCTTCTATTTTTGTGTCGTAATTTGCATCGAGTTTTACACCATATTTTTCATCTGATTTAGTGCCCTTTTTTGCATCGAGTTTGTGGCATTTTTTGCATCTAGTCTTATGCCATTTTTTGCTTCTAATTTTGTACTTATTTTTACATCTGTTTTTGCATCAGTTTTTATGCCTTTTTTTACACCATTTTTTGCATCTAATTTTACACCATATGTTGAATCCGATTTAGTGCCAAAATTTTCATCCATTTTTGCACCATTTTTTCATCCACTTTTTCGTTTCATTTGTCTCCCCTTTTTGCATCCTATTTTGCACCTAATTTTGCATCATTTGTTGCATCCAATTTAGCATCATTTTTAACAACATTTCTTGCATCCAATTTTTCATCCTTTTGAGCATCTAAATTTTTACCCTATGTTGGACCATGTGTTGTGTCCACCTTTGAATCCCATTTTGTGTCTAATGTTACGTTCAATTTTGAGCCATTTTTTTCGTTATTTTTGCATTTGTTTTTGCACCAAGTTTTGAATCATTTTTTGCACCTCATTTTGCATCCAATGTTGCATTCAAATTTGAGCCATTTTTATGCCCATTTTCGCACCATTTTTTCTACTTTTGTGTCTAATTTTTCACCATTTTTTATGTCCAATTTTGCATCCTTTTTGGTGTCTAATTTTGCATCCTTTTTGGCATCCAAATTTGCATCATTTTTTCTGCCACATTTTGTGTCCACATTTGCATCTCATTTTGCACCTAGATTTTAGTTTGAATTTTCATCTAGTTATGCATCATTTTTGGCATCCTTAGTTTCACCCTTTTGTAGTCCCATTTTTCTTCTTGAGTTGTGTCTTTTCTTACATCCTTTTTGCACCCAATTTTGCATCCTAATTTTACACCATTCTATGCATCCTCATTTTGGTGTCCATTTTTACATCCTTGTTTGCACCCAATTTGGTATCTTTTTGTATGCCATATTTTGTTCCCTTCTTTGTGTCTACTTTTGCACCCTTTTTTAATTCTACTTTAAATCTCTTTTTGTCTCATTGTTTTCATCTTGTTTTGATGGCTAGTTTAACATCCAATTCTACTCCCAATTTTGCATCGATGGTTACATCCACTTCTGTCTTCTTGTTTAGAGTTTTACTTTTACTTCCATTTTACTAATTTTATTACATAGTGAAATATATTACAGTTTCTAAATATCATTTTGTTGTAGGATTTAATGCACAGTTAGATGAACATAAAACCCTCTCAATTTATCCCAAAAACCTAAGATAGATTGATTAAGAGAAAGGTTGTTCTAAGGCTCAGGATTCTTACTAGATCAATATTTAGAGTACAGATTAAGAAAAGAAGAATGATTTCATGTGAGTCCTCGCATGCAGGTCTTGTTGGGGTTTTTAGTGTAGCAGGGAAGCACTCCTAGATAGCTCCAAATCTTGGTCCTACACACAAGAGAGAGAACAAAGAAAACTTCACAACGTAATATCTTGATAATTGAAACTATCATAAACATATAAATATTACTGAATAAATAAATAAAAACCAAAATCTCATACATTCATTAGTTAAATAGGATAAGTAAAGAATGAATAGTAGCATATGGAAGGAAGAACAACTAATCTATATTAATAAAGGAGTTGAAGGAAAGTTACAACCATTAGATGCAGTTGCAACAATACCTCCCCCAATTCCTAGCTCCAAAACTCTCCCTCTCAGGATAAATCTCAGCAGCGTGACAATACATGAAATCCCATCATTTCCTTAATGGCCAAGCCTCCAATATATAGGAAAGTGAAGGCTATGAAGATTTCCCAAATTCCTCATTAATTCAATTTTGGCAAAAGCTTTTGGATGAATAATGTTTCCCCATATAAAAATGGCATTTTCCACTTTTCAAAAGCTTTTTTGCTTAGGAAAAAGCTTCCCCATGCTTTATGGCTCTTTCCCACTTTTGTATGCTTTTATTTTTTAGGAAAAAGCTAAAGATGAGGATAAAGAGATTACATTCCACCATATGAGTTTCCAAAAGTGAACAAGAGTGTCAAATTCTAGTTAACTCGAGCTTTTTTCCTCGCATTAGAGGAATTTTCATTTTAAAATGTTAACTTTGAATTTCCATGTCATAATGTCTAATCCAATCAAAATCCTTTAAAATTTAAAAGACATACAAGTGTGACTAGGCAGTGGATTTTTTTTAATAATATAACTTACCTAATTTAACTGTGAATAGTGCCCAAGTGACCCAAAACTATATTAAATATTAAAAAATAAATTAATATCTTAATCTATACAAATTAGAATATCGAGAATATTTTTAATGAAGAGTAAATCATGGCGTGTTAAATAAATAAATTTAAATATAAAATCATAAATCCTAAATTTAATTTAAATTTTAAATTTACTTTCTTAATTTAAATTTTATTAAATCTTCTATTGATAAATTAATTTAAATATAAAATATAAACATATGGTTATTTTGAAAAAAGTGCATTTATTTGAGTAACTTAAATTTAAATTTAACTTAAATTTATATTTTAAATTTTCCTTTGAAATTTAAATTTTCTTAAATCTTGTGTTAATAAATTAATTTCAATATAAAATACATGTAGATGGTGATAAAAGTGACATTTATTTGGGTAATTTAAATTTAAATTTCCTTTAAATTTTGAATTTGCTTTTTTAATTTAAATTTGTTTTTTTAATTTAAATTTTATTAAATCTTGTGCTAATATATTAATTTAAATATAAAATACATATACAGTTATTTTGATAAATGTGACATTTATTTGGATAATTTTGGTAAAAGAATAATAAAAATGATATATTAAAAAATTGTCTACATGGCATTATTTTATTAGTTTCTTAATTTTTTCTTAAGTGGTTATTTTTTGAGTTGAAAATTCCTCTAATGTGAGAATTTTGATAACAAAAGTTAGATGAAGGGGACAACTTGTTATAGACTAGGATATCGTGGTCCTCATCGTACATAACTTATATTATAGGCTTATATAGTTTAGGAGAAAGGGGTATTTCAACCAACAACATAGTATTCTCCTCCAAGATGATGAGGAGGTATTTTCATGTATAGCACATTTAAGAATATATCACAATTCAAATTCATAACCTATTATTTGTAAACAAATTTAAGGGTAATTGACAACATTCATAAAAAATGTAGCAGTATCCTCATATATAACAATTCTCCATCAAAAAATCATTGACAATTTTCAATATACATATATTACTACTAAATCAACATTTATCGTAGATATCATTGATCCAAGGTAAATTCACAACATTACATCCAAAAATAGTAATATCATCATACATAATCATTCTCCATAAAAAAGCATTGATAGGTTTCAACACATATATAAAGTAACAAGATAATACTAATAATATCCTCATCATCTTTAATCAAATCAACTAAGATTGAAATGTGTGATTATCATATCAAAATATTTCATGAACACCATTATTCTAAGGTAAATTCACAACATCCATCAAAAGATAGTAATATCATCATACATAATAATTCTCCATCAAAATAATGATAAAAATGATAATATCATCATCATATTTAATCAAATCAACTAAAAGTAAATGTAAGATTAACTAAAAATGTTTCATAGATATCATTATGCTAAGGTAATTCACAACATCCATCTCGTCATACATGATAATTCTTCATAAAAAAATTGTAAACAATTTTAATATTCATAAGGTAACAAGATAGTGACGATAGTATCATCATCATTATTCAAATAAACTAAAATTCAAATGTACGATTACCATATTAAGACATCCAACTAAATATAAAAAATAACGCATGGCTAGCTAGCACCACGAAAATCATAGTCAAGCTCATCCTCATGATCATTTCCATGATCATCATCCTGACCATCCTGATAATATCATCCACATAATCATCACCAATGCCATCGCCATTCTAATCATCATCATCTCTGATATATGATCTAATCTAAACATAGTCTATATCATCATCTTTGTGGTCATTACCTATAGCGTTCTGGAAAAAAAATCAATATTACATGTTAGTACTAATTCTACAGCAAAATGCATATTTTTATTACAATGCTAACAATAAAATGAGGTAGGACATAATAACCTTTAATAGTACTAAAAATGAAATGAATATATGGCTTAAGATATATTGGAGATCCAACTAAGATAACACTTGTAATTCACATTAAGTAGTAAAAGCATTTATTAATCCATATGAAGTAGGTACCCATTTGTTCTTCATATTATATTGTGAATGTTTCTTATGATTTCCATGCAGAATTGGTAAATTAATATTTATTGGAAGCTTTATTTCAAATTACAATTGTAATTCAGATTAGAAATAGAAGAAATTTTAACAAAGAAAGAATGTCACATGAAAAAGTAAATTGTTTTTAATGAAAAATAAGTCGCATACAATATGAATGTCACATGAAATATTGAGTTGTTTTTAATGCATGTAATTTTCTCTATAATAAGATGGATCCTAATGTTCTTTCAAGAAAAAATGCTCACAAATAATTACTTCATTTTATCCATTATCACACTTAATCCATTATACCTAGTGACGACAATGATTCCTTTCAAATTGCTTTGAACTCCCTACGTATAATGTAAAAGAGAAAACTCCATGACCAGAACCATGACCGCAACCCCCTCCCTTGCCTCGTCCACCATCAGAGACAATGAACTTGGAGTTATGACCATGATAGCAACCCCTCCCTTGCCTTGTGTCCACCATTAGAGGCATTGAACTTGGAATTAACAGTACTCATGTTTTCTTTGCTCTAATTAATCTCCAAGGAATCAAAACTTGATCAATATATCAAGGACTCCATCAAGGAATAGATATATCATAAGAGAAGCTCAATAGGCTTTGCCAAAAGAATGTGAAATAACACTTATATCTGTTTTATGAAATAACTCAAGTGAGTGGAATGAATGGTGGGAAAAACTTACCAAGGAAAGGAATATTTTTGGTCTGTCCTTATTTCTATTATTATTTTTGCTTCTTAGAATGGAGGGAAGTGTTTCAAAAAATTCTAAAAATTATTTTAAATTAAAAAAAAAAGAAAAATAAAAAAAAAAATTAAAAGAAATAAAAATAAATAAATAAATAAATAATATATATTTGCTTAATTTTAGGTTTTTTTTTTAATATATATTCAGTTTAGTATTTTTTTTTTATTTTCTAAAAAAATATGTTTAGTTTTTGGTTTTTTTTTTATAACAAAAATTATATTTTCTTTTTATAAAAATGAATTTTAAACATCCATTCATGCTAAATTTGCGATTTTATGATATAAATTTAAATTATATATCAAAAAGTAACTTAATGCCATGCATTGTGTCACTGAGATGGGTATTATACATCTCTTCCTTGCTAAGTTATAGAATGTGCTTGGGTTTTCTCAATGCAACAAAATTAATTCTTCTCTTCATTATATATTGAGATGTTCAACTTGCACCTAATAAAACAATAAAGTTAAAATAGGTTTGCCTTTGTCCTTTGTAGATTTCTTTCCCCATTAATCCTTGTCTTAATAGATTAATTGTCTTATGGTGGCCTTGAGTGGTAATTCCAATTAGTTGCATGCTTTTTAGTTTTATGTTAGTGACATTTCTTAGGATTGATACATGTTATTTAATTTATGAAAATGTGTTATTTTCCATATTATTGTTAAATATTAATATTAAATATGTTGGTTTTGAACATGGTTTAGCAAAACGTTCCCAAAAGGTTTATAGATTGTAATTTATAATGTAATGCTTCATTGCTTGATGAAATTGTTTTGGATATTTTTTTTAAAGATTCATTGATTGATGAAATTTTTATGGATATTTTTTTTAGTATATTAACTTATATGTGATAAAGTCAAAAGTCACCTCTTTTTGAGATTTTCATTAGTTAATTTCCCTTAAGGCTATCAAGTTCACCATTCAGTCCCAGGTTAAGGAAATATAGTAGTCATGAAGTGGCATTGTCCAATAACATAAATGTTGGAACATGTTTTTTTTAGTCACATTATACTTCCTTTCAGTGTAAATTATCCATGAAAATAGTCTCATGGAACATGAGGGACCTCAATAGTAAAGGAAAACAAATACTCATAAAAGAAAAATGGTATGCAAAGCACCCATCAATAATGTTGATATAAGAAATAAAAATATTAAGTGAGGTTCTACCTCATATAATTAGAAAATGGGGGAGGAATTTCCAAATAGTAGTGATTGATGATTAGATATACTTGGGTGGAATGGTTATTATTTGGAATGATCAAGACATCAAGGTTACCAATATGTTTACCTATTTTCGCATTATGACTCCAATAATATCCAATGTCTATGACTCCAGTATCCAAATCATAGACTCCAATATCCAAATCATAGACTCCAATGTATCCAATGTCTATGACTCCAATATCGCAAATGGAAAACATCTATTTCTCAATTCTATTTCCAGCACAAGTAATTTATACTCCCCATCTCCGTGGATTATTGGGAGTGACTTCAATATTATCAAGTGTCTCAAGGAAAAGAAAGGATGAATCACAATGTTTACCAAGCAATTTTGTAAGATATACCATCAGGGCCCTAAAGTAGTATCCATTAAAGTTCTCAAGCAATGAGTCTCCAACCCACACATGTGGATCAATGACATGTAATACATGTGTGTGTGGTGACTAACTTAATACATTGTTCTAATAACTCCACAAACTTAAGTATTTCACTCCGTCACATGATTGACCGTAGTGCGACATAAGTAAACCAAGAGTAGACATGAAACCCTTAGGCAAGAAAAATTCCATAGATCCTCAATTAGGTGCTTAAATGATGAAGTGAAAATGAAAGGGGAAAAGAGGACTTCATGATTTAACCATCACAAACATGTGATCAAGTGTGACTAGGAGTGTATATATTCATATGTTTTCCAAAGAGGGTGTGAATACATGAGTTACCATTCATTGGGCATTATTTTTCTTTCTTTTGATTTTTCTTATATATAGGACTTAGGGAATTATATTTAGTGATTTTTTTGGTGCTAATACTAACATCACCATTACAACAAGATATTTTTCTAGTGCTAATACTGCCATTACAACAAGATATAAGAGGGATATAATGCAAAAAGTTTAATAATAATATGTATGTAGAAGATGGTCTTCAGACTGGTGAATTCATGATAATCAATGGGACTACAGTCAAAATAATTGGATGTTATTTACTTTTTTACATAGATTGTCAAAATAATAGCATAAATCGGTTTTTTTTAACCAAAATTTAACAAAAACCTTGCTAGTGCTAAGATTAGAACCACCATTACAACAAGATATCTTTCTAGTGTTGAAAACACCATTATAGTAAGATACCTCAAGAGAGACAGAAAATCTAAAAAGTATGATAGTAATACGTATCCAGAAGATGGTATTGAAACTAGTAATTGTTCACGAATCCATAAGATTGTAAGGTCATTCTCATTATCATAATCATTGTCATCATCATCACATCCTTGTCATTGTTATTTCCATCATTACATTATCATCATAATCACCATTCATGCCATCATCATCATCATTATGGAGATTGTTTGCAATTGTTCATAATTGTAGATGTTGTAAGAAATATCATCAACCCAAAAAATGTGATCAGTGCTAGAAAAGGGTTGTTTAGGACACATTGATATACGTAAGAGAAATAACAACTCTATTTTTGAGAGATGATCGATGATGATCATCATCACCACCATTATCATCGTCATTGTCATTTTTATCATCCCCATCATCATCATTAATGTAATTTCTATCGACATTGTTGTAATCATCATCATCATTCATGCCATTATAGTTTTTGATGATGACCTAGATGAAAATGATGATGATGACACCAAATATAATGCTTATGATTATGACAACGACAACATCTAAAATTGGGAAGATTCGCCAACGTCATTAGCATCGTCATCATCATAATCATTTCCATCATCATCATTGTCATTGTAACCACTATCGTCTTTATCATCATAATCACAATTCATGTCATCGCCATCATCTTCATTTTCATCATTGTCAATATTATTGACATTGTCATCAATTGTTCATAATTTTCAATGCCATAAGGAATATCATCAATGCATAAAATATGATGAGTGTTGGAAAAGGGATGCAAAAGCGAACATAGAAACGGGGGCAACAATAGAAGTAAAATTGGATGAAAAGTGGATACAACATAAGTAGATGCACAACTACATGAAAAACCTGACACAAAAGTGGATGCAAAAGTAGATGCAGTTGTAAATGCAAACTTGGATGCAAACATGAAGGCAAAAGTGGAAGCAAACATGGGTCCAATGGTAGGTGTAAAACTTGGCACAAATTGTGGTGAAACAAATGTGGATGCAACAATGGACACAAAAGCAGATGCAAAAATGGATGAAACAAAAGTGGATGCAATAGGGGATGCAAACGTGGAAGCAAATGTGGTTGCAATGGTAGGCGCAAGATATGGTGCAACAAAAGTGGATGTAACAATAGACAAAAAAAATGCAAAATAAGATGAAAAAATGGATGTAAAAGTGGAAGAAAACATTGATGCAACAGGCAAAACAAAATTGGATGCAAAAAATGGATACAATGTAAGTAGATGCAAAAGTAGATACAAAACGAGATGCTAAACCCAATGCATAAACCTGACACAAAAGTGGATGCAAAAATAGATGCAATATTTGATGCAAAAGAGGATGCGAACATGGATGCAAAATTGGAAGCAAACGTGGATATAACAGTGAGTGCAAAACATGGTGCAAATTGTGGCATAACAAAAGTGGATGTAATGATAGATGCAAAAAAATAATCAAAGTATGATGCAAATGAAGATGTAAAAAGGGATGCAAAAAGTGAAATTTAAAATGGGTGCAACAATGGATGCAAAATTGTGTGCAAAAGTGGATGCAATAGAAGTCGATGCAAAAGTAGATGCAAAACGAGACACAAAACCCGATGCAAATCCTGGTCCAAAATTGGATACAAAAAGGGATGCAAAAATAGATGTATTAGTTGATGAAAACCTAGACGAAAATGAGGATGCAAACGTGGATGCAAAATTATAATCAAAAGTGGGTGCAAAAGGAGGTGCCAAACTAGGCGCTAATTGTGGCACAAAAATATTAGATGCAATAGTGGGTACAATAATAGATGCAAAAGAGGATGTAAATATGGATGCCAAACAAGATGGAAAAGTGGATGCAACAAAAGTAGATGCAAAATTATATGCAAAACTAGACACAAAACTCAATGTAAAACTTGGCACAAAAGGGATGCACAAATGGATGAAAAAATGGATGCAAAAAATGATTTAAAAAAGGATGCAAAAAAGGATGCAAAAGTTGATGCAAGTGTAGGTGCAAAAAGTGGATGCAAATGAGGATGCAAAAGTATGTCAAACAAAATTAGGTGCCAAACTTGATGCGAAACCTGGAACAAAACCTGGTGTAAAGGATGACGCAAAACTTGGCATAAAATTTGGTGCAAAACGTGGTGCAAAACCTATTGTAATACCTGGTGCTAAACTTGGTGTAAGATTTGGTGCAAAACTTGATGCAAATTTTGTGTCAAGTTTTGCACCATATTTGATAAATGGATGCAAATAGCACCAAAAATGGGCTCTAGATGCAAAAAAAGAAGTAAAAAGGGACGCTAATTGCTGGTTTTGTTGTAGTGAAAGTTGTTGGTTTACACTTTCTTGAAAGTTGTCTTTTCAATCTTTTGGTCTTTATTGCTGAACTCTTTTGGCTGCTTTTGTGATTGTTGAGAGCATTTCGAAACACTTTTTTGTTGAGTTCTCACTTGTTTTGTGTTGCATTAGGATTAATTTGTGCATATTTCTAGGCATTCCTAGTTTTGTTAACTTTTGTGAGTGTGAGGCTTGAGTAAAAGAAAAGAAAAGGAAAATTTGTTACTTTTTTTGAAGTTTCTCTGAACCTTGTAGAAATTTCTTTCATCGAAAAACGAAAACAAGTTTGCATGTAGTTTGGTTTTTATTAATTTCTTTTGTGTCAAAACACCACTAGTTTCACTTCTGCTTATCCCTTGACTTAAATAATAGCCCATTTAAAAACAAGCGCTAATTAAAATATACTAGAACTTTTTATAATTGTCAAGTTAGACACACCAACAAATTTTAGGATATTTTAGGGCCTTGGATTAGGCGAGTGGAGAGATAACTCTTCAAGGCCATTTAAACTGTTAAACATAGGAGTCTGAATAGTGAGTGAAAATCCAATAGCATTAGGAAGACCAGGAAAGCTCCGGATCTGGGAGTTAAGCACGAGGGTTTTTTAAGACAGGGAAGAGAGATACCCCCTCTCCTACTTGTCCGATCTTACCTCACGACTATTCCGCCTGGCTTCTGCAACGAGTTGGTAACCTTAGTTGCTACTCCTAGGGATCTACACAGGTGGCTGCGGAGGGGAATCCCGTGGCACCTGAGGTCGACGTTGTATCACTCTCTACGGTACTACTGGAGGGCACCCTTGCGAAGCTTGGGGGCTTGCACCGACACAGGCTGTTGTTAGGAGGTCAACGTAACTTCCTCTATTACCTTCGCTGATAGGACTGGGACGTCATTATCCCAGACTATCTTCGAAAGGCCCCTTACTTCACTTTCTTGTATTTTGGTGTCCGTTCCTCATTACTCGGAGCGGAAATACTCGAAAGTTGTTTGACTGGCTGATATCTTTTAGGGACTTTTTAGTGTGTGCTCTGTGCTCTTAGTCGGCCTAGCTTTCAATTTTTTGAGTCTTTAGTTAGATCTTAATAAAAAAATTTCAAAGTGGCTGACTGATCACCTAGACGGTCACGAAGACTTCATGGTCTTTCACCACCAAGTTTAGAGCCTTCTCCTAGAAGGTGCAAAGGCAATACTGCCAGTGGGTTTCGTCCCGTGGCAGCTGACGCATCGGGGATTGATCCTCCTCTCGGGGGCATTAGTGTTCAAGATAGGCCTGGTACTTCCACAGAACAAGAGAGGAACACTCCAGTTCTTTCTCGAGTCCTCTTTCAGGCGGAAGATAACGTAGAGGTAGAAGAACTCCCAGAATCGTCAGCGGCTCCGAATTCTCCCCTACCTTCTAGTTATCCATAAGTATTACGATACATCGGGACTCTGACGCATAGACCATCAAGTCCAGGTCACATTACGCACTTACCATCGATGAACACTACTGGAAGCATGGCTTCTACTACAAGTGCTACAACTATGCAAACCCCAACATCAGTACAAGGGGGAGGAATGATTTCCATCTCCTCTACTTCTTTGTTTGGGTCTTTTGCTAGCACATATTTAGTCGGGTCTACCTCCATTCCTTCCACGAGTGGAAATTCCCAAACCAATGCTTTTAGTTCTGGATTCTTCCTGTTATCACAAAATCACACATTGAAGGCTGCCAATCAGCAAGATTATGTGTAACTATTTCAAACCTAGCTTTGGACTAAGGCTTAGCCTCCTTAGTCTGAGAGGGCTCTCTCACAGATTATGAATATGGACTAATTACAAGAAAAGATGGCTAACTCTTCAAAAACACATGAAAATAAGCTGGCTGGACAAATATCATATTGATTCCCATTGGGCTTATGGAGTCTCACACATCTCAGTAAATCAAAACACCATCTTTCTGGCAATCAGGGCTCTTTACATCTAATGTTCAAACATAACTTACATAAAACATAGTCTGCCATAGCATACAGGAATTCAGAGCATGATACATGAGTTCTGAGTGATTATGCAACAACAGGACTGTAAAAGAACACTAAGAGAATAAACCACCATACATTTGAACAATAAGATCTATTGAGAATCCTGAGAAAAAACAACAGTCATTTTCATTACTGAAATCTGCTTTACATAAACCAAAATAGACTTGTTCTCTATCAAAACATCCAACCCCAACTACATCCAAGTCTGATCCATATATAGGAATACATGCTTAACCACCTCGAGCTTCCTCCTCCAGCATGAGGGGAGCATCGAAGGCTGCTATTAACTATCCCTATCTACTGTGTAACTAATTCATTAATTACATAATTGTTGAACTGTAATTACAAAGGGTCCTAATTAATTCAAAACTCAAAATCTGTCCTCCTCGTATCATGCTTCCTTCCTGACTCTTGACACATGTCTTCTTTCTATTTTGGTCGAGATATCTTGGAGGAGAATACACTGAACAAGCTGGCTTTGGATACTGGCTACGTAGATGGCTCATTAATCAATCAAGATAAGTGCCTTGTTTTCACGGTCCTTGTCTCCCATCATTCTTCACTACTTAAAGAACATGTTCCCAGCTCTTTAATTCTTCACAAACAACGCATATCACCATACTCCCCAATGAGCTGGAAGCCTTGTGAACTGAACAGGTGTACAAACAAAAATCTCCGGTAACCTTAACCAAAACCCTAACAATTCGGTCATAAAGTACCTTTAACGAAGCTTTAGCTAAAAACAAAATATTTCACCTTTTCCAAAATGCACATCTGTCATTCTCTGAATAGCTAGGAGAATCTTTTATGGTCTCCCTTATGTCCTTGAGGCATTTCCTTCAAAAATTTGCTGACCTCATCATTAAACTCTTTGTTTTTCTTATAAAACAGCACCTACAGCAGTTTCGTAGCGCGCTACGAAACTGCTGTTTTTGCTAAAACAGAGTACATTTGCACTAAAGCGTCTTTTGTTTGAACTTATGACTTTTCAAACTTCCTCTACAGGTGTCAAAGACTTAGATGACTTCAAAATAGTGGAACTTAAACAAAATTGACCAAAACTAAGAATATCACCTTTTCCTCAAATCAGTGAGCTAGCTGACCTAGCTGTGTCTTCAAATTTGCAATCTCCTTCTTCAAAGCTTTGTTTTTAGCTCTCAGGGTCATGTTCATTTTTCTGATGAGTTTAGCTTGCTTGAGGGCTGGAACCGTCCAGGTATATACATCAGCCACGGAATCTGTCTGACCCACTAGGTTTTTGCTACCCTTTAACACAGCTCTTTTATAGTTGGCATACCTAACTGCACGCTCCTTAATCACATTCTTTGCTTTGACAATTTCCTCTTTGGCTGCTCCCACCTGATTCTTTATGGCTGTTTCCACTTGATTCTTTATGGCAATCACATTTCCTCCTTGGGTGATGATAACCTTTCTATTCTTGTCTTTATGTTTGACTGCCTCCATTGTTTTAGTCAATACTTCAATTATCTCTGTTCTGGGTGACTTTACAGCTTTCTCTCCTTTATGCACTTTCTCCTTTACAGCTTCTTCTCCTTTATGCACTTTCTCCTTTACAGCTTCTTCTCCTTTATGCACTTTCTCAGCTTCTCTAATTTGTTTCCTTGTAACTGGCCTTCTTGGCTTGAACATAAACTCCTCACTAGGCTCATCAAACCTTAATCTCTTTGAAGCTTTTGATTTCTTAGTGCTCTCAGGAGAAGATTGGGTTAAATCAATATGCATGGGTTCAAGATGCACTGGTTCTTCCTGCTCAAATTCAATAGCCTCAAGTAAATCACTTAGGCTGGCCTTTGAAATTGGACTTTCCTCCACAGCTACTGATTTACCTTTCTCCTTGCTTAATTGACCTCTTGTTTTAACTCTTGATGCTTTTTCGGATCCAGTTGATCCCTGTACATCTTTCTTTTGCTTGACCTTTTCATTTGATGATGACTGAGGTGGCTGAGGTGGCTCTTTAATAACCAAGGGCTTGACTGGTTTGTTCAACTGAGATTTAACCTTCTTTTTCTCCCTAGCCTCCTTTCTAAGCTCAGCAATAGTAGGTTCCTCCACTGATTCTTCTCTTTCTCTAAGTGGCTGTGGGGTGAGGCCTGTCTTACTCTGGAAACCGACCATATAGATGAAAGAATTCCAATCCCTACCAATCTTCTGCAAACCATCCAGCACTAACAGTTTAACTAGGCCATGGTGAAACAATGATGTCTCACAATCATCCTTCCTCAATTGGATTTTGTCACACATCTTGCTAAGGCTACGAAACAAGTAAAATGGGAGGTCTATAGATGCTTTACCCGTAAAATGCAGCAACAACTTGAAATGATAGGAATAAACTTTGTTATATCTGCCCTCACAAGTTAAATACTTTTGAATATAAGTAAGAAGCATAGCATAACTCTCCTTAACATAACTTCTAGGCACAGCCTTGGTTAAATCTTCATTCACATAGGCTTCCTTCAAGAATTCTTTACAGGGGCTCATATCAAATTTGAAATTTTTAAACCACTCCTGCCCCCCTCTGGGAATCTCAGTTACCCTAGCAATAGCCTCTGGAGATACTGGGAATTTTAACATAGATACCTTGGAATTTAAGCCTGTAAAATTCAAGGCAAACTCTTTTGTTACCTGAGTGTGGCCTCCCTTCAGCTTTTCACAGAAACTCCAGCAACCAGCGTCTTTGAAGGCCTTTTTAACACCTTCATCCCTCAATGTCAGGTCCAATCCTTCGGGCTCTGCCCTCTGACACCTTCCAGACTGATGCTCCTTCTTCTCCATTACGCTTTGAAAACTTTTGCACAGAGAAACACCGGCAGCCTCAACTCGAAAAGCAAATTCAAATTTTAGAACGCAGGCTCGCTTGCAATGCAGCTCTCTTGAAGAAGAAACTCGGGTTCATTTCAATTCAAATATCTTAACATATAAGCTGGCCACTTCATGTAATACTAACAGAACATCATGACACAACTATGCATGACAAAAACATTTGAATGAACTTAATGTGCATGACTATGAACCTATTGGTGGAATGATGGCTCGTAAGTGCTTGGAAGGTACACTAACTGACAACAACCGACCGGACACAATGACTCATCCCCGGACATGACATTTTAAGGATCTGCGCTGCAAAATCCCCGAATCCGCGATTTCGTAGCGCAGACAGTTATAACTTAGCGACATGTGCTGCGAAATGGCTGGCGCTACGAAAAGGCTAAAACATTATTGCACTTCAAAATCAACCAATCAAACTGCGCTGCGAAACTGCGAAAAGGACAAATGACATATACGAGATAAGACATGTCTTAATCAATCATGATGGAGGATGACTAACGGTTTTGAAAATGATTCTCATCAATATCATTGAAAAACATGACCCCTAAGTGGTAAACATAGGATAACAACCATTTGACATCCATTTTTAACAATGAAACTTTGGACTCGACTTATATACATGTGACTGCAGTTCTCAGTGATAACACTTCCCATTTGGCACCCATTCACAGGGTATTCCATCAGTTCTGTTTAGTGTCGCCACATCCATGATGAGTGGATCGGCTTCATTCCAGGGTTTTCCTTTTGGAAGTGGTCATATACCACATTCCAACCCAACAATTGGATCTATGCCTTTCTCTTCTTTAGGACAAAGTAGCAATCCTTTTCAAGGTTAGACTAACCCTGCGGTTAGTGGCATGGCAACTGGGAATCCGTTTTTTGGCCAACAAGGGAATAGGCCATACTCCACAGTTAGTTCGTTTCAAAGTATTCCTCCCTTAGCTTCTGCTTGGAATCCTTATCATGGGTTATCGACTCCTTATAATCCTTTAGGAGGAAGCTTCGCCGGTTATGGAGGTTTTTCGGCTGGAGTTGGTCAAACTCTGAGTTTTGCTGGATCACAAGGCTCACCTTTTGGTTTAGCTAGTTCTGCTAGTTACTTCGGGCAGCCTGGTGCCTTCCAAAATCCAGGCCAATCTTTTCAGAACTTTGGGAGCTCTGCCCAGTCTGGGTGGAATCCTCAAGGTCCTCCTAGGCTTCCGTTTCTGGCAACTTTGAACTTGCCAGATCTCACGAAATTAACAAATGATCCAATCAAATACAATTCGGCCTGGCCTCGGGTCCCAACCAAACTCCCTTCAGACATTCCAAAATTCGAAGGTAAAAGCAGTGAAGACCCAGGCGACCATGTAACCACATTCCATTTGTGGTGCTCATCAAACTCCCTTATTGATGACTCGATTAGGTTGAGACTTTTTCAATGCACCTTGACTGGAAATGTGGCCAAATGGTATATAGATTTTCCAGGGGGTATCTTTACATCTTTCGCCGACTTAGCTAATATTTTCTTAAATCATTTTCAGTTGCCTGTCCGTTATGACACCAAAACTGAACTTCTAGCCAATTTTCGTCAGGACACGGCAACTCACATTTCTGATCATATTCAGGAATGGAGACGGAGAAAGAGGCTCATTAAAGCCAAAATTCCTCCGAAATACTGTCTCGAATGGTTTTTGAAATATTTACAACCAGAAATCTCTAAGGATGTCTCCATGTTTGGAGTCTATTCTAAGGACCAAGCTATTTTTAGGGCCCAGAAATTAGAATTGATCTACTCTCAGTCTGGGATCCTACAAAAATACTTGCTAGATGCTCCTGGGTCTAAGGTTGATATAGCCAAGTTGAAGCCAGGTCCCCATGTGGATGGTATCATTGGATCGGTAGACACAAATATAGTGAACTTGTTGAGCCAATTGCAGCAGTTGTCTTTACAAACTGCTCCTAACAACCAAGTCACATCGTCTAACCCTTCGGCTTCCCAACCCTTTTCAATTAATGCCGTCCAATCTGATAACCCTAAAGGAAATCAAAATTCCAATGGGAAAAATAAAGGACGAGGTAAGAAAAAGAACCAGGATGGGAAGACTGACGCAAGTAAATCTGGCAATAACGCTGGTGGTGGTAGAAATGAGTCTAGAAAGAAAGTCAATTTTCCATGCAAGTTGTGCAGTGGAGACCATTTAACTCATCTCTGCCCAAAGATTCAAGACGCTCAGCGCTTGTTAGGATAGCAAGGGGCTTCTAGTTCTCAAGCTGTGTTAACCAACCCTTTTCCCCAAGGGCAGCAATTGCTTGCTGGTGCGAGTTCAAATCCTGGTACCTCCACTGGGGGTAGCCAGGAAGGGGAGAAATCATCGAATGTTTTCGTGATGGGTTCTAATGTTATGTGGCTACTCGGTCACATGATTATGGTGAAGCCAAAACTTCCAAGGATAAAGCTGTTCCCGAAAATACCGACCTTCATATTGAGCGACCCCCTGTCGAGACTATACCACAGATACCGAAGGGTTTTGCTAAACGCGCGACTATTAATCCTAACGCTAGGGCCACCCAGAACTACTCCATTGTCGAGGATCTAGCTCAAAGTCCATGCGCCATGTCCACTTTAGAGGTTCTCCAGTCGTGTCCGGCTCAAATAAGTGCTTTACTCTCGGCAAGTGGGGTAGTTGATCCAACCAACTCTTTAGTGCTCACTTTCGACATGTTAAATGCCAAAAAGCGACTCCCTCATCATATGGCTTTCCCAATAAAGTTTACATACTGGAAAATTAACATTTTTCGCACCGTTATTGATGAAGGAGCTTCCACATGCGTCATGTCGATGTCATGTTGGAAGGCCATTGGATCTCCTTCGGTTGTTCCTTCACCTACCCTCCTGACTGCTTTTGATGGGCATTCTCATAAGCCACATGGGATTATCCCAACCTTCCCTATATGTTTTAGAGGGAAGGTCGTCAATATTGAATTAGAAGTCATTGATGCTAACCTAGACTACAATCTCCTCTTAGGAAGGAATTGGGTATATGAAATGGACGCCATTGTTTCGACTCTGTTTCATGTCATTTGCTTTCCTCATGAAGGGAAAATCGTTAAGGTTGATCAATTGGATTATTGTCTAGTCGATCCTCAAGCAACTTCTGACTCTACTGTTCCTTTAGTGGATAACCCTCGACTACCTACTGAGAATCTAGGAGTTGGGATGTATTCATCATTGATGGGTACCTTTGATTTTCCCTCTCCTATCGCTCGAATCAATGTTGTTTCATCATCTAAGGAGTCTCCTCGAGAAGAGTTCTTTCGAACTCAGTATTTTTCGGACCCTTGGACCTTGCCTTCACCTATGACCATATTAGCTGAAGGACAAGTCAATGGAATGGCATTTCCTATGTCTGCAGCTGAGCTTAGATATCAATCTATCGTTAACTCCGCAGATGACCACTCAACTCCTTTTTCGAAAGAGGAGTTAGATGGTGATGTGGCCCCGGCGTGGACCCTTGATTCTACCTCTGCCTTGGACTGCTTAGATACGGTTTTACCTTCTGAAGAAGCAATCCTCGAGGTAATGACGGGTGTAGATCGACCTTGGGAAGACTTACACCATAGTTCATATTTTCTTCCTCCATTGCAGGAAGTGGAATCAAGGTTCTCCCAGCTCTTTGCTAGTGATGTTTGTACGATATCAAACCCTTTGGCTCCGACACACTTCCGTGCCGAAGGTAACATGTCGGTGATTTCAAAAATGATATCTATAAACATCTCTAAGGACCCTAACGTGATTGAGAATCTCTTCATCGGAATTGAATGTTCCCCTGAAGAAATTCAAATTTACACCGACCTTTTCAAAGAATTTCGAGATGTATTTGCTTGGTCTTATGAAGAAATGCCTGGCATTGATCCTTCTATAGTTAAACATGAGATCAAGACGTATGAAAACGCCAAGCCAGTTCGTCAAAGGCTTCGATCGGTTAATCTTAGGAAAGCAGCAACCATTAAAGCTGAAGTAGAGAAGCTGCTCAAGGTGGGTTTTATATACCCTGTTCCTCTTACCGATTGGGTTTCTAATCTAGTCCCTATGGATAAAAAGCAAGGAACAATCCGAGTATGCATTGACTTTAGGGATCTGAACAAGGCTTGTCCGAAAGATAATTACCCTGCGCCATTCATTGATCATATTATTGACGAGTGTGCGGGTAATGAGATTTTTTCCTTCATGGATGGTTTTCCCGGTTATAATCAAATTTCTATCCTTCCGGAAGATCAACATAAGACAACTTTTATATGTCCCTGGGGTACCTTTGCATACAGAAAGATGCCTTTTGGTCTTAAAAATGCTGGAGCTACTTTCCAGTGGGCCATGTCATATGCTTTCCATGACATTAAACATATCATCGAAGAATACTTGGACGATCTCGTTGCTCGTTCTCGAAAGAGAACTGATCACGCTAGTCATCTTTGATTGGTTTTTGAGCGATGTCATTTTTATAAAATCCGGTTGAATCCCAACAAGTGCGTTTTCTCAGTTACGTCCAGTCGGTTATTAGGTTTCATCGTATCAAATGAAGGGATTAGGGTTGATCCCTTCAAGGTAGAGGCAATAGTTCAGTTGCCTCCCTCGTCCTCAATTCGACAACTTCAAAGTCTTCAGGGGAAGGCTAATTTCTTAAGACGGTTTATAGCGAATTATGCCGAGATTACTAAAGGGTTTATGCATTTGCTACACAAAGGAGTTCCATTCTTGTGGGATGACTTTGCGTAGCGGTCATTCCCTGCTTTGAAAAAGGCATTAGTCTCTGCCCTGCTTTTGAGTCCACCGGATTATGGTAGGGACTTCCTTTTATATCTCGCTGTGACAGAATCAACCATTGGTATGGTTCTTGTTCAGGAAGATGATGCTCTCATAGAGCATGTGATTTATTATTTGATCCGAGGCTTAATAGGTCCTGAACTTCGCTACTCTCCGGTTGAGAAGTTGGCCTTGGCAGCTGTCCATGCTGTCCAACGGCTCCGTCATTATATCCTGCTACACAAAACTTTTCTCTTAGCAGTGGTCAATCCATTTCAATTTGTCCTCAGTAGGTGAGTGATTGGGGTCAAATATAATCGATGGATAGTCATTATACAAGAATTTGATCTCGAGTTCTTGTCCGCTAAGTCTAAGAAATCCATGGTTTTTGCCGCGCTGATTTTCGAGCTGCCTTGTGGAGAGGATACTATTTATGTGGAAAGTTTTCCCGACGAACATTTCTTCCTCATCTCTTCACTCGACCCTTGGTATGGAGATATCATTGTCTATCTCTAGATTTCGAAGTTTCCCTCTACTTTCTCTAAGGATGAACGTCGAAAATTACGTCACCTGGCTAAAAATTATGTTATCATTGGTGACACATTATATCGTCGAGGGGTTGATTCAATCCTTTAGCGCTATTTAACCTTAGAGGAAGCAACGTTTGTGCTAAATGATTGCCACAGTGGAGCTTGTGGTGGTCATCTATCAGGGCTTGCTACAGCTCAGCGTATCTTGCATGCCGACTATTTTTGGCCTTCGCTCTTCAAAGATTGTGTTGAAGTGGTCAAACGTTGTCACCCGTGTCAAGTTTATACTCGGAAGATGAGCGCGAATCCAGCTCCTCTTTTTCCCGTTGTCAATGTCCGTCCCTTTACTAAGTGGGGTATTGATTTTACAACTTGTAATCCGCCTTCAGCAACGAATCACAAGTACATTATCGTGGCCGTAGACTACTTCACGAAGTGGGCTGAGGCCATGCCCACTTATAAAAACGATAGTGAAACAGCGGCATTGTTCTTTTTTAATCATATTATCTCAAGGTTCGGTATCCCGAGAGAGATTTTCACTGACCATGGCAGTCATTTCCAGAACCAACTAATGTCTGAATTGGCTCTCAAATTGGGTTTCCGACAGGAACATTCGTCTCCTTATTATCCTCAGGCCAATGGACAGGTCGAGGCAGTAAAAAAAACTCTTAAGACAATCCTACAGAGGACAATTGATAAAAATCGATCCAATTGGCATCTTATGTTGTATCCGGCTCTTTGGGCATACCGAACCTCCATCAAGACTGCTACAAGTTTTACACCTTTTTAGTTAGTTTATGGGATGGAATCTATCTTTCCTATTGAATGTGAAATTCCATCTCTTAAGTTAGCTATTTAGCTTCTTCCAGAGACTTCTAGTCTCGAAGAGCGCCTCCTTCACTTGGAACATCTCGATGAGCAGCGTCGAGATGCTGCCACAGTAAATGAGGCTCATAAGAAAAGGGTGAAAACTTAGTATGATAAAGCTGTCCGTCCTCGAGTCTTTTCTGAAGGCGACCTTGTCTTGGTCTATGATCAAGATAAGGACACCTTGGGGGCAGGAAAATTCAAGCCTATGTGGTATGGTCCCTTCATAATTAAACGAGTTTTAAGAAAGGAGTCATATGAGTTAATCGATTTCGAAGGAAACAAGTTGGCAGAGCCCCAAAACGGGCTCTACCTCAAGAAGTACTTTGCTTAAGTAGCAACTAGGCAATGGCTTCTTTGTACATTATGTATATTTGTACATATCTTATCGAGATTTTTTTTATATAAACACTTTTTGGTCTGCTTTGGCAAGTGTTGATGGATGACTTGGTCTATTTTGGATTCACCGATGGTGCTAGCTGGCACACTCGGAATCTTGCTTCCGCAGCTTGGGTACTCTATTATCCAATTGGTCAGTTGATGGTATCAAGGGGAGTATGCATTGGTCTTGCTTCAAATAATAAGGTTGAGTATACTGCCATCATTAATTTACTATCCGAGGCAATTTCTCACGAAATCAACTCGTTGGAAGTTTATCTTGATTCACAATTGATAGTGTCACAATTAAATAACATTTATCAGGTAAGGGATCCATGTTTATATCGCCAATATTTAAGGGTGAGGTTGTTGCAAATATCATTTTCTTATATTAATTATTTTCATATTCCAAGATCTCATAATTGGTTAGCTGATTCTATCACTAATCAAGCATTAGATTGGCACATCAATCATTCATCACAATAAAATCAAACATCAAAAAGTCGAACTATATATATATATATCATAAAGCGTCTCGAGTGTACATAGATCTATCCAAAAATATACAAAATTGGGACTCAAATGCCCATAATCATGTCTAGTATATCTAATGCTCTAGCTCAGGATGACCGGCTAAGTAGGCAACTTACCAATGTTGCCCCATGCTGCGGTCAGTGATAATACTAGATCGGGATCTCCTCGGAAATCCAACCCAGCATAAGGGTAGTCATCTATGGATATGATCTGTTGATCCCACCAAGAAAAGAACTCATCGTCAAATACCTTCTTTGGATGTCCCAGGAAATATATCTGTACGTAGTCCTCGATCGAGAGACTGCTCCATGTCCTGCCCTGGGAATGTACTACCTCTCCCCTTCGGGAAAGGCCTGTGATGAAATAAATATCTTCCACTTCTATCTTGAGTGGCATCTGGTCAATCATAAATGCATCCTCCTCAATATTCTAGTAATCAATGAGCATCTCGAGCAGACGTGTGTTTTCTTTCATATTTGGCAGTTTGAAGAATTTTAGCAAACCACATCCTCGTAAGGCATCCAAAGCATTGGGATCGTTCATGACCTCATCATCCACTGTGATATGCTCTCTTTCTCGCCAAGTGACTGGCATCATGGAAGAAAAATGAATTTGGACCTTTAGTTTTTTTGTTTGAAATGTGTGTGGCGTATACGTGGGTCCCTTTGCACACAGTCGTGTGTACGCGGGTTTCATATTACCAACCCGCGTATACGCCGCGGTGAAATTTTTGGAAAAAAATTCAACAGTAAAACATTGATTAAAAATTCTAAAACTAGTCACAATCAATTGCAAGATGAGTATAAGAGTTAACTGGGGATTTTGGAAGAATCTGAATGGTTGAATTTGGCGTATGGAAAGTTTTCTCCTTTTGCTCCACTTCTGTGCTCTCAAACTCAAATGGTGAAAATGGTGAGTCCAAAAACTCTTTTATAGACTTTGAAAATGAAAAAAAAATTCAAAAACTTGATTTTGTTTCGTCTCATGTAACTTTTAACTTGGGAGCTTGGAATGTCGAGAATGGTGTGATTTTCAGGACATTTTGGACGTTTTTCGACAGTTTCGAGATAGTTCCATGACTGCTGACCCGTCATGGCAGGTCTCGTTTTCTCACTGGCATATAAGTTAGGGAAGCCATTTTTCCATTGCATTATGCATACTAGCCTCCATTTTTTGATACATTTTCCATAGGGTCGATCCCATTGTGTTATGGTTTGTAAACCACCTTCACTCGCTGATTCTTTAAATCATGACACGATCGTAGAGCCATCTTTTTCATGGGAATCATAGTTAGCACCTCACTGACATTTGTTGCCCATGCTACTCCGATTTGAGTAGGCTCGGGAGTCCTCTGTAGTCCCACCATGACTTATGCGATGAAGACACATTCCTCTTTGCTTCTTCGCTTCTTTCTGGCCTTATACCCTAGAGGCTCCTTTGTGTTGAGTTGTACTACTACATTGCATTTTGACTATTTGCACCTTTTGGCCTTGAGCCGGCTTCACTTGGACTCGTGTTTAAGCCAAATTTTGACCATGACGACTGCAAAATAAAACTTGCATACCTTTGACTTATGCAGCTTGACACACCTTGATCCATGGAAGGAACACACCTTTGAGTGTCTTTGGCCAGTTTTCACCTCCCTGCATTGAGCATAGGAATGTTCCCATCCCAGGAACTAGATCACATGTTTCACTAACACTCGTTCTTTCCACTGTACCATAGAATTCTTTTATTATTTTTCCATCTTAAAAGAAAAAGACAAAAAAAATATATATTCCAAAAAAAGAGCGGGAACGTGACAATATTTCCATCTATTGTTGGCAGCTAGAGTCAGTCCTGTCGCCCTTGAAATTTTAATATCAATAGATGCTAACTGACTTACCACGGTATTAAATGCATTCAGATGCTCTATCACCGAGTCTCCATCTTTCATCCTCAGGTTATACAACCTTTTCTGCAAGAACTGTTTATTCACCAGAGACTTAGATTGGTACAAAGTCCCTAACTTGTCCCACAAAGCCTTCATCGTAGCTTCCCCTAATACATTCAGCAATACTAAATCTGAGACACACAATCATATTGTGCTTTTCGCCTTCCAATCCAACTTCTTCCATTCTTCATCGGACACTCCCGTTGGTTTAGTACCTGGATCTACCGCGATCCACTGAACTTTATCCACCAACAGATCCTCCATCTTGAGTTTCCACAACTCAAAACTCTGACCATTAAACTTCACGATCTCTATCTTTCCACTACTCACCATCTTCTTTTACCACCAGAGTCGATCTTGCAGATCTCCCACTAAACAAGGTCTACCACAGGCCCGAGCGAAACCCCTCAGCAACAAAGGCATCCCCTTGAAGCCAGAATAGCTCCGATACCAAATGTAGGTTTTAACCCTGTACAAAAATTACTTGCATACGAATTCTAAAACACAGAAAATAAACAATGCAAGAGCATAACACATAAAATACATATACACAGAGATTTTCCCCTGGATTCCAAAACTAGGACTACCAGCATGGTTTTTCATTATGTTCCTTTCAATGTTATAATACATATTTATACATGCCGAAGCATACAATACCATGGACCGCAAACCATCGCATCCAAAAACATGTGCGAAAATCATGCAAAAAACCATAGGTGGGTCTGCCCATCCTAACATAGGGTCCAAAACCAAAATTTTCTAGGGCGTTGCCCCAGACCCCATAAAGTGGGGTTACAGGTATGCCTCAAACCCCCTGTGACCCCCCCTCGGCTACATAATCGGCACAACGAAGGGGGGCTCCGCCCCCCTATAACCCCCCGGTTAACTACGTGGGCTAGTCGTGGAAAGAATATAACACAACCCAATAGGACTGACATTCTGTCAAACACTTGGCATCAATGCAATCTATAGGTTTAAACAACATATCTAAGCATAGAGTTTTCATACTCATTTGAGATTCGCTATGAAGCATTGTTTCCTTATCACATTAGTTGTAGTTTCATCCATTAGGCCATAGATACAATGTTCATTCATATATAAGTAAAAAAACGATGGGAGCCATACAAAGCCACTGTCATAATACACATTCATAACCAACATAATAATAACAAAAATAACAAGGAAACAACAACTATATAATCCACATATAAACTAATATAATACTCATGAGATAAAAAGGAGAAATAACCTCATATTAATGATGCAAAAGCCAACTTGGTATGGGACTACCTCGTTCCACCCGACCATAGAATGGCTAAACCAAATCTCTGTTCAGCCATTCACCCCCGTGCCATATTCCAAGAATGAATGTGGGATCTCATAAAACAAAATCCAAAACCATCTAGCGCTTCCAAAAGCCATCCACTCAAACCATCAAACCATGATTCCACCTCACGGTCGGACGTCACAAAGCCATATCAGATTGGTCTCTATCCAATCCTTCCAGGGCTCTAGAGTGTTTGTTCCAGCCAAGGCTCATGGACTCAACCCACAACTACTACAAGGCTCTATAGCATTTGTCCAACCAAGGCTCAAGAACTAGTAACTAAACCCACCAAGGGCTCCAGAGCGTTTTTCCAACCAAGGCTCCAAGACTAATAACTCAACCCAAGCTGTTACAGGGCTCCAGAGTGTTTTTCCAACCAAGGCTTCGGGAACTAGTAACTCATCCCAAGCTAAGGAAACATGAGAACCAACCAGAGAACAAAGAAAATGAACACACAATACCATGACTATCTAGGAAATGGAAAGGCTTGGAAAATCCACTATCAATCTAGTAAATCCTCCATGCTAGTGACAAATTGTGACCAATAATCCACATGCATATGCCATGCATGCAAAAAATAATGGGGAAAACATACATGTAACTCGATACTTGCAAGCCAAATCCATTGTAGTTGTTGATCCCGATTCCCTCCTGCGATTTCCTGCTCTTCCTTTTCATTCTTGCTCCAAACTCCAAGTATGCACAACCTCCAAGTGGGCTCCAAGAAAACTCTAAGTGTCCAAGAGTATGAGAGAGAGAATCAAGAGACAACTCCAAAACTGAACTAACCAAGCCTGCCCACTGATCCTTAGGAGGCTTTTTATTAATGAGGCCTCTATTTTCTTCATTTTCCATTATTTTCCTTCATTTTCCTCCTCACATGCAACTTGTGACCTTTCACCTTCATTTTTCTCCTAATTTCCATTATTTTCATAAATAAATCTACCAAAATGCCATTTTTCTCTTCCAAATCCTTTGCCATTTCCTTTGCCATTAATAGCCGAATGAACACCCACACTAGGATGTATTTCCCACCATTCAGCTTGGAATACGTGTCCCATCAACCGTGGTCTTATATATTTTTACATGGATTTTTTAACCAAGGATGTTACACCTCATGCTAGTTTGGAAGGTCTGTATGTTGTGTTTCCATCAATTCCACTTCCTTAAGGTCATATAGGAGGTTGAACCCCATCATAGTATCCTCTCATCACATGTTTATCCTAGTTGGCCGGTTACCTAGGTATTTATGAGAGGAGAGTGTTACAAAGTGGTATTAGAGCATGGTTCACCCCTTGGACTAGATGGGCAGTGTGCGTTGGTCATGCATTCATGTCATATTCACATGTTTTAATCATCCTTGTGATCTATATGCTTGTTGCATATGCATGGTGCCAGTCATGGTTGTAGTGATGTCACCATGTGAAAGAGGATGTTGTTGTTGTGAATTGTGTCGTCATGAGTGTGTTATCACAAAATCATGCCCCTGATAGGCTGCTAATTAGGAAGACCTTATGTAACTCTTTCAAACCAACTTTTGGCTGAGGCTTAGCCTCCTCAACCTGAGAGGGCTCTCTCAAAGGTTAATGATTTTGATAAAGATTAGATGGCTAACTCTATGAAACAAGTGAAAAATATGAATGGTTGAACATGATCAGTAAACATCCATTGGGCTTATGGAGTCAACAACACCTCAATATAACAATGAACTCAACCTTACATGGAAGTCAGGGCATTCAGTGTTTAAATATTCAGAACATAAACTCATATGGGACCACACAGTTTATGCATGCATACAGGAAGTCAGAGCACATTCAGTGAATTCTGAGTGATTATACATCCATACCACTGTAAGAATTAAGAAAAGGACAACATCACATATTCTGAACATAAAAAACCCTTCATGAATCTTGAGAAGCAAAGTCAAGCATGTATTATTGAAAATGAATCTTACATATGCCAAATACAAGTTTTTCCATAAAAATTTCCAACCCTTTGTACAATAGATCTTCTTCTATATATAGAGCTCTTTACATAACTGAGATTCCTCCTCCAGCATGAGGGGAATTCGAATTCATCCTACTATGACACCTATTGATACATAAAACTAATTATTAAATGCAAATGACACCTAACTAGCAGTCCTAGAGACCTAATACAACTAGGAGTGTAACTCCTTATCATGATTCAACAACCTTATCTAAGAATTTAAAGCATTATTTGACAACTTGCAACCTCAAGAAGTCGAATTTGATGAAGCCTCCCACGTGGTCACCCAACTGCTGATGACAAACCCTAGAAATTAGGGAACATGTTTCCCTGTTTTTAGGTTTAGATCCTTGAAAATTGGCACGTGGGACAGAGCCTTTATCTCTTCATCCATGACACATTTTATAAAACTGAAAGAGGTTTTTGTAGCCCATGTTGTCGAGAACAAAAATCTCTCCTGGTTTTTTAAAAAATTTCTCCAGCTGTCTAGAAACTGTCCTTGAAAAACACGTGGCAAACAGGAAAAATCCGTTTTCTGAAAGTAGGGTCTCAATGAAAGCTTAGTATCTCCCAACTGAAAACACTTATGAAGAAATTGAGATATGTTATTGTAGTAGGAGATTTGATGAAGATAAAACTCCTTCAGAATTCCAAAATACCCTTTCATGTGACCAGAAATTGATTTTGAAAAAACAGGTGTAAAACAGAGAAATATGCCTGTGGAAAACTTGCACCTACAGCAGTTTCGTAGCGCAAGTTTGATCATAAATTCCTCCCACATAAAAATGGATTTGAAGAAAATGAAAGAGGGTTTTGTAGTTTGGTATGTTAGGAATAAAAGCCTCTTTCAGTTTTCAAAATTAAGTTTTCAGCTGCTCAGAACCCCTTCTGGAAATTTACTAGTAAACGCAGAAAACAGAGTTTTTTCTGCTGAAACAGGCTGCTACAGGGGTTTCGTAGCGTGCTACGAAAACTCCTAGTTCAGTGATTTCGTAGCTACTTCCAAAATTTCTCCAAAAAGATGTGAGATATGACTTATAAACACCTGGTAAGACTTCTAAAACATGGAATGAGGCTGTCAAACATTATTTGGAAAAGAGATATGATCTAAAAAGACTTCTAACCTTATGACCTAACCCTTAAAGCATGAGATGACCTAGAGACCCTTTAACACCATGACTTGACCATGAATGATACAAGAATTGAGAAACCATGTAAGTTGTCCAAATTTTTTTAAGGAAGTTTTACAGTGATAACAGTGGCTCCACTAGGGATAGTGTGCCCTTGTGGTACATTAAGAACCTGTAGCTCCTGTGCCGCTATCCATCCTCTAGAAGAAAATTTTGAACTTCTGCCCAATCTGCTCCTCAAGCCTTGAATAATTTTTTGTAAGAAGAATTCAAACTGCACCTACTGAAATAGATGCTCAGTCAACCTACCCTGAGCTTATTTGCATTTTCCTACCTACCTACTAGCTCCAATTTCCACTTTAGGTCAAGCAACATGATATTTCCAATAAAGCCAATCAATTGTTCTTTTTTATATTGGAGGCTCCTGACTGCATTCAACCTCAAAATAACCATGATAGTGAGATGACCAAATCAACTTATAATGTACCTGATATTCATAATGCAAATGAAAATGAAATACTGGTGTGCAAAGCTTTGCCATGTATTCGCTTATAGGGTCAAAGAAGACATGATTATTTTGATGACCATCATAACACTCTAAATCCGCAGACAACTGATTTTCAACCACACAAGACCCCTTTGATGTGCTATCCAACTGCCTTTCTGCATGATGCCCACAAACAATGTAATTTTCTTCATTATAAAGATCATTCTTTGATGCAAGCTGCTGCAAGGAATTACAAAAATGAACAACCTTTTCTTCTGCCTGAGGATTATAAAAAATTTCTTCCAGTATTTCTTCTTGGTGTTTGCAATCAATTTCATGTTCTTTATGATCAAAAGACTGACAAATCTGTTGCATCTTTTCATTCATATCAAAGGATGAAACATGGTTTTCACAAATAAACCCCTGCTGATCTTCATGCTGCTTGACTTCTAAAACATGGAATGAGGCTGTCAAACATTATTTGGAAAAGAGATATGATCTAAAAAGACTTCTAACCTTATGACCTAACCCTTAAAGCATGAGATGACCTAGATACCCTTTAACACCATGACTTGACCATGACTGATACAAGAATTGAGAAACCATGTAAGTTGTCCAAAAATTTTTAAGGAAGTTTTACAGTGATAACAGTGGCCCCACTAGGGATAGTGTGCCCTTGTGGTACATTAAGAACCTGTAGCTCCAGTGCCGCTATCCATCCTCTAGAAGAAAACTTTGAACTTCTGCCCAATCTACTCCTCAAGCCTTGAATAATTTTTTGTAAGAAGAATTCAAACTGCACCTACTGAAATAGATGCTCAGTCAACCTACCCTGAGCTTATTTGCATTTTCCTACCTACCTACTAGCTCCAATTTCCACTTTAGGTCAAGCAACATGACATTTCCAATAAAGCCAATCAATTGTTCTTTCTGATATTGGAGGCTCTTGACTGCATTCAACCTCAAAATAACCATGATAGTGAGATGACCAAATCAACTTATAATGTACCTGATCTTCATAATGCAAATGAAAATGAAATACTGGTGTGCAAAGCTTTGCCATGTATTCAATTATAGGGTCAAAGAAGACATGATTATTTTGATGACCATCATAACACTCTAAATCCTCAGACAACTGATTCTCAACCACACAAGACCCCTTTGATGTGCTATCCAACTGCCTTTCTGCATGATGCCCACAAACAATGTAATTTTCTTCATTATAAAGATCATTCTTTGATGCAAGCTGCTGCAAGGAATTACAAAAATGAACAACCTTTTCTTCTGCCTGAGGATTATAAAAAAATTCTTCCAGTATTTCTTCGTGGTGTTTGCAATAAATTTCATGTTCTTTATGATCAAAAGACTGACAAATCTGCTGCATCTTTTCATTCATATCAAAGGATGAAACATGGTTTTCACAAATAAACCCCTGCTGATCTTCATGCTGCTTTTCATGAGATGTTATACTTTCTTCTTGGTGTTGAAATGCATTGTTATGAAGAGCCTCTAAAATTTCTTCATCCATAAATTCATCATCATCATAACAATCCTCCAAATATTGAATAAAACTCATAGAATGTTTACAACAATCTTTGACCAGCAATAAGGAGGGATGACACTCTTTATACATGTCATAGAACACATCATGGAAATCAGCAAGAGAATATAATGAACCATTTTCCAAACTTTTATACCAAGACCATGCCTTTCCTTCTAAAGTGGTCATAAACATCCTCATGAGACAATATTCAGGGAACTGAACCTTAAGATTGCGTACATGCATATGAAACCTAACCAAATGAAGAGCAGCATTGTCTTTCTTTTCATCTTTGAATATTGGAAGATCCTCTAACCAATCAACCTTTGGCATAGGATTTGGAAAACTAGGGATATGAGACCGATTCATAGGAGCATACCTGGCATTCATTCTTGCAGTGGAACTCATCTTGTAACTTCATCAATCTACTGATCTTCTAGCAGTGGAGTCACCTTCCAACTTATTATTTGATGTGTGGAGTCGCCAAGGTAGTTTTGCAGCCTCAAAAAGATGTCTGAGCTCCTGCTACCTTCAGAAGATCAACCATTGATTTCAGGAATGAATAATCTTCAGACTCCCGGCAGACGCACCAAAATGTTATCACAAAATCATGCCCCTGATAGGCTGCTGATCAGGAAGACCTTATGTAACTCTTTCAAACCAACTTTTGGTTGAGGCTTAGTCTCCTCAACCTGAGAGGGCTCTCTCAAAGGTTAATGATTTTGATAAAGATTAGATGGCTAACTCTATGAAACAAGTGAAAAATATGAATGGTTGAACATGATCAGTAAACATCCATTGGGCTTATGGAGTCAACAACACCTCAATATAACAATGAACTCAACCTTACATGGAAGTCAGGGCATTCATCATTTAAATATTCAGAACATAAACTCATATGGGACCACACAGTTTATGCATGCATACAAGAAGTCAGAGCACATTCAGTGAATTTTGAGTGATTATACATCCATACCACTGTAAGAATTAAGAAAAGGACAACATCACATATTCTGAACATAAAAAACCCTTCATGAATCCTGAGAAGCAAAGTCAAGCATGTATTATTGAAAATGAGTCTTACATATGACAAATACAAGTTTTTCCATAAAAATTTCCAACCCTTTGTACAATAGATCTTCTTCTATATATAGAGATCTTTACATAACTGAGATTCCTCCTCCAGCATGATGGGAATTCGAATTCATCCTACTATGACACCTATTGATACATAAAACTAATTATTAAATGCAAATGACACCTAACTAGCAGTCCTAGAGACCTAATACAACTAGGAGTGTAACTCCTTATCATGATTCAACAACCTTATCTAAGCATTTAAAGCATTATTTGACAACTTGCAACCTCAAGAAGTCGAATTTGATGAAGCCTCCCACGTGGTCACCCAACTGCTGATGACAAACCCTAGAAATTAGGGAACATGTTTCCCTGTTTTTAGGTATAGATCCTTAAAAATTGACACGTGGGACAGAGCCTTTATCTCTTCATCCATGACACATTTTACGAAACTGAAGGAGGTTTTTGTAGCTCATGTTGTCCAGAACAAAAACCTCTCCTGGTTTTTTAAAACATTTCTCCAGCTGTCTAGAAACTGTCCTTGAAAAACACGTGGCAAACAGGAAAAATCCGTTTTCTGAAAGTAGGGTCTCAATGAAAGCTTATTATCTCCCAACGGAAAACACTTATGAAGAAATTGAGATAGGTTATTGTAGTAGGAGAGTTGATGAAGATAAACCTCCTTCAGAATTCGAAAATACCCTTTCATGTGACCAGAAACTGATTTTGAAAAAACAGGTGTAAAACAGAGAAATATGCCTGTGGAAAACTTGCACCTACAGCAATTTCGTAGCGCAAGTTTGATCATAAATTCCTCCCACATAAAAATGGATTTGAAGAAAATGAAAGAGGTTTTTGTATTTTGGTATGTTAGAAATAATAGCCTCTTTCAGTTTTCAAAATTAAGTTTTTAGCTGCTCAGAACCCCTTCTGGAAAGTTACTAGTAAATGCAGAAAACAGAGTTTTTTCTGCTGAAACAGGCTGCTACAGGGGCTTCGTAGCGCGCTACGAAAACTCCTAGTTCAGTGATTTCGTAGCTACTTTCAAAATTTCTCCAAAAATATGTGAGATATGACTTATAAACACCTGGTAAGACTTCTAAAACATGGAATGAGGCTGTCAAACATTATTTGGAAAAGAGATATGATCTAAAAAGACTTCTAACCTTATGACCTAACCCTTAAAGCATGAGATGACCTAGAGACCCTTTAACACCATGACTTGACCATGACTGATACAAGAATTGAGAAACCATGTAAGTTGTCCAAATTTTTTTAAGGAAGTTTTACAGTGATAACAGAGTGTATGATTGGTTACATATTTTTATGCTTTCTTATTGTTAGTGTTCATTGGTGTGGTTGTTATTTTCATGCATGAGGTCATGGTATGTGTAGTTGGTATGATCATACATTGAGAATTGTACTCTAGCTAGAATTAAGGTTATATGGTTATGTGCTTATGTATTATATGTATATATGTTGTCATGATTATGTTATACATGTATTAAAATTATTTGGTTGATCTTGCAGATGAGATAACCTCCCCGCACTTTGCTAATATATGATGGTTTATTATGATTTGGTTTAGCTGACATATTATGCCTTGTAGGAAAGAGATCAAAATGGATAACAAGATGTTAGACTAGAAAGATTATACCTATGAATCATATGAGAAGCGTGGTGTTGGGCACTCTTCTGACTTAGTAGACACATTGAGAAGCTTGAAGAAAGAAATAAGGAGTTGTAAGGTGGACAATGACAAAATCATGCAGGCACAAGAAAAACAACTAGGGGTTAATGCAATACTCCTTCAGAGTTTGTCAGAATTGCAGTGATAGGGGTCACCTCGGATCAACCATGGGAAGGAGGACATAACTAATAGGGCATGTGGAAGTAGTTCTCATGGTGGCCATAGATCAGATTGAGATGACACAATTAGAGATGGAAGGTTGTTGGATACTCCGGATAGGAGAGGTGATGGACACATGTATTACTCTAGTTCTGGTTCTGATAGGAATTATGATCATCACCATTACCATCCTTATAGGAGGAGTGCTAGAGGATACTTGCCAGATGAATTTAAGAAAGAAAATCCACCTAATTTTGATGGAGATGTGAAGAAGTCGGAAGATGCATAGGCTTGGATACTTGGGATGAAGAAGTTCTTTGAGTTGCATAATTACACAGATAATATGAAGGATAAAGTAGCTATCTTCAACATGAGAGGTAAAGCAGATATATGGTGGGAATATGTGAAGTGGGTTAGAGACATCAGGATGGATGACTTGAGTTGGCATGAGTTCAAGAGGATTTTTAGGAAGAAGTACTTGTCAGAAAGGTACTACAATAGTAAGGCCAAAGAATTCTATGAGCTAAAGATGGGATCAATGATAGATGAGGAGTATACAACCAAGTTCTTGGAGATACTAAGGTATGTACGATATCTTAAATATGAGAACGTTAAAATTCAACGATTTTTCAGTGGTTTTACATTAGAATTTAGAGATCAGATTGAGTATGATGAGCCTCGGTCACTTGAGGAAGTTATTGGGAAATTGAAGTATAGTTATGAAAAACCAAAGCGTAAGAATGAATCTTAGCAAGGATGGAAAGGGAAGGATAAATATAAATGTAAAGGTAAATAGAAGACGAAAAGAAAAAGGCCTCAGAATGCATAAGAGTAAGAAAATGTGGCACCATGAAATAAGTCCAATGCAGCTAGACAAGGACATGGATCACAATAGCAGCATAAAGGTGATGTTACTAGATGATTGGAGTGTCAGACATGAAGTAAGGAACACCTTAAGAGAGATTTTCCAAAAAAATGGGGTGGTAGGCCTTAGATCTATAGTGCACATGAGACACAGACTATTGGGAATGTTGATAAGAGTGTTCCTCGCAGGTATGCAACACTGGATAACAAATAGGTAGACCATCATGCATCTATCATTGAGATGGATGATAAGCTTTGTGATCAAGTAGTTTCTATTTTGAGTGACCTTGGATCTAATTATAGTTATGGTAGTACTGACTTGGTGGATAAGTGTGGTTTGAATAAATAAATGCATGCAAAATCTTGGATAGTGCAGTTGGCTACAAGTGCAAAGAAGTAAGTTCACCATTGGGTAGGGAGCTTGTGCATTTGATTTGAATGGTATGCTACCACAAAACATTTGAATTTATTACCATTGGGATCATATTATATGTTATTGGGCATGGATTAGTTGTACCTTCATAGAACCAAGGTAGATTTTTATGACAAAGCTGAGTGCTTGGACGACAATGGGGAACAAAGAGTCTTGTAGGGTAAGAAGAAAACCACATCAGTTAGGATGGTGACAACTATGCAGACAAAGTGCAGTCATAGAAAAGGGTGTGTGTTATTTGTAGTTCACATTTCTAGTGACAAAGGTAAGGAAGTTAAGGATGTAGGTGTTTTGAGCAGGTACCCAGTTCTTGCAATAGGATTAAATGCACGGTGTATGGAGAATGAAGAAACCCTCAAGGGTCTTCCCGAGACCCTTGGTAGGCTGTAAGATTATCTACAACTATCACAAAGCTACATGCATGTCCATATTCAATAACTAATTGTAAAAGAAAAATAGACTCATTACCTCGAGTCTTCATGTAGATTTGCTGGAGAGCATAATGTAGCTAGGTGGAAGTCCCCTGAGCTGGCTCTAAATCAAGTACTGCACATAGAAGAGACAAGTGTAATCACAACATAAACCCTTGAAAATTAATGCATGAATATACAAAAGACATGTAGTTGCACATAACTAAGCTACTCATGCTAAAAGACATTGAATAAACATATAAATGAATTATAGTACCAACACCACGAAGTAGGCAATACAACTGTAGTTCTATATTAATTTCGAAAGAGTGATTACAACCATCAGTTTCATCAACCTTCCCTTACCCCTCTATCTCCTCTCTCTCTCTCCCTTCTTACCAACTTCTTATGCTTAGGTCTGAGACTCTGCTAGACAATCAAGTAAGCTATCCTTTCAAATGATCTGACCCCTCTCACAATAGCCCTAGCTCTGCTTATGTAGCATTCGAGGTTAGGGTTGCAAAGTTTCTCCATGAGTTTCCTTAGGTAAAATCAATGATGTAGCCATTATTTTGAGCTCTTTCCCTTTTGCCTTCTTCATTAGGATTAGAAATCCCCCAAATAAGTCGAACTTTAATGTTTCCTTACTTTTCTGATTTGATTTAGGAGAGAATATAGGGATATTTCTTAGTCAATTCACTCCTTTGACCCTTAGATCCTCATTAGGGTTCATGAATGTTGTCCCCGAGGTAACAAGTATAGTTACTTGGGTCACCAACGCTCCCTTAGGCTTGTAGAGAAGATTTATAAAGCATGTTGTCAGTGTATAGCCAGCTTTAGCTTGGAAACTAGGCTTGTGAACTTGGTCATTGCTTCAATCATCATGTCTTTCCCCTCTGAGGTGATGAGGAAGTCATTTTACTATATAACAGATGCCCCCTAAAGTATGAGATCAGAGGTTGTGACAATGGCCGAAATACTTTACTTAAATATTATGTTTGTTATTTGACAAAAAGGGAGAGAGGATCGAAGCTTCGGGCGATACGGGAAACCTGATACAACACATATATAAAACAACTAAAATCATGTACTGAGTTGGGGATTCCCACGCTCAGTAGCTATGTCAGAGTGATTTTCTCATAAAAAATATATGACGATTCTAGCCACCAATAAGCACAATGCAGAATCAGTGTCATAATAGGATCATTCTGATGAGTTGTCTGCAAAAAAAAATATACGCAACTTGGGAGAGGAAATAAGGTTGAGTGATGCAAGCCTCTACCCAAGGTCTTGATTTCTGCTTCACCGAACAACATAGATCGATGAATGTGAATATATACATTAATGTGAAACATGCATGAAATCATCTGATTACCAGTCAATAATGGAGACCGTTAACAGACATGAGGAAGGCCACCAATAATGGTGATGGTCTCCAAGATGCACAGTACAATCTAGTGAGTGTGAAAAATGTTTTTGTCATCGAACACTCATAGAATCACTTAACCAGGAGCCAATAATGAGAACCCCTGATCAAACGCAGGTGATCTACCACTAATGTTTGCAAGTACCAATGCACTAAATGTGTTTCTGGGTTGTCCTCCCAAATAGAGTGTTGAAGTTGATAGGAAGAGACCTGTCGAAAGGTAGGCAATAATGTGTCTTACATCAATTGACACGAAACAGGACAAGAATGATTTGTTTTTTGAGGAATCTTTGAGAATTGGGTCAAAATGATAGAGGGCATGATGAAAGGATATGCTTGATGGGTTGATGGAGGAAACAAAAAAGGTTAGCCCTTGAACAATAGAAGGCATGACAACGGTTTTAACCATGCAAAACTAGACTCCTGAACACTGAAGAGTGTTAGGATACAGAGATGCAAGAACATCGGGGTATTTAGGCTAAACTCATAGGATGGTAAGATTCATATTGAGAGGCTGTCATAAGGAAGGTTTATCTGAGGGAGTGTCATGTTCAAGGGAACCATTGTTGCCAAACCATGCTTTCAAATACTGAACACAATTTTATTGCCCACTTTCTCCATCTAATTAGTTTAGTCAGTCCAGAAGGGTAAAATCATCGATCTTTTCATGTTTTAAGAGTTTGAAAAGGATCGTAAAAAGAGTGACTCTACACCTCGTCTATGTAATTAAATGAGTCCAGACGAGACAACTCGGTGGTATTTTCATATTTAGAGAGTCTGAAAAGATCCTAAATAATGACTCTAGGGTGGTCCCTTTGTCATAGTTTTTAACCGAGTGCAACAAAAGTTTAATAGTATACCCATATCGGTTACATTTCCATGAGTTAATCTACTGATTCCGGATAAACAGAAACCTATGCTCAATAGATGTTGACCTCATTTTGTTACGAGTATGAGGAGACAAACTAAAATTGATATTCATCGTCAATTTTTAATGAGTCACATGACAACAAACTCAATACTTTCATTGAATTTTAATGAGTCAAATGAAGAAAACTCAAGGTATATTTTTCAGTTTAGTGAGCAAGGAAAAGGAGGTAAAAGAACTACTCATTCCTTCTTCGTAGATTTAACGAGCCCGAAGAAGGGAAAAATTCGGGCATTTTTGATTTAAGAGAGAGAAATGGTCCTAAAAAAGTAAGTGCTCTTGTTGTTGTCGTAGATTTTTAACGAGCCCGTTGACAAAACTCAAGATTTTTCAGTTTAACGAGTGAGAAAAGTACCTAAAATAATTCTCGGGTCATCTTCATAAGTTTTTAACAAGCCTGAAGAAAAAACTCGGGATTTTTTCAATTTTATGAGTGAGAAAAGAGTGCCTAAAAAGAATGCTCTAATGATCTTTTTCAATTTAATGAGCTAGAAAAAGAGCGAAAAAGAGTTGCTCGAACAGTCGTCGTATGTGTTTAACGAGCCCAATGATGAAAAACTCAGGGATTTTTCAGTTTATAAGCAATAAAAAATCCCATAAAAGAAAGTGTACATTGAGAATTGCATGCAGTGATTACTGCCATTCATTCCTGAAAGTACTTTCATCAAAAAGCAAGAAAACGGAAAAAAAATAGCAATTCATATCAATATGGGGTCATGCATGATAAAAAATCATGGGGAATGGACTACTTCCTCTTTAATGATTTCAATAAATCATGTCTCCAAAAGTAAATATAATAAAGTTCTTTGAACTTTCACATTCACCATTTTCACTATTTGAGAACTGTGAGAGCATTTTAGAGCCAAAGAGGATCATATTTTCCACGGATGATTGCGGGAGATCCGGGTGACCATTTGATGTGCCATTAGTCCCAGTTAGATGCCAAAACCTTGCTCTATGTGTTTCTTAACCTTTCTTATTAGATTTTGGGGTGAATTCTTGTAGATCTAGGGAGCCCTAAAGCAGTATTTGTGCACTAACGCCCTCTTGCAGGCCTGCAGGGAGCATTAAACACCCTTTACGACCTACTGGAGGGTGTTAATCCTCCTTGTGTACCACTGGAGGGAGCGTTAAAGCCTGAGAGTGCATTTTAAAACCCCATGCAAGGATTCCTGAAGCATTGCTGCCCCATTTTGGCTGATTTTTGGGTAGTTTTGCATAGGTTTTAAGCCATAATGACTAGCCTATGGAGAGAATGGGCCCATGACAGCCAGGAATTGTTGATGCAAAATTATCTAGAATGCATACTTGCGTTGCGCCGCTGCATTTTGCTGAAGTATGCAAAGTTTGAGCTGATGAAAGGGCAGGAGGATTTGTTGAGATGGATTATCTAGTGCTGGGATGAACATGAGCAGGTGTTCAGGATTGTAGATCATGAGCTGGCCATTAACCGCGATGACATTTACTTTTTGATTGGTTTGTTGTGCTGAGGAGCACAAGCAAACCTAACCGGAGGTAGGCCTGATCCTCGATCCACCCTAGAGCTGGTTCAATCTTACTGTATCCCTGAGAGTGGACTCGTCAGCAACAGAGTCCCCATAGAGAGGATTAGGTCTAGGTCTATGAGGGCAATTTTATGGTTGATTGTGCATTTAGTGGGGTCAAAGAGTCCCCACGTTGCAACAAATGCCCAACTGTTGCTTTCAGTTGACTGTGTCCAGCCTTAGATGTTCAACTGGAGTGAAGTAGTGCATCGCCAGTTGAAGGCATAATTGACTGCATGCAAGACTCGAACCCAACGGAGTTTTAGATATGACACTCTCATTGTCTCATTCATACTTGAGAGGGTACCTATTATGCACTGAAGGATGAGCTTAGGTCCCTTTGATCCGAGGGAGCTGAGACAGGGGTTATGGTCATCACTTGATCCTCGCACAAGAGGAGGACCTATTTGACACTTCTTCGAGTGGCTTCATGGCCAGATTGTGATGATTGACGACTATGCCTATGAGGGCATGGACTTCACCGGTAACCCTGACTTGATGCTGCCTCCCAAGACCAACTGGGGTCCTCATGGTTAGAATGATTTTTTAGAGTACTTTAAAGTATTTTTTAGCTTTTGAATATTTATGTTATGTTTTTGTTGATTTTATGGGTGAGAAAGTACTGACATGAAGCTTTTTTATTGGCAAAGATGTGGCACCGTTACGGGAGGTTCTGAGGAACCTGGAGGGCTTGAGCATGGGTGTGCCCCCCCTTCCTGTGAGGAAGATTCCCACTCATATGCAACGGCACACGGTCGGTGTGCCTGATCAGTTTCTGGCTCCTCTTCGGAGGATAGCTAGAGCAGTGTTATCATTTCAGAAGCAATAGGCTCTATTTAGCAGGCACTTTGGCATAACCAACGGGTGTTTATAGTTAGTCTTAGTAGCCATTTTGTACTTAAAACATCCAAGTTTTGGAATATTTTGATGTAAAATACTAGATTCTATCTATATATATCTACAGAAATTCTGGTATTTTTATGATGTAAATGTTTTTTAAGTGTTTTTTGTAAATTTTTACTTTTCATACATGTACTTATCATGAATGAGACAGATGCCAATCTAACACATAGTTTTCCAATGAATCAGAAACTATATTAAATTCTCTAGGAATGTGCTCATATGTGATAACTTCAAATTGACATTCCAAGACTCGTACCCTTAAATAATGACGTAACAAGGTTGGATTACAAATGTGATAACAATTTGCCAATTGCATAACAACAAGCTGAGAGTCTAACCTAACTACAAGATTAGAGATGTCCCTTGATGATGCTTCAGTGAGAAGTGAAATTATGGACATGTACTCAGCAATATTGTTGGTGGTAGTACCAAGAAAGACTCCCCCAGAACAAAACAGTTCCGACTCAAGTGCGTAAATGACCCAAGAAGCTGATGCAATGTGACGTGTGTGACGACTTGCACCATCCGTGTATCCTACGTATGCTAAGGGTAATGAAGGTATCCGCATTGCGAGAAAGATGTATGAGACAAATACTTCAATAAATACCAAAACAATCCAATCACATCAAAAAGGAATAAAAACTTGTAAATACATAAAATTACAAAGCACATGCCTAGTGCAATACTAGGCATAATACTTTTTCAGATAGAGCCCATTTCGGGGCTCAGCAAGCGGGACTCCTTCCCAGTCCTAAAGTTTATATGCCCCTTTTGAGAGCACTTTTTTGATGACATATGGATCGATCCATACGGGTTGAAGCGTTCCTGCCCCTAAGAGGTCATGTTTTTTATCGTAGAGCAAAACAAGATCTCCCTCTTGGTAAGAACGAGGCTTGACCTTTTTGTCGTACTGGGCTTTTACTAAATGCTTGTGGGCCTCGAGTGCCAATTTGGCATCTCAATTGGTTTCATCCAGATGATTTAGGTATAGCAGGCGCAAGAGTTCAATGACGATTTGTAAGGAAACAATCTGACACGCAATTGGTAAAACTGCTTCCAGGCCATAAGCTAGTTGAAAAGGTGTGAAGCCCGTAGCAATCTTAATTGAAGTTCGGTATGCCCATAGCGGTGAATATAAAATTCAATGCCAGTGAATTGCATGATTCCCTACTAACCTATGGATCATGGTTTTTAAGATGCCAATGATGGCCTCTAGTTGACCATTAGCTTGGGGGTAGTAGGAGGATGATTGATCCTGGTAAAAACCTAGCAGCGATGTTACGTCAGACATCATGTGATTCTGAAAATGAGACTCATGGTATGTAATGATCATGTGGGGCACACCGAAGTGAAAGATGACCTGATTGAATAGCAATAGCACCGCGGTTTCCCCATTGGCCCAGAAGGTGGGAAGGGCTTCGGCCCATTTTGAGAAATAGTCCACAACTACAATAATATAGTTGTGTCCAGCAGAGGAAACATATTTGCAAGTTACGAAGTCTATCCCCTTTTGGAAAAGGGGCCGATGAAGATAACTGGGTGTAGTAGGGCCAGAGGAGCACGCATTTTCTTTGTGAACACTTGATAAGGATGGCTTTTCCGGATTGCCTTGACACAACCTTTGAACAAGGTCAGCCAGTAGTAGCCCGTGCGCAAAATTTTCTGTGCAGTAGATATGCCAGAAAGATGACCGTCACATGCCCCAGCATGGCAGTCATTTAAAACATGTCCTGCCTCTTAATGAGTGAGGCAATGTTGAAGAACTGTATCTACACCACGACGATATAACGTATCGTTAAGCACTAGATAGTGTCGTGCTTGGTGGCGAATGTGACAACGGTCACCTGACTATAGCTCGGGGTGGAACCGTTGTGCTTGGAGGTGGACAAGAATGTCACCATAGAAAGGGTCAGTAGTCTCGATAAGATAGAAAGCTTCATCCGGAAGAGGATCGTGGGCTATCTCGTTAGGATCGAAAACGGGACGATCTAACAAAAGTTCGACGAAGACTAAGGAATTTTTTTCCTTGGAAGCAATGAAAACCAAATCAAATTGTTGGAGGATCACGATCCATTTTGAATATTTCCCTCCATTTACTTGATGAGACAAAATGCATCTCATGGGATTCTCCAAGGCGATGATAGTAGTCTATAGCAAGAGCATGTAGTGTCGGAAGCGGTTGACCGCAAAGATGATTGCCAATGACAATGTTTCCACATGTGAATATCTAAGTTCGGGCCTAGCCAAGCCTTTTGACAGATAATATATCGCATGTTCACTCTAGTCATCATGAGTTTGAACCAAGACCATTCCGAGAGAGGATGGCGAGGCTACAAAGTATAGAAGAAAGTCGCGGCTATAATTGGGAGCACTAAGGAGTGGGGCTAATATGAGCGCCTTTTTCAAGGCATCAAATGATCGTTGAGCTTGATCATGCCACAGATATGACACTCCCTTCTTAGGTAGGCATATAACACCTTCGTCAACTCAACATAGTTTACAATGAACCATTGTAAAAAGTTTGCTTTCCCTTGCAAACGTTGGAGCTGTAGAATGGATTGTGGTTCAAGAAATTGAGTAATTTCCTCTACCTTGTCGGGATCAACCCTAATCCCATACTTGGAGACAATGAATCCAAGTAAGCGTCTAGAATCAACAAAGAAAACACATTTATGCAAATTCAGACGTATGTTATAGAACCAGCACCTAAGAAAGATGGCTCTTAAAATATCTAGGTGTTGCGTTCGCTGCTTGGAAGGGGCTGGAAGGTCATCCAAGTAAGCTTGAACGATATGCTTAATATCGTGAAATGCATAGTCCATGGCTCTTTGAAATGTTGCTCCAGCATTCTTTAAACCGAATGGGAGTTTTCAATAGGCAAAGATTCCCCATGGGAAAATGAATGTGGTTTTGTGCTGGTCTTTGGGTTTTATAACACTCTGGTTGTAACCTGAGAATCCATCCATGAATGAAAATAATTCACACCTGGTGTAGTCGTTGATGATCTGGTTGATGAACGGTGTCAGACAATTATCCTTGGGACACACAGCATTCAAGTCTTGATAGTCGAAACATACGCGGATGGTTCCTTGTTTCTTATTGACAGGAACTAGATTGGAAACCCATTCTGTTAAGGGAACATGATAGACAAAACTAGCATGTAACAACTTTTCCACCTCAGTTTTTATGGCTACCATTTTACGGGGGTGGACTGGTTGTAGCCTTTGGCAGACAGGTTTAGCATTGTCATATATCTTGATCTCATGCTCGAAAATAGACGGATTTGTGCCGGGAATTTCCTCGTAAGACCAAGCTGATACATTGTGGAATTCCTTAAAAAGGCAGGTGAAGCTTGCAATTTCCTCAGGATTGCAATATGCTCCAATCTGGATGTTATCCACGATGCATGTCATGATAGAAATATCAATGAGCAATGTCTTTGAAATATTGCCCATGTTTCCTTCCGCGTCCAAAGTTTGGATAGTTGTATATGGTGAGGAAACGATTTCAAGTGTGTCAGGTGACAGGATTTGAAGAGGCATCATGTCTGAATCAGACATCGAAACACAATGGTGCGAGTCCTCCCAAGATCAATCTTCTAAACTCATGATTTCTCTAATAACTTCGTCCGTAGGTAGGACTTGATTGAGTGGATCGAAAGAAGGAGCAGTTATGGAAGGGGCAGTGTTACGGTTGGCCATAACCAAAGTGACCAAAGATTCAGATGCAGATTGAATGGCTTGGTACGCCAATTCAACTGGTGACAATGACATTTTTTCTCCGTAAGTGTCAATGTCTGAAAGGGCCGGTAGGATCCAAGGATAGGTCGGTTCACGAGGAATGGATGAAACCATATTGACCATCTGTGGAACCGCTAACAGTAGAAAAAGGAAACAACCCATCAAGGAAGAAGCCTTCAGTAGACCAATACCGATACTGACATAAGAGTCGAGTACACCACCCACTAAGGGTACAGGGCCACTTGGTAACGGGAAATAATCGGGGGTGCAAAAGGACAGCTGGTCCACTGTGACTACCTTTCCATTCAATGGAAATAAGATGATGCGAAATAAAGTAGACACAATGACCGTCATGGCGTAAGTCGAACTAGGACCCAACAAGAGATTATAGTCAAGCTTTTTATCTACAAATTTGATGTCCACCATTACCGTTATCCCAACAAGGTGACGGGGTAGCTAGCTAGGTAAACTTTTGGGATCAAAGTGTGGTCGTCAAAATCTTTAAGGGAGTTCGACGGTGGGGATAGGGTTGGAGAACCCAAAGTGAGCCAACATGAAGCCGAAATTACGCAAGTAGAAGCACCTTCGTCGATGACAATTCTACGTACACTTTTACCTTCCGAAAAGATTTTCACCTGAAATGCGAGCTGGTGAGAATGGGGAGGTTTACACTTTTCCATTTCGAAAATTCCAAGCATGGAATCATGTGGGTCGATACCACCAATGGCCGAAAGCAAAGCTTTCCTCTGTGCTGTACATGTTTGTAATACTTCGAGCGGTGACATGGTCAACGGTGCTTATGCCAAGTCTTCTACAATGCTGTAGTTTTTGGCGGCACATGCAGATGAATTTTGTGGTGTGCATCAAACTACCCCTTTAGGGGGACGAATCACAAGGTCAGCAACCGACATTTCAATATGAAGATCATTAGGCAACGGTGGGTTTTGATTTGAGGAGGGTTCCTCTGCATGAGCAACAGGAGCTCCATAAGATTTGGCTCTGGTCTGTAGATCTACTGTTTCAAAGGTGTAAATGATAGAAGGTCCTTCACTAGCTAAAGGATGTTGCGAGCCACCATTTCCCCCTTGCGGGGGTCGCAGTTGGTTTGCAATAAGGTGTTGTTGCCGCTAAGCAGGAAAAGGATTATTCAAGACAAAAGGGGTCTTGCCAGTATCCCTTTTAGCAATGAAATCTATGCATTCTTGAAGACGCGGGCAGCGATAGGTCATGTGGTCTTCAGCACAGATTTTGCAAGGGAATCTGATGGGTTTATCCTTTCCATCGTTAGGGGGTGCAGCAACCTTCTGCTTTGGGTTTTGTTGCTTTGTTGACTTCTCTTCAGAAGGAGTGGTATTTTTTTTATTATTCTTTTTCTTACCACTGGGTTTTTGCGTAGACTGCACAAAATTGATTGCGGTGGTAGTAAGAGCAGTCGATTTGGTAGAGGGGTCCACTGACATCTGGGCAATGTGGCCGCTCAGTTTTTTTACAGCAGCCCCGGAGGTTGCGTCGATAATCTCATCGGCATGCGCTCTGGGTTGCTGAGTAGAAAGAGCATTATAGTTGCAAGGGGCATTGGGAATTACGTCGTATAGAGTGCCAGACTGCGAATATATCAGATCTAAGTGTTGGGCATGACGTATTGATTGGTCTTCTGTGATTGCACCACCTAAGGCAACATCCTTAGTGATTTGGGGGAGTAGAGACTTGCAGAACCAATCTACTAAGAGATAGTTTGGGAGGGGAGATTTGACTAACCTCTGCCTACATCTCCATTTATGTATATGATCAGAGATGTGGGTGGTAGTGTCCTGACGTAGTGAAGTGAGGAGTTCCGTCCCAGTTTCATAGCAGATGGGTAGCTGGAAGTGCTTTAAGAATTCCATCACTAAAGTGTCAAAGGTATTGATTGACGCGCGTGGTAACTCAATGTACCACTTGGCTGCATTGCTAGTAAGAGTGCAAAGAAAAAGACGTAATCGGATACTATCATCCACCATGGAGTTAGAAACACACCATAGATGATAGGTGGTGATATGTGTACCCGGATCCTCCCCTTGTTTCCCTTCGAACTTAGGGATGTATGTCGGTATTTTATGCGGGATTGGTGGCCAAAGTAAGTTATGATAGATGGGGTCATTTGTAAGTTTGTACAAGTCAGGGATATCAAGTGTTGCCAAGAAAGGCAGAGTGTGTGATGCCCCCGAATCGGACCAAGGCGATGACATATGACTTGAGGATCCTTGCGGTCCTCCCATCGTGTGATTCCCAATATTATACAAAGGTTGCGTGGTATAGTAGGTGCCTTGGGGTATGGTATTGTAATGTGGATTTCCATAGGGATTATTAGGCTGTGGTATAGAGTTTTCCCCAGGATAAGTAGTGCCCCCTTGACTCATTTGAGGTTGTGAGTAGGGTACCCCCATGGATTGATTGGGACCTCCTTTAGGATTCCCGCTCGCCACAGAACTAACCATAAGTCCTTGACTAGCATAAGGAATGTTCATGTCAATCATTGACTGACCATGCATGCTTGAAAATGGAGGGGGAACTGTTACGTTCCCGACAGGCATACGCATGTTGGGAGTGCCCCCAAACACTTGAATCTAGGGGTTAGAACTATACAATGGATGCCAGCCATATTGTTGGTTGAAGGGACCTACACTAATTGTGCTATATTGAGCATTGTAAGGAGAGTTGTATGTAGCACTTGTCGAAGGTATAGAGTTTGACACAAAAGGGGCATAACCCAGAATAGAATGGGTTCCACTTGTGGAGGGTGTCATGTTAGGGGTTGAACCTGGGACAAATGGGATAGCAGGGTTCGCCATCAAAGGTGTGGTATTGACTTTCGACTGGGGAAGTGGTGGAGGACCAAAAGTGTCCAAAACGTTCCACGACCTGTTAGTCATCGACAGGATGGGTGGAAGTGTTCCAACTAAAGACAAAGGAGGTATAGATGCAATGGGAACCAAGAGTGGGCCCAATAGATTTGTGATCGGAGGATTGTATGGAGGAAGAAATCCTGTAGTAAAGAAGTCCTCCAGTAAGCTTGAATCGTCGGATGTCCAAACTGATTTTATGTGAGATCTCAAAGACTGATTTCCTGAAGATGGGGAATTCGGTTCACTGGAGCTCGACGAATCATCCATAACGAGTGGGGGAAGTCCTAACAATCGTCTAGATTGATGATGAGGGTCAAATGTAGCCATGGTGACCGATAATTTTTATCAATAAATTTTACAGTGATGTTTATTAAAGTCTCAATGATAACACTCTAGCACCTAAAAATAAAAAATACACTAAGTGAATCAATCAACAAGCAGAGGGAAATGATCCTATCTGATAAGCACCAATGACTGGAGATGAAACCCAGTATCACAATGAATAACAGAAAGATTTGGCCAAATGTATAGTTACAGTTACTCTAGAGCTTCGCCCGAACCTCAGATTGAGGGTCCAAGTACTCTTGTGAAGACGAGCACCCTCCCAAAAACTGAAGACAGAGCAGGTCCGTCTGTGTTTGGTACTAGCACAGCCCACCCGAGTCACTTTGTGTTAGTCCCTAAAAGTATGGCCAATAAGGATAACTCAGATCACAGACACTACCGGGGGGAGCATAGTTGCAGACAGTAGGTTGTGTGGGCAGGATACCTAAGTCCCCGACTCAACTCCGATATCCCCGAAGGGATCCCCAATATACAGAATACCCAAAGGAGATGTAAGCAGAGGTAGAATACCTTCACTTATAGTCCGATGTTGTCTCATATTTAGCTCTGCTTTTACTGGAGTGGTCCTAGTAGTATGAGTGCAGAAGGATTTCTCTCTTTTAATGACACTAGTTTTGGTGTATGATCTTGGGCAGTTTCCTCACACTGCCTATCCCAAGGTCCTAGCCTAAACTAATGTATGTTTGATCTAGAAAGAGTTGCTGATTGATTTTAGGTAGATTTTAAGTGTACTTTGTTAGAGTCTTCGGTAGGGGTGTTGATGCATGATATTTTATGGGACTCTGACTCAAATCATGCAAAAGATAATGCTTGTAAATTTTCAATGTCGATGAATAAGATGTTTTTTACAAAGGGAGAGTATTTCATACATAAATATTCATTCCATGCATCCTATTCATTACAAAACTTGCATAACCGACAAAAATTTTCAATGCTCTCTAACAACGACTGAAACCAAATAATGCAAAACTTAACTAGCTAAGCAAAAAAACAAATAATTTTTTTTTATTTTTTCTTTTATGATAATAAAAAATTTTGAGAAGAAAAGTTATTTTCTAGATAAAAAATTCTTTTAGGACACAGATCTGTCAAACAAAACAAAGCTACAGATCCCTTATCAGTCCAGAATCAAGTTTCCCAACCCTTTGAGGTCACAGACACAAGTGTATATCAAAAATTGGGTGACTAACACTCTGTGCTAGAGGCCACAAAGAGTTACTGGAGGCACTAACACTTTGTTCGTGTAACCACAGAGCTTTATAAAGCTCTGTTTACACTGCTAACTTGCGTTAGTGAGGGAAAACACTTCAAAAAATGGCAGTGGGGATCAGATCCAGGGCTAAGCAATGAAAGAAGAGTGCTGCAAGGTCCTGATGGGTCAGAAAAGGAATGAAGAAGTACAGGAAGGTCTGGAAGGAGGAGGAAACTAGGAACTTTCTGGGTAAACCGAGAACTAGAGTGTATATCTCAACGGAGTCACCAATTCTACTATAGGATTAAATGCACGGTGTATGGAGAATGAAGAAACCCTCAAGGGTCTTCCCGGGACCCTTGGCAGACTGTAAGATTATATGCAGCTGTCAGAAAGCTACATTCATTTCCATATCCAATAACTAACTATCAAAGCAAAATAGACTCATTACCTCGAGTATGAGTGTAGATTTGCTGGAGAGCACAATGCAGCGATCCGGAAGTCCCTTGAGCCGGCTCCAAATCAAGTCCTGTACATAGAAGAGATAAGCGTAATCACAACATAAAACCTTGACAATCAATGCATCAATATACAAAAGACACCTAGTTGCACGTAAATAAGATACTCATGCTAAAAGACATTAAATAAACATATAAATGAATTATAGTACCAACACCACGGAGTAGATAGTACAATTTCAATTCTATATTAATGTCGAAAGAGTGATTACAACCATCGGTTGTATCAACCTTCCCTTACCCCTCCAGCTCCTCTCTCTCTCCCTTCTTACCAACTTCTTATGCTTAGGTCTGAGACTCTACTCGACAATCAAGTAAGATATCCTTTCAAATGATCTAACCCCTATCAGAATAGCCCTAGCTCTGCTTATGTAGCATTCGAGGTTAGGGTTGCCAAGTTTCTCCATGAGTTTCCTTAGGTAAAAGCAATGATGTTGTTCTTTTGAGCTCTTTCCCATTTGCCTTTTTCATTAGTATTAGAAATCCCCCAAATAGGTCGAACTTTGATGTTTCCTTGCTTTTCTGAGTTGATTTAGGAGAGAATATAGGGATATTTCTTAGTCAATTCAATCCTTTGACCCTTAGATCCTCATTAGGGCTCACTAATGTTGTCCCTGAGGTAAAAAGTAGAGTTACTTGGGTCACTAACGCTCCCTTAGGCTTGCAAAGAAGCTTTATAAAGTAGGTTGTCAGTGTATAGGCAGCGTTAGCTTGGAAACAAGGCTTGTGAACTTGGTCATTACTTCAGTCATCATGTCTTTCCCCTCTGAGTTGTCGAGGAAGTTATTTTATTGTATAATAGTTCTACAACAGTTTCGGGGTGTGTTCCCCGTAGATATTTCAAAGTTTCCATCTCACAAGGAAGTAGAATTTTCTATTGAGTTAGTGCCAGGGGCAACTCCAACATCAAAAGAACCTTACAGGATGAGCACACCTGAGTTGGTAGAGTTCAAGTTGCAATTGAAGGAAATTTTGGACAAGGGGTACATTATGCCAAGTGTATCACCATGGGGCACACCGATATTGTTTTTCAAGAAGAAGGATGGTACTATTAGATTGTGCATTGACTACAACCAGTTGAACAAAGAGACCATCAAGAACATGTATCCATTTCCAAGGATTCACGACTTGTTTGATCAGTTGAATGGAGTAGCAATGTTCTCGATGATTGACTTGAGATTCAGATACCATCAGGTATGCATTAAAGAGGACATTTACAAGAAAAATTTCTAGACCAGGTATGGGCATTATGAGATTGTTGTAGTTCCATTTGGTTCGAGTAATTCTCTAGCTACATTTATGTGCTTGATGAATAGTGTGTTGCGACAATATTTGGATAAGTTTGTTATTCTGTTCATTGATGACATATTGGTATATTATAAAAATGAGGAAGAGTGTACCGAACATTTGGCCACAGTGTTGAGGTTGTTGAGAGAGAATCAGTTGTATGTTAATCTCAACAAGTGTAGTTTCTTTTAGGCTGAGGTATATTACTTGGGACATGTTGTCTCCAAGGAGGGCATAAAAATGGATCCAAAAAAGGTAAGAGCTATCATAGAGTGGGTAGCTCCCAAGAATGTGGATGAGGTGAGATATTTCATGGGGTTGGAAGGCTATTATAGGAGGTTCATCAAGAACTTATCCCATATTTCTTATCCTATGACATCATTGCAGAGAAAAGGTAAGAAGTTTAAATGGACAGAGGAGTGTGAGGCTAGTTTTGAGCAGCTTAAGCAGTTGTTGACACATGCACCAATTTTAAATATTGCAAATCTAAACAGAGTTTGTAGTATGTACAGATTCTTGCAAGAGAGGACTTGGTGGATTCCTTATGCAGGAAGGACATGTAGTGTGCTATGAGTCCCATAAACTAAATGAACATGAGAAAAACTATCTGACACATGATCTTGAGCTAGCATCAACCATACATGCATTGAATCTGTGGAGGCACTATCTTCTTAGCAAAAGGTTTGTGTTGATGAGTGATCACAGTGGGTTAAGATACTTGTTTGACCAGCCAAATATGAATGCCAGGAAAGCTAGATGGTTGGACACGATCAGTGAGTTTGATTTTGAGATCAGATACATGAAAGGAAAGGAGAACATGGTGGTAGATTCTCTTAGCAGGTGGATACAGGTAGATCATATAGCAGCTATGAGTTCCTATGGGACATATCTACATGATAGGATCTTGCAGGTAGGTCAGTAGGATGTCAAGTATATGGATATTGTGCACATGTTGCAGAAGAGTATAGGTACACGTATAGGTAGTAGTACATGTATATGTATAGGTATAGGTAAAAGTACAAGTGCAGATGAAAAGGATGTGGACTATTGTCTCATGACAAATGGATTGGTTAGGTTTAGATATAGAATATATGTGCCAAACAATAGTGAGCTCAAGAAGGTGATCTTGAGGGAGTTTCATGTGAAACCATATTTAGGTCACCCAGGCTATTAGAAGACATTTACCGCAATGAAGAAATTTTATTATTGTCCAAATATGAAAAAGGATGTAGAAGAGTATGTGGCTAGGTGTTTTGATTGTCAATGGGTGAAGGCAGAGTGTAGGCATCCAGGTGGACTGCTATAGCCAATTGTGATTCCAGAGTGGAAATGGGAGGTCATTTCCTTGGAATTTATCACGGGTTTGCTAATGACAGTGAGGCAACACGATTCAATCATGGTTTTTGTGGACAAGTTGACAACGATTACACACTTCATTCCAGTGAAGTCTCATTCTCAGCTAGCGATGTAGCACAAGTATTCATCTGGGATGTGGTTAGATTGCATGGAATTACAAAGAAGATTGTTTCAGACAGGGATGCGAAGTTCACTTTCAAATTATGAAAGGAGTTGTTTGTAGGTTTGGGCACAGAGTTGGCCTTCAGTACAACTTATCATCCGCAGACAGATGGACAAACTAAGAGGGTAAACTAGATATTGGAGGACATGTTGAGGATGTATGTGATGCATCAGTAGTGGAAGTGGGAAGAATACCTGTTATAGACATTTTTGGGCACTGCAACCCCAATCATAAATGTCCATAAACCAAGGGCTCTTAAGTCCCTAAAAGTCTTGTTCCAACCTCTAAAAGAACAAGGTCAACTGATTACATATTCTCCCAAAAGTTCTCCATGAAAAACTGCTCAGAACTGGTCAAAACTGGACCATCTCACCTGCTCGATGCTCAAAGTGCGCTGCATCCCACCTAAATACTCACGGGAGGTGCGATGCATCTTGGAAATCCCTTCTATGGGGTGTGATGGGCGAGAGTGGACAAAAGGCAGGGTCAATCTGCAAGGTGGAGGAGCAAGGAATCTTCTAGAAACTTCTCCCGTGACACTTGCCTCTCTGCATTTGCCCAGGGATGAGTAAGATATCATAAATCTCCAAGTGGATTCAAGAACTATCAGAGAGAGGACACTAATCAAATCTCAAAAGTTGACTCACCCCCCTTGCAAACATCTATATATGGATCCCTCATCCCAGAGATCCAGAGGCTGGAATTTTGTATCTTCTAAGGAAGTGCTGCTGGTTTCTTGGTGCAACATGCGAGTGTTGGGTGATCTAAGCTTTTCATGAGGTGAAGAAGGGCTTTCTTGTTGAGAGGATGATGCTGGGGTCAGAACAATTGGTTGTAATCCTCTTTGCTCTTTCTTGATTATCAATAAAGCTATTCAAGTTTTCCTCCACACTTTTGTATGATTGATGATATATGCATTTGTGTGGTCAATATATATCTGGTCCTATATTGTTTATGATAATAGATCTGTGTTCTTGGATAGTTTTATGTTGCTTTGATTCTACAGGTTCCCTTTGAAACTGGGTAGACAAGGAAGCGAGTGGCAAAGATCTACCAGAAGAGAGAGGAATCGAGCAAGGAACCAAGCGCAAGACAGAGGTTGGTCTCCTTTATTCCCCTCTTATCTATTTCTCATAAAGGAAAACGAAAGTAGTTTTAGTTTGTTTGTTTCTAAGGTAGCTACCAACCTTAGTGGGACTAGAAGCTCTGCATAGACACTAGTTTTCCCGATAACAAAATGGTGACTCCGCTGGGGAGCGAATAGATTTTTTATTTATCTACATTTTTTTACTTTATAAACTTACAGACGGAGCCTGAAGTCAAGCCAGCTAGCCTTCAAACTGCATTTGCTATGCAAGTGCAAAGTAGATCAATGCCACTTCAGTCTATCTCCGGGTTTTTTTTATGAACTGAACAATTGATTTACAAGCTCTCTAATTGCCCTTGTGGTGGCTCTAGTAACCTCTTTAGATATACCCTTGTGATTGATTTACTGATTACCACTTGCTCGGCCTAAATCCCTAAACTGAACTGCAAACTGTGACCCGGAACCCAGTTAAATTCTCGTCCCTGGTCCAGCGCACTGTCTCTTCTGTGAATCCCAGACGCATCGCACTTCCCGAGTGTAGTAGGTGCGCTGCATCTCTGTTTCACTGTGTTACAGGTGTGGTGATCAGACAAGGCCTTTCCTGCTCCTAGATTTTGGTTTCTGTGTTCACTCTTTTCAGCTCTATTCAAGGGTTTTGTTGCCTGTAGTCATTACACCTTTGTTGAAACCCCCTTCCTTGCTATTATTCTACCTCCATTGTGCAAAGAACTGTAAATGTTTTTATGTATTTTGAGTCATTTTCAGTTCTCCTTTACAAAGAAGTAGTGTAATTGTACTGTCGTTTCTGGATTTGAAAGTGTCGCAAGTGTTGTTTTCAGTCATAGAAGAGAATCCGATTTTTCTTGATATTCGATTACACTGTTACTCTTGTATTTGATTTGAATTAGTAGTTTTTCAAGTGTCAAAAGCAAGTTTTCAATTCCAAGTCGCAAAGTGTCGTCATTGTCTTCATTTTGTCTTGAAAAGAAACTTGTTAGTAATGTTGCTTCGAAAAATAATTCAGATTTGCGCTTAGCTTTCTTTTTATCATTCACACATTAAGAAGGCTGAAAACAAATAAATGCATGTGCATTTGCATTTAGACTGTTGGTTGGTTTGATTTAGGACAGTGCATATAGTGTATGCTCTCTGCTGTTTGTTGAAAGAACGCCATCTCTCTTTCCTTAGTAGCTAGGATTTTCATTGCAAAAAGAAGACTAAACGACTGTTTATCATCTTAGATTGCATTTTAGGAATTGTACATCTACATCACGCGGTGAACCTGAAAGGAAAATTTCTTAAGCAAGATCAACTGTAAAATAAATTTAATGAATCTAAAAACGCTTTGGAACCTAATGCACAACATTTAGAAGTCTAGGCTAGAGACGTATTCCGGCGTCGTAAATCTTGGTAACTGTTGTTTTCATTGATGGTTGGGTGATTCCTCCACTTTGAGACGATAAGTGCCAGTACGGACTTGTGCTCCCACGTACCGTTGAGTATATATTGGGAGACCACAATAGGCTTTATCCTTTATCCATAGGAAGCCATGTCTGCCGCCCTATCGATTGCAATGCACTAAACACAACATTCGGGAAGATTGACTGCCGTACTGTAAAAAGTATTCTGCAGTTTTGCGATTGGTTTGGTAATCCATCTGTCTAGATTTCCAAAGCAGTCCCTTTCGTTCCTTTTCAGACTCCCTAAAGGAAAAGGTCCATCTGAGCACTTGTCACTTCAGGCTCATTAAAAATCGAAGGCGACTAGAGTCATCTTTTGTTTTTTCTCGACTCTTAAAAATTGAAAAAACGAGTTGTGTCAAAGCGTCTAAAATTTATTTTAATCGGAATAAATATGACCTTTCCTACATTGGTCTTAGGTTGAGAAAAATGGAGTCCACCAACCAAGGAGTTCCCCTTGGGGGAAATCCTAGTCCTTTCTCCTGTTGGGGAGATGTTGGCGCACCCCATATGGGCACATTGTCGCTTCCAGGATTGACAATCGGCTTGCCAGTATGGCTCTTCTCAACCTCTGTCGTTCAGAACACCATGATTCCTGAACAATCAAGTCAGCAACTAAACGATACCAGAGTTACCCCCCAACCCTCTACTTCATCCAATTCCTCCTCTCCTCCTTCCTCTTCGCTTGATGAAGCTAGTAAAGCCAAAATTCAAGTAGTCGAGAAGAAGAAGGAGAAGAAGAAGAAAGAGAAGAAGAAGAAGGAGCCAAAGGTGAAAAGGGGCAACCAAGCATCGTCTAGCGAAAATCCACACACTGCACCGTCCAGGCCTAAATCGCCATGTGTCATTTGCAAAGGAGACTACTATCATCGAGATTGTCCTTGCATCCCTCGGATCTTAAGGGACTGGTCTCCTCGTTTGCACAATCCGGTGTCATCAACCTCTGATGATCACGTTGAAAGTACACCGTCAACTAGTGAAAGTGAAGCGCCTGGACAAAAAGGAAAATGTAAACTTCCTTGTAAACTGTGTGAAGGCGATCACGCCTTCCACCATTTTCCCTTCTTAGACGAGGCTAAAAGAGTTTTGGACGATCGTCCGGTTTCACCGTTACGGCTTCCTCCTGGATATAAGAAGCTCTTGCCGAGCCTGACACTAGTTGAAAGCCCGACTGACACACCCTTGTGGTCAGCCGAAGCGTCTATCATTGAAGATAAACCATCTGAATCCACACTAGATGAAAGTCAAAAGGTCGAGACGACAGTTGACCTGGTCTTGCCTTCAGAGGATCCATCTTCAGATGATACAGTCACCGAAGAGAACAAGAATGACACCGTTCAAATTCTCTTCGTAAGCACAGACTCCGATGAACATGGGGGCAGTCTACCCGTTCCTTTACCACAGGAAGGAAGTTCGTCAGAGTCATATTCGGCTGTCTATTCGGTCCCACCTCCAAGCAACCTGGTTGTTTCCTTCGATTAGAATCTACTAGGCAGACCCCGTTTACCGGCCAGTGTACCATTTCGAATCATTGCTCAAATATATAGAATGGTCATGGCTGGTACCATCATAGATGAAGGGGCTTCTATGAGTATCCTTTCCTCAACTGCTTGGAAAGCGCTTGGTTCGCCATCGCTTTTGCCTGAGATGAGAAATCTAACAGGATTTGACAAAGGAACTAGTCGACCGTTAGGGATCCTTCCCAATGTGCCGATAACATTGAGAAGGAAAACCGTTCACATGAACGTAATGGTAGTCCAAGGACCCCTGGATTATAATCTACTCCTTGGACGCGACTATATTTATTGCATGGGAGCCATTGTCTCCTCACTCTTTAGAGTAATGTGTTTTCCGCATGAAGGAAGAGTGGTCAAGCTCGTAGACCAGCTTTCATTCCCCGGTTCACACATAGAAAATAGTCATATACCATCCCTGAATGGTCTTTTCACACAAGGAATGTCTCATCAATCCCCAGTCCGTCCACCTAATGAGCACGAGTGATTCGGAGGACATGACTGAAACCCAGGGGGCATGCACCCTGGTCTACTTCGGCAGGAAAACTTCAGGTATAGGGTAGGTTTCCGTGAAGGATATATGACTAGTTTATGAGATTAAACTGGAATAAGATTCCTCCATCAAAGTTATGTGAGTGGAGGCGTCCGCGCCACTCACCTTTGTCTATTTCGGTAGACATCGCCGAGGAAGTGTTTTATACGCAGTATGGATAGAACAATCTTTGGTAACTTGGAAATTTTTCGCTATACCTGGGGGCATGCAAAACTTTTGGCGTGCAAGCGAAGAGCGACCATTTTTTTTTTTAATTTATAGGTCCTCTAACCCTTTAAACTCGTAGGATTGGTCGTTTCCTAACTTGCATAAAGAAAGGATGCGGGGCAAAGGTTTGAAAAAATGTTGTTTTCATATGAGACATCCTTATTATACGACTGGATTATCAAGTAGTTTTAACGCGGAATTCAAGTTCGTTAAAAAATAAACATAAGCAGTGAGCAAATGTTCCCCCAAAGTTTAAGCTCATTAAAAAATGAACCATTTTCCGGTAAATAACCATTGTGAATGTATTACCATCAGCCTTTGAAGCCTTGGTCGTGTTCTCATCATCACCTCCACTCTGTATTGGCCGATCATTCACCTCCATTTGATTGTTTACCCTTTTTGAGGAACAGCTGCGAAGAGTGATCCTACTAGCCATCCTTGTGACACTGTCGTGATTGGAAAATTCCAAACCTTACCTGGAATCAGCTGCTACCCGAATTTATCACTCGTTCCTCAAAAAACGAGTCTCCTTTAAGCTCTTTTCAACTGACTCGTAAAATATGAAAAGATTGCCGAGCGATTGGCCTCTCCAGCTCGTTAAAGGGACCGAAACTGCTATCCCTCCTTTAGATTTTAATCTTTTTGGACTTGAGGGATTATTACACAAAAAGATCGTGCGCTTGTTTTGTTCGGCTCGTTAAAATTATCAAAGATTCATCCCTTTTGTATTGTTTTATACTTTTTCAGACTCAAGGGATTATACGACGAAAAAGGATTATTGGGGTTTTCTTTACATCCCTTTTTCAGACTCTCTAAAATTGAAAAGGTCGAGTTATCCTTGTCGTTAAACTCGTTAAAACCGAATAGCGACAAACTTGTCCATAACAGACAAGAATGAGTTTCACTATCGCTTTGCTCGTTAAAATATAGCGATGTGTTTGCCCGAAGGGAAAATTATAGAACAAGCATATGTTATCCTCCTCAAGCTTGACAAAAATAAAGAGGTACTAGTCAGCAATGACTGGGAAAAATTGGGAAGAAAACTTGAAAAACTTTATTGGTAGCAAGTCGCTCTTGAACATGACACTTTCACTCCGCATCCGAGTCGGGTTGGGTTGTTCCATTCACTGGTCACATCACCATGGTTCCGTCACACCATCCATATTTGGGGTTAATGCTACCAATCCATCATGTCAGTGTCGTTGATATGTTCAAGAGAATTCGCTCAGATAATTCACCTGTGTCTCACCCACTACAATACATTCACTCTCCATTCTTTCATGACCACCACCCTGAACCTTATATCACCAGATCGTTTTCACCTCCATTAAAATTATTTGCTCCGTTCCATGTCATTGATGTGGGATTCACTAAGGCCCTCCTATGACGGATCGCTTCTTGTCGACATCAGCTCATTATCCAAGAAGGCGATCTAGGAACAACCCTTTCAGTACTTTGAAGCTTGCATACCTCAATGGCAAGTTTCTCACTTCCGGCGACAGGTTTACATCAATGGCCTTCGACCGAAAGATTTTGTGTGGTGTTCAATGCCAAGTCCCTTATTCACACCACATGAATTGTACTGTAGTACCTTGAGGGTCGTCATCCTTATCGGTGATTCCTCTCGCGTCTATTAACAGCTTACATCATTGGCTGGTAATCAGGCGATGTCTTTCCATGTTCGACTCCAGAACATCTCTCACATGGATCGACTTGTACTTTGAGTGAAGATCGAACGAGATTGAAGACCCCGGATCTAGTTTCATCCATCCGGGCTACGATATATATTCAGGAAAATAAAGACATTGAATGTACATCATTACTGCATAGATGATCATCCAACCTAAGGGATGATGGTTCTACCAAAATCATCAGTCTACACTCAGATGATTGTCTGTCTTATGTACATGAAAATGAATTTATAAAGCTGAGCATGGGAATGCCCACCTCAACTAGATCATGAAAATATTATGAAGATAATGTATTGTATTGTATCTTAATCTTATTACAGGTCACTTTCCAGCTTGAAATAACGTCAGATCCTCATGATAAAGCATTTCACCCGACATCAACAAATTAACGACCTCATGCTTTAGGGGGCCATTTTCAGGCTCTGCAACCCCAATAATAAATGTCCATAAACCAAGGGCTCTTAATTCCCTAAAAGTGTTGTTCCAACCTCTAAAAGAACAAGGTCAACTGATTACATCTTCTCCCAGAAGTTCTCCATGAAAAACTGCTCAGAACTGGTCAAAACTGGACCATCTCACCTGCTCCATGGTCAAAGTGCGTTGCATCCCACCTAAATACTCACGGGAGGTGCGATGCATCTTGGAAATCCCTTCTATGGGGTGCGATGGGCGAGAGTGGACAAATGGCAGGGTCAATCTGCAAGGTGGAGGAGCAAGGAATCTTCTAGAAACTTCTCTTGTGACACTTGCCTCTCTGCATTCGCCCAGGGATGAGTAAGAGATCATCAATCTCCAAGTGGATTCAAGAAATATCAGAGAGAGGACACTAATCAAATCTCAAAAGCTGACTCACCCCCCTTGCAAACATCTATATATGGATCCCTCATCCCAGAGATCCAGAGGTTGGAATTTTGTATCTTGTAAGGAAGTGCTACTGGTTTCTTGGTGCAACATGAGAGTGTTGGGTGATCTAAGCTTTTCATGAGGTGAAGAAGGGCTTTCTTGCTGAGAGGATGATGTTGGGGTTGGTGAGCTCCAGTATTGTAGCAATAATGCTACAACTCCTGGGGCTTCCTGTCTCTTAATTTTATCAACCCGGTAGTTCGTACAAACTTGGAAGCGACGGTGCTGTATGCACAAGTACTAGCCCTTGTCGCAGCTGTCACTTGGTCAGCTGGCACAAGTCCGCTAGGGCTTAAGCCAACTTCTATAGGCTCACAGAAGAAGCTTTATCAATGATGGACGAAAGTTAATTTCAAAGAAAGGCTACTCTACTTGACAAACTGAATCAAAAGCAACTTAAAGCATGTAAATCTATGAAACCCTAATTTAACTAGTCTATCCTCTATAATGCAAAGAATGTGGGTGCAACTCTTATGAATGCTGTCATTGCCTCTAACAAGTATGAATGCATGGGTCTAAGCTACTGGCATCATGAGAAATGTGTTTTTGTGTTTTTCCTTTAAGTGTGTGGAATGATGGTGATCTTGAGCTAACTAGGGTTTGGTTGTGCAGATGGGATGGAGAAGGAAGGAAAGCGTGGGATAGGTTGGGGAGGCTAGGAGAGGTCCCTAGGGATCCTTAGCACCCATCCACAGAGGTTCCTCGCATTCAGATGCTCAGCAACCGAGAGAGTGGCCTCCTACAGGATGGCTGTGGAGAATCCTACAGGATACTCTGTTTTCTACAGGATGTCGAGAAATGGCTACAGGATGACCTACTGTGAATGTTTGGAGTGATGGAGGGATGGTGAAATGGTAGGGGGAGATGTGGAAGGTAGGGATGAGGTTGGTGATGGCCTTAGAAGCGAAAGATTAGGATGGGAGGTGAGTGTAGGAAAGAGGATGGAAGGTGAAGGGCTATGTCAACGAAAGGCGAGAGAATGGAGACACGTGAGGAATGCAAGACTTGATGAGGTAACAGAGCGGAGCAGGGGTCAAAGAGATGTCTGCATGCGTGATCAAGATGGAGGACAAAGTGATGGAACGAGAGAGAGAGAGGGAGAGCAGTGTAAGTAAAACAAATGATTATGACTGTTACTTAACCAAGAATGCATCAACCTAAACTACTTGTGCTTGTAAATTCAATGAGCAGCAATCGAAATGTGAAAGAGAACGTGCATGAAGCTGTGGTAAGGAAGTGCAGTGCATGAGTGGATGACAAGGAAGCATCTAACGTAACAGTGACTGTATTGCAGCAATCATCAAGTGAAGAAATGCGTGTTTTTGGTGGCTAGCTTTGGGCTGCACCCCAATCTTCAAGAAAGATGGCAGTGAGTCCTAACAGCCTTTTTGTTGGAGCTCCAATGGACTCTATCTATCCTCTGCTACACTAAATGACTGTAAACAAACTCACCATAAGCAAATCCTATCTACTCATGAAAAAGACCAACTCATCAACTTGTAATTCGAATTGCATGTGTAAATGGAAAGCTCACAATGCTGCAATGAAATGGAAATAACACTACAACAGAGGGGATCTATGGCTCTCAGGTTGGGCCCTAACCTGAGAGCTATAGTCTCCTTAAGGAACTCAGAACTAGATCACAAACTGTCTTCTTTATTCATAACTGATATCATGCCAAATTGGCTTACAAAAGAGAACGAAACTTGAGCTGTGCTCCAAAATTACAATAGTAATACGAGAGTTTCAACAACCTAACCAAGGCTAAGGCTTCTATACTTATACAAAACGATGCTCCAACAGATATCCATGATTCTAGGAGCTCGGCTGTTCAATCTATAGTTTAACTGCTGATCCTGTAGGATGGTCATAAATGCTGTTTCCTGTAGAGCAGTTTTGAACTGCTGTTCCTGTAGAACAGCTGGCCGTGTATTAAGCTCGGAGGGAGGCTGAAGTGGGCTCGGAGTTCTTGGTGAGGATCACGAGGAATGTCCCCCAAAACCGTGGACAACCTCTCCTTATGTCAGCAATGCCAACTCGTTGTCTCCTTGCCACCTTTTCGTTGTCTTTTGCTCCCTTTTAATGCCAAAACCTGGAATCACAATGCATTAGCTACGTGGATAAAGTGCCTATCCTTTCTCCTACAAACAACATGAATAAACTAAGAAGTGTATGCATAAACAATAAAAATGAATGGTTTGAGCAAGCAAAATAGGCCAAAAATGAGCCCAAATTGTACCAAAATTGGGGCTCATCATCACCCCCCAGCTGAACCATTTGCTCATCCTTGAGCAACCTTGCCCCTGCTCCTTGTCCTTGGCCAAGGACTCGGGACTGGAACAGGCTGTTTCTTTTCTGCTTTTGATGGTCCTGCCTTTTCTGCCCCTGATGGTGATGAGGGTGATGCTTCCTTCCCTTTTTCTATTTCCTTGAGTCGGGCTTCAGAAGGCGACTGGCCTATCTTTCGTGTCCAGGAAGTTATTTTTGGGCTTCCTTTTTCGGGGGTAGCTGATTGTTTAGAGGGGGTTCTTGCAATGGGTGAAGTAGGTACATCCCCTGAAGTGGTATGGCCACTGGGTGAAGGCTGTGGCTTGCTTGGGGACATCCTCTTGCTTCTCGTGGCTTCAGGTGGCAGAGGGGTCTCCCTCTCCCTTTTCTCTTTCGGTTTTGGAGGAGTGCTGAGGACAGCCAGTGCCGCTGCTGCCTCCTTATCGAGGATGTCAGCCTTCTCTTTCTTGTGTTTTGCTTTCTCGGAGCTCCTTGTAGAGGGTCCCTCCTTTTTAAATTTCAGGCTTCCTGTGGAAGACCCTGCTTTGCCCGCTTTCGGGCCTCCTGTAGAAGATTCCTTCTGTGTCTTCGGGCTCTCTAGAGGAGGCTGTTTTTCAATGACCTTCGGGCCTCTTGTAGGAACCCCTCTTTCCAGCCTAGTGATTCTTGGAGGAGCCCCTGTCTCTGTCTTCGGGCTTCCTGTAGAAGCCTGTGGTTGTACTGTCGGGCTTCCTGTAGAAGCCTTTATCTCCATCTTTGGGCCTCCTGTAGAAGCCTGTTTCCCAGCAATTTCCGGGCTTCCTGTAGAAGCCTTGGTCGTTGCTCTTGGGCTTCCTGTAGAAGCCTGCTCCTTACTGATCTTCGGGCTTCCTGTAGAAACCTTTGCCTTTGTTTTCGGGTTTCCTGTAGAAGCCTGAGTTTGCGTTTTCGGGCTTCCTGTAGAAGCCTGTGATTGCGTTCCTGCAGATGCAATTCTCACCACCTTCTCTGGCCTTGTTGCGTGGCTTTTGCGTTTGGCTTTGACTGCAGAAGCTGACGAGGTGCTTGGGCTGGCAGGGGCCACCTCAGCTTTGACTGCCCTGCTCTTCAACCTCTATTCTCTTGCTGATAGGATGAGGGTGTCCTCTTTGACTTTGTCATCTTCTCCCTCCTCCTTCTTCTTTCGTTCCTTTTTCTGTGCTGGAGCCGGAACTTTTTGGCTTTTTCCTTTCTTACTCTCGGCTGCCGGCTCGTCTTCTTCTCCGTTAGAGGATTCCGCTTCTTCAAGCAACATTTTTATGTTCCCCGTTCTTGATAAGTTCCTAAATGATTCCCAAGCGCAGGGAACTTTATATGAGCGGAGAGCATCCTCCACGAGGAGCTTGACTAGCCCATGGTGGGCTATCTGGTCCGGAATTCCGTCCTTGAGCTTGGTGGAACACTCCATTAAGGATTGTAGTAGAAAGTAAGGAATGCTCAACCTCTGTGCTGCAGGGAGGTCAATCTGGTGTCTTAGTTCGTTAAGCAGCCTGAAGTGATACGCATATACAATGCTATATCGGCCCTCACAGGTGATATATTTCATAATTTGTAGACTGACTTCGTTCCATGGCGGCAACAGGCTTGCCCTTTTGACTCCATTTTTGTCTTCGGTGAATGACTCTTCCGGTGGGAAGAACTCCTTCTTTGCTTGCTGGCTCTGCTTCCGCTCTTCTTTGTCCCACGGCAGACCCATGGGCAACTCTGTAATCCGACTGATATGCTCGGGGGTGAGTTTGAGGCTGAGACCTCTGAAGGTTACCGTGGCCAACGTCTGTGATTTAGGCTGCAGAGCCTGCAAAAATTCCTCGGCTACTTCCTCATCGTAGCCCTGTAGTTTATCACAGAAAGGCATCCATTGTGCTCTAGTGAAGAGCTCAACCACTGCCGGGTTTCTCCTTAATGCATTTGAATTAGTGGGCTCTCGCCTGATAAACCCGCCAGGCATGATGAACACAGTGTTTGTACCAGAGGTGGTGGATACACAGGAAATTCGGTCTTAAAGACAGAACATGCAATGAATTTTCAGACCACAGTGTGATTATACAGCTATCCTGTAGGAGCGATAGTATAGGCACGGCAAACCAAATTTTTTTTATGACCACACTGTGACTAATTGCCTTGCCACCTTTTTAAAAAACCAATTGCGGAAGGAGTTGCAGGGTTACCTCTTTTCTGCCACCTTTTTTTTTACGTGAAGACTTCACCTTCCTGTAGAGCCGCGTGCCTGTAGAAACTGCTTCCTGTAGGACGGCGTTCCTGTAGAAACTGTTCCTGTAGGAGCAGTGTGCAGGCTTTGGGAAGAGCTTTTAGCTGGCTGGCGGTCGAGAGGTGCTTTACCAGCGTTCAGGTGGCCGAGAGCTCGGCGTGTCAACATGCAGAGGTAAGCAGAGGATCTACTCGAGTTTTGAAGTGAGGTTGATGGAGATACACGCTTAATCGAGCCGATTAGATTTTGAATCGGCGCAGCTCGTGGCGCGGAGGTGAGCTGTCCCCGCCGGACCGTTGGGTGACGTCACCCCTCATCCGCCTGCACATTCGTTTGTTGCCGCATTCATTCCCACAGATCTGCCGCCGCCCTTTTCGGTTAAACTTCACTTCTCGGTTGACGGGACTGATCTTCACATGCTTGCTGCGTGTGTCTCTCGTCGTGGCTACCACCTCGTCCTCTGACTATCCCTTTACTAACCGACGTGGCCCATCACTGGCCTTTAGGCCGCTCAACCATTCACCTTTATGCCATGCAAAACAAATCGAAGTAATAATCATGCAGTTTGATGGAGAGAAGGATTAGAACACTTACCTGCGCGCGGCTGCACATGATTTCCAGATTTTTTTTAGCGATGGATCCACCTGCCGCATGTGGCTGCACATTCCTGTAGGCTCGTGGTTACAGGATGCTGGCGATGGAGTGGATGGATCTGCGTTCATGCGCCCGTGTTTGATCTCAGATGGCGGTGCTATGAACGGTCTTCACTTGAGCAGGTCGAACTGTTACAGGATCCCCGCGAGGGGTCTTGTCACCGTTCTTTCTTCTCGGGTGTATGCTGCATGCTGGCGGTTCTGGCTTCTCGATCATGATCCCAGCGCTTCTGATGTATCAACATGGATGTGGTATGGTTCTCGGTGCTTAGTTTCTCTTTGACAGGTGCTTTCTCACGAGAACTGATTACTTTGGTGTGCTGCTGCAGGGATCTGGGTTGCATGGCGACGAGGGTGGTGGAGGACGATAATGGCAATGTTCAGGGGTGCCATCATTGACATGCATGCATTCAATCCACTCCTCAGTCGCTAGATCTTCATTTGAAACACATTTCGGCCATCGTAACCTTCTACAGGAAGTTTCCTGTAGAACACAGAGCTTCCTGTAGAAATTTGGCACTTTCCTGTAGAAGATCCACGTCTTCCTGTAGGAAGACTGTCTGTTCCTGTAGAAAAACTGTATCCTCCTGTAGAAGATCCAAAGCATGATAATAACTGCATATACCTTAAAAACATTGTTGTTCTTGGAGGAGGTGCTGATGACATCCTTTGCTAGCATGATGAAGGCCCCTGGCTTGGAGTGGAGAGGCTTCTTCTCCTCCATAGAACATCTGCATGCAAACCTTTTTATTGTGCTGATTGTTTTTTTTTTTTTTTCTTTTTTTCTTTTTTTTTTTTTTAGAAAGGCAATAGGAGCGCCTCGATGAGGTTTTCACCCCCACTGCCTGCCTTGGGTGCCTCAGAGAGGTTTTCACCCAAGGATCTTTATTTTCCTCTTTTTTCTTGAAAGACAATAGGAGCGCCTCAATGAGGTTTTCACCCCTACTGCCTGCCTTGGGCGCCTCAGAGAGGTTTTCACCCAAGGATCTTTATTTTTTCCCTTTTTTTTTTTTTTTTTTTTTTTTAGATCCTTCAGGGTATGCCCAAAGTGGATGCAGAACCCTTCTCTATGACCAAAACAGATTTCTCCATAGTGCTGATAAACTCTTGTCTTGAGAGAGGTCTTCTATAGATCTTCAATCGGTGCCCATTTACAAGCATGGGAATGGATTCCTCATCAATGGTTCGAATGAGGACAGATCCATTGTCATGGCACTGTTCCACCACATATGGACCTAGCCATCTGGTTCTCAACTTCCCCTTGAAATCTTTGAATCTGGAATCATACAACAAAGCCCAATCTCCCAGCTGAAATTGCTTGTCATGGAGATGTTGGTCATGCCACACCTTCCTCTGAAGTTGAACCACCTCTGAGTGAAGGAGGGCTTGCATGCGGTGTTCATCCAGTCCATTCAGCTGCAATAGCCTTTCTTGCTGTGCATGGCTGAGATCTAGGTCCAGCTGAGCTGCCAACCTCAAAGTGTTATACTCAAATTCAATGGACAGCAAAGCTTTCTTCCCATAGACCAGCTCATAAGGTGTGAAACCGGTGGTGGTCTTCCAAGTGGTGTTGTAAGCCCATGTGGCTTCAACTAGGCGATCTGCCCAGTCTTTTCTGCTGCTGTCTACCACTTTGGTCAAGATCCCTTCTAGAGCTCTATTGGTGACTTCCACCTGCCCATTGGCTTGAGGATGATAAGGGGTGGAAGTCCTATGCTTGATCTTGTGATGAGCCAATAGATCTTCAACCAAGTTAGAGGTGAACTGGCTCCCTTGATCGGTCACCAGCTCTCTTGGGTAGCCAAACTTGTAGAAGATGTTCTCTCTTAAGAACTCAACCACCTTTTCTTCAGTTGCTGCTTTGATTGCTTTAGTCTCTGCCCACTTTGTCAAGTAGTCAGTACACACTATGATGTAGGATCTTTGCCTCGAAGAGGGATTGATTGGGCCCACAAAGTCCATGCCCCACTTCTCAAATGGCTCGAGAGTCACTTGAGGTTGGAGAGGCATCTCATCCCTTTGGGTCGGTTTCCCCATTCTTTGGCATTGGTCACACTGGCTAACATATCTTCTGACATCTTGATGAAGTGTGGGCCAATAGTAGCCTGCCTGCAGGATCTTGAAGGCAGTTCTCTTTGCCGCAAAATATCCTCCACAAGGCCCATCATGACAGGTGAGGGGAATGTCAAAGACTTCCTCCTCCCTTACACAACGCCTTAAGATCTGATGGGGCCAAGCTTGAACAGGTTGCCCCAATCCATGTAAATGAGGCACTCTTTCTGATGATTTTGCTCTTCTCTTTTGAAGAGAGGTGCGGAGGAAACTGAGCTGAAACAAGGTAGTTTGCTATGTCAGCAAACCATGGAGAGAGTACTGAGATAGCAAACAGATGCTCATCAGGCATCTGGTCATCCACCGTCCCATCTTCATCTGCAGACAAATCCAATCTAGACAAGAAGTCAGCAACAACATTTTCTTTTCCTGGTTTATCAACAATGGTTAGATCAAACTGCTGCAATAAAAGTAACCATCTAATAATACGAGCATTCACATCTGGTTTATTCATCAAGTATCTAATAGCAGCATGGTCAGTATGTACAAAAGTCTGGTAACCGGTAATGTAATGTCGGAACTTGTTCAGTGCATGAACCACAGCTAAGAATTCCTTCTCGGTTACAGTGTAATTCAGCTCTGCTTTGGACAAGTTTTTGCTAACGAAGTAAATGGCATATGGAAGTTTTTGCTCAACTTGTCCTAAGGCTGCACCTATGGCTTTGTTCGAGGCATCAGTGTGGATGTGGAAAGGTAGGGCCCAGTTTGGACCTCTTAGGATTGGAGCTGACACTAACTTGTCTTTTAATTCATTCAAACTCTTCTGACAATCGTCAGTCCAATTAAACTCCACATCTTTTGCCAAAAACCAAACAACGGTGAGGCTAACTTGCTGAAGTCTTTAATGAACCTCCGGTAGTATCCTGCTAATCCCAAAAAACTCCGGACATCCCTTACTTTTTGAGGAGGTGGAACCCTCTTGATGAGAGCAATTTTGTTAGGATCCACCTGCAATCCTTGAGAAGAAATGGTATGGCCTAGCACTGTCCCTTCAGTCATTAGGAATTCACATTTCTCAGGGCTAAGGGACAAGTTCATCTCGATGCACTTGGTTAGGACCTTTCCCAAGTTGGACAATGCTTCCTGGAAGTTGGCCCCATAAGGGGTAAAGTCATCCATGTAGATTTCCACTGCATCATGGACCAACTCCGAGAAGATGCTCAAGACAGCTCTCTGAAAAGTAGCAGGAGCATTGCATAGCCCAAAGGGAAGGACTCGGTAGGCAAAGGTACCCCAAGGACAAGTGAAGGTGGTCTTATCTTGGTCTTCCGGGCTGATTTGGATTTGATTGTACCCGCTGAACCCATCCAGGAAAGAGAAGAACTTCTTCCCTGCCAGTCCATCCAACACTTGATCTATGAAGGGTAGAGGGAAATGGTCCTTCTTGGTAGCTTTTTTCAGCTCCCGGTAATCTACACAGATCCTCCACTTCCCATTCTTCTTGGGAACCAACACCAGAGGGGACACCCATTCACTATCTGAGATGGGGTAAATGAATCCGGCGTCCAACAGTTTTTGCAATTCTTCCTTGACAATGTCCTTAAGGGCTGGATTCATTCTCCTCTGGGGTTGCCTAACTGGTTTACAATCCTCTTTGATGTATATATGATGGGTACAGACCGAGGGGTGGACTCCTTTCATCTCCTTATAGCTCCAAGCAAAAGCATCTAAGTGGCTGGCCAATAGGCTACACAACTCCTTCTCCTGGGAAGGAGACAGAGAGGAGCTGATCTTTAACGCTCTCTCAGGGCCGAACTCCACACTTTTGACTCTGGGAGTTACAGGGCTGGTTGTACAAAGGTCCACTAAGGGGCTAGCTTGGGCATCCTCCACCAACTTCTCTAAAGATAGTGCACTGGAAGGTGGATTCTGGATCAGGGTCTCAATTAAATCATCCTCGGTTGGGGGATTTCTTCTATTGGTTTCTATGGTACATAGAGGTGCTGAATACACCTCGTCTTCTTCTCCTTCTTCCAACCAGAGTGGTAAATCATGCTCTAAAGAAGGTTGGGCAGGAGGGTATAGGACAAGTTTCTTGGACATAGGCCCATTTTTGATGGTCATATTTCCAGCACGACAACTGATATAGGCATCTGCAGTGGCTAACCAAGGCCTTCCCAAAATGAGGGGATATCCAGTAAGCTTTGCCTTTGGTTGCAGAACCAGGAAGTCTGCAGGATATTCCCAAGAGTCAATAGAGACCAAGACATCCTCCACAATCCCTTCGGGAGTCACGGTGGAGCGATCTGCTAACTGCAGTACTGTCGAAGTCTTTCTCAAGGAACCCTGAAGATTGAGTTTAAGCATGGTATCCCTGGTCATCACATTGATGGCTGCCCCCAGATCAATCAAGGTGTGGGGGATAATGGTGCCATTGATGTGTACATCTACTACAGGACTTCCAGGATCTAGGTATTTTGGGCAGATGACTTGTCCTAGCATAAGGTCAGACAGTTGTCCTATGACGTTGATAGTTGAGGCATCTTTCTTCCGTCTGCCTGGGTGTTTGAAACACTTCTCCTTAATCAGCTTGTTATATATTGGCACATCCTTGATGGCTTGGAGAAGTGGGATTTTAACACACAACTGTTTGAGCTCACCCAAAAGCTCATCTTCCTCCGGGTTGGGTTGTGTGGTGGCTGTAAGTCTCTCAGGAAAGGGTGGAATAGGCTTTGGTTCACTTTCCTGATGGTCTTCCTCCTCCTCTGGGGGAGGAGGTTGGCGATCTGGAAGAGTCTTTCCAGATCTCAGATTGATCTCCTGGATCTCCACAGCATAGGTAGGGCATGAGGTCTCCCCAGTATATACCTGCTGAGCCTGTCTATTGTTGGGTTCGGGTTCGGTTGAGCAGGCATTTGAGGTTGCCTTGGAGGAGCAGGAGGTAATGGTTGTGGCTGAACTGGGGGTGGAGGCAGAATGGCGGGAGGATTGTTGTATTGAGGCCTCCACCCCGACTGAGGTGCACTCCATTGAGGCTGCGACTGGGTATGTGAGTGATATGGATGAGAAGTAGGTTGAGTAGGGTACTGAGGTGGATAAGACCATGGAGGAGGCATGGACCAGGAAGGATGAGCAGGGGGACCCCAGGAAGGCATGGGAGTCAAGTGGTTGGGGTTGTAATAAGCTTGAGATGCCCCTTGCATCCCCTATTGATAAGGTCTAGATCCTTGAGGCCTCCTTTGGTTGATGAAGTAGAGAGGTTCAGTGGGGGCTTCAGTCCCTTGGTACATAGCTTTAAACCCAGGCAAGGTTGGACACTGATTTGTTGGGTGGTCCTCCTCACAAACGAAACACACTTCAACCGAATGCAATGGACATTCGTTCTTAGGGTGTCTTCTGGTGCACCTAGGGCAGAAGACAGCCAAGGCTCTCTCAGCTTCCTCTTTCTTTTGCTGGATCCTGAATGTGTCCAGCTGCATGGCAATGGTATGTCTCACCTCACTCTTAAGATCTTCTAATTGGTTTGTAAGCTCATGTTTGGAGAAAGGGACACCGGTGGAGAGAAGGTTTCCTCGACCTCGTTTTCTAGCTGCCCTGGAATGATTTCGAAACACAGTTTTGATGTCCTCATAAGGCAGTTGGTAAATGTCCCCCCCAGCTAACATGTGAAGGGCGTCTAGGAGATCTTCAGGGACTCCTCGAAGTAGAACCAACTTGAGGGATTCAGGGTCAAGTGTGCACCTGACCCGTTTATAGCTAAGTTGGAACCTCTCCTCATAGTCCTTTAAAGACTCATCATTCCCCATGGTCATTCGAAAGATTTCTCCCTTGGTTTCCTTGGACCTACAATAATCCCTATACTTGGTATTGAAGGCTTGCTGCATCTGAGCCCAAGTGGTGATGCTATTCCCAGGTAATCCCATGAACCAACGTAGTGCTGCATCCTTGAGAGTGGAAGGGAAAAGCTTCAACTTTTGCTCATCCTCAGTATAGTCATAGGTTCGACAAAGGACAGCAAACTCAAACAAGAAGGTATCCGGATCCTCAGTGGTCAGTCCATGGAAGTGAGGCAAGGCAGAGGGGCTAATGTTTTTCATTTTCATATCCCCATTGGTTTCTCGGATGGGGAAAGCTCCTTCTATTCTCTCATCTTCTCTCCCATTATCAGCCATGGCTTCAGATGGAGTGGTTTCTAACTCTTCTTCGTCTATAGGGTCTTGGTATATCTCGGGATGTTCACCTATAGGTTCCTCTGGGTCACTGTCACCAAAGAAGAGAGAAGGGTGACTTAGTGATGTGGTGGGGGTGTTTGGTAGGAATTTGCCTGATCTATCTCGGTTCCTATGAGGCATGAAAGGGAAAGGACTCTTCTCTGTTTTTAGTGCTTTTGCTTTTTTCTTGTACCTGCAAAACTGAAACAAAGTGATCTACAACTAACTAGATTGCTCAAATGAAATTTGCGGAATTGGAAATATTAATCTGGAAATATTAATCTAGGAAAGCAGGAAATACTAATCTAGGAAAGCAGGAAATACTAATCTAGGAAAGCAGGAAATACTAATCTAAGAAAGCAGGAAAGTCTATGCTACTTTTGCAGAATGGAAATGAAGCAAACTACTTAGCAGAAGGTAAGAGTAGGAAAGTAGAGGAAAAGCAACAGGTGCTAATACTCTGACGCTTCCCCGGCAACGGCGCCAAAAAGATGGTGAGCTCCAGTATTGTAGCAATAATGCTACAACTCCTGGGGCTTCCTGTCTCTTAATTTTATCAACCCGGTAGTTCGTACAAACTTGGAAGCGACGGTGCTGTATGCACAAGTACTAGCCCTTGTCGCAGCTGTCACTTGGTCAGCTGGCACAAGTCCGCTAGGGCTTAAGCCAACTTCTATAGGCTCACAGAAGAAGCTTTATCAATGATGGACGAAAGTTAATTTCAAAGAAAGGCTACTCTACTTGACAAACTGAATCAAAAGCAACTTAAAGCATGTAAATCTATGAAACCCTAATTTAACTAGTCTATCCTCTATAATGCAAAGAATGTGGGTGCAACTCTTATGAATGTTGTCATTGCCTCTAACAAGTATGAATGCATGGGTCTAAGCTACTGGCATCATGAGAAATGTGTTTTTGTGTTTTTCCTTTAAGTGTGTGGAATGATGGTGATCTTGAGCTAACTAGGGTTTGGTTGTGCAGATGGGATGGAGAAGGAAGGAAAGCGTGGGATAGGTTGGGGAGGCTAGGAGAGGTCCCTAGGGATCCTTAGCACCCATCCACAGAGGTTCCTCGCATTCAGGTGCTCAGCAACCGAGAGAGTGGCCTCCTACAGGATGGCTGTGGAGAATCCTACAGGATACTCTGTTTTCTACAGGATGTCGAGAAATGGCTACAGGATGACCTACTGTGAATGTTTGGAGTGATGGAGGGATGGTGAAATGGTAGGGGGAGATGTGGAAGGTAGGGATGAGGTTGGTGATGGCCTTAGAAGCGAAAGATTAGGATGGGAGGTGAGTGTAGGAAAGAGGATGGAAGGTGAAGGGCTATGTCAACGAAAGGCGAGAGAATGGAGACACGTGAGGAATGCAAGACTTGATGAGGTAACAGAGCGGAGCAGGGGTCAAAGAGATGTCTGCATGCGTGATCAAGATGGAGGACAAAGTGATGGAACGAGAGAGAGAGGGAGAGCAGTGTAAGTGAAACAAATGATTATGACTGTTACTTAACCAAGAATGCATCAACCTAAACTACTTGTGCTTGTAAATTCAATGAGCAGCAATCGAAATGTGAAAGAGAACGTGCATGAAGCTGTGGTAAGGAAGTGCAGTGCATGAGTGGATGACAAGGAAGCATCTAACGTAACAGTGACTGTATTGCAGCAATCATCAAGTGAAGAAATGCGTGTTTTTGGTGGCTAGCTTTGGGCTGCACCCCAATCTTCAAGAAAGATGGCAGTGAGTCCTAACAGCCTTTTTGTTGGAGCTCCAATGGACTCTATCTATCCTCTGCTACACTAAATGACTGTAAACAAACTCACCATAAGCAAATCCTATCTACTCATGAAAAAGACCAACTCATCAACTTGTAATTCGAATTGCATGTGTAAATGGAAAGCTCACAATGCTGCAATGAAATGGAAATAACACTACAACAGAGGGGATCTATGGCTCTCAGGTTGGGCCCTAACCTGAGAGCTATAGTCTCCTTAAGGAACTCAGAACTAGATCACAAACTGTCTTCTTTATTCATAACTGATATCATGCCAAATTGGCTTACAAAAGAGAACGAAACTTGAGCTGTGCTCCAAAATTACAATAGTAATACGAGAGTTTCAACAACCTAACCAAGGCTAAGGCTTCTATACTTATACAAAACGATGCTCCAACAGATATCCATGATTCTAGGAGCTCGGCTGTTCAATCTATAGTTTAACTGCTGATCCTGTAGGATGGTCATAAATGCTGTTTCCTGTAGAGCAGTTTTGAACTGCTGTTCCTGTAGAACAGCTGGCCGTGTATTAAGCTCGGAGGGAGGCTGAAGTGGGCTCGGAGTTCTTGGTGAGGATCACGAGGAATGTCCCCCAAAACCGTGGACAACCTCTCCTTATGTCAGCAATGCCAACTCGTTGTCTCCTTGCCACCTTTTCGTTGTCTTTTGCTCCCTTTTAATGCCAAAACCTGGAATCACAATGCATTAGCTACGTGGATAAAGTGCCTATCCTTTCTCCTACAAACAACATGAATAAACTAAGAAGTGTATGCATAAACAATAAAAATGAATGGTTTGAGCAAGCAAAATAGGCCAAAAATGAGCCCAAATTGTACCAAAATTGGGGCTCATCAGGGGTCAGAAAAATTGGTTGTAATCCTCTTTTCTCTTTCTTGATTATCAATAAAGATATTCAATTTTTCCTCCACACTTTTGTATGATTGTTGATATATGCATTTGTGTGGTCAATATATATCTGGTCCTATATTGTTTATGATAATAGATCTGTGTTCTTGGATAGTGTTATGCTGCTTTGATTCTACAGGTGCCCTTTGAAACTGGGTAGACAAGGAAGCGAGTGGCAAAGATCTACCAGAAGAGAGAGGAATCAAGCAAGGAACCAAGCGCAAGACAGAGGTTGGTCTCCTTTATTCCCCTCTTATCTATTTCTCATAAAGGAAAACGAAAGTAGTTTTAGTTTGTTTGTTTCTAAGGTAGCTACCAGCCTTAGTGGGACTAGCAACTTTGCATAGACACTAGTTTTCCCGATAACAAAATGGCGACTCCGCTGGGGAGCGAATAGATTGTTTGTTTATCTACATTTGTTTACTTTATAAACTTACAGACGGGGCCTGAAGTCAAGACAGCTAGCCTTCGAACTGCATTTTCTATGCAAGTGCAAAGTAGATCAATGATGCTTCAGTCTATCTCTGGGTTTTGTTTATGAACTGAACAATTGATTTGCAAGCTCTCTAATTGCCCTTGTGGTGGCTCTCGTAACCTCTTTAGATCTACCCCTGTGATTGATTTACTGATTACCACTTGCTCGACCTAAATCCCTGAACTAAACTGCAAACTGTGAGCCGGAACCCAGTTAAAGTCTCGTCCCTGGTCCAGCGCACTGTGGAAGTGAAAGTCCATGATGTTTATATGTTTAATTTCTTAGGAAGTATGTTAGAGATGTTGATAATGTGATTGACTAGTTTGTATTGCAGGTGGAGTGAGATGGAGAATTCTAGCTAGAGCCTCAATGTATATGTAGAAAAAGGTGCTCATGCTCCAGAACCAAGAAATCAATCTGCTTAAAGTGTAGTGGAAGCACTTTGGGACCAATGAAGCTACATGGGAGATGGCAGATCAGATTCATGCTATATATCCTTCCTTATTCGTTGGTTGAGCAGATGTTTTGGTATATGTTTTGGTACATGTTTTGGTGATGTTTGGTATATGTACATATGTATATGGATGAAAATATCATCATGAGAAATGTTATAAAGCTCCAATAAGAGGTATGGAGGTCATGTCATTTTAGTTGTTATGTTCTTATGTTGTCATGTTGGTTTTCTTTTCAGCAGGGTGATCATTGTAAACACTACATCGAGCTATGTTATAAAGATTCGTGGTCAGTATGTTTGTTTTTTAGTGGTTTTACTGAGGTATAGGTGTGGTTGAACACCGACGACATTTTCTAGCAAGGGGGAGGGTTCTGTAATAGCCCTACTAAAAATTCCATGTAGTAAATGTTAATAAAGGTAAAAATAATAACCACGGTTGATGGGACACTTATTCCAAGCTGAATGTTGGGAAAAACATCCTAGTGGGTGTTCATTTGGTTTATTATGGCTAAGTAAATTGGAAAAGCTAATGGCTAAGGCTTTGGAAAGGAAAAATGGCATTTTTGGCACATTTATTTATGAAAATAATGGAAATTAGGAGAAAAAGAAGGTGAAAGGTCACAGGTTAATGTGAGGAGGAAATTGAAGGAAAATGATGGAAAATGAAGAAAATAGAGGCCTAATTGATAAAAAAAGCTCCTGAGGATCAGTTTGTAACCTTTTGTCAGTTCAGTTTCAGAGCTATCTCATTATTCTCTCTCTCTCACTCACTCTTGGACACTTAAGAGATTTTTTGGAGCACATTGGCATTGGATCAAGAAAGGAAAAGAAGGCAAGAGGAAGGAAGGGGCAAGCAAGGAAGAGTAGGATCAAGAAGCTACATCAAGATTCTTTACAGGTATTGATTTGCATATGTGTTTTCATTTGTAGATTTGGTATGCATTGTATTGCATGTGGTTCTTTTTCTATTATGGCATGGGTTTTTCCGGGTTTGATAGTTTTTTCAGCCTAGCCTTGACATTTCCAGATAGCCATGGTGTGATGTGGTTCTCATGTTTTGGTTGAGCTGGATTTCCGAATGGATTCAAAGCTAAGTGAGGTGGATCTCTCAATAATAGAACACATGGCCTAGTAACCCCTGAACCAAAATGTGGGTTGCGGTAAAGCTAGATTTTGTGTTGCCTTGGTGGGCCTAGGAATCCTCGACCAGTGAATGATGAGATATACAGTAAAGCCTAGAGGTGGCTTCTCCTCATTAGGCCAAGTAATCCTAGGATGCTATATTTGGTAAAGCCTGGAGAGTGGGTCTTAGTTTAGGACCTTGTGATCAATGTGGATTGCGGTAAAGGTTGAGAGACTAGGAGACAAGAAAATTTGTGACGGTGTAGGTGGAGAAATCCAATGGCATCCATGCTTGTTTTGGTCTAGTGATCTAATGGAGACCATGATAAAGCCTGTTATTACGTGATTATTGTGTTGGCCTAGTGATCCAGGGTGGATTACGGTAAAACCTAGTTTCTATTGATGGGGGTGAGGTGGTTTAGCCTTGGGATGCCGTGGTTGGTTTTTTTGGTTTTAGTCCCACATTCATGCTTGGAATATGGCATAGGGGTGAATGGTTGAAGAGAGAATTGGCTCAACCATTCTATGGTTGTGTGGAACGTGGTAGTCCCATCCTGGGTTGGATTTTGCATTCATTAATAATACGTTCTCTCCTTGATATTTCATGTATAAATGTAGTGGTTTATATGTGCAATTTATGGTTGATGTATCGTTGATATTTCTATTGTTATTCTGATGGTTATAAGCATGTATTATGACAATGATGATGTATGGATTTCCTTATGTCCTTATTTGGAAATGAATTAACAATGTATCCATGACCTAATAGATGATAATGAAGCTAATGATATAAGGGAACAATGCTTCTTAGCTATTCTCAAATAAGTATGAGACCCCTATGCTTAAATATGTTGTTTACACATGTAGATTACATATTTGTGATATGTTTGATGAAATGCATGTCATGGATAGTAGGGGTCCAATCAAGCCCTTACTCAAGTAATTGCATTTGTATCATCTTACCTTGTTATCTTTTTATTATGAAGGTGTCATTTAATTTTGGGCAGTGACCTGGGCTCTGGGCCTGGAAAAGTGGCTCAAATCTCAAAGACGCTAGCGCAACACTGAGAAAAATAGTCCCTAGACACTAGCATGCCATGCTATGGGAGCATCCAAATCCCTCTCGACGTAGAAATGGCAATATCATGGGAGATTCTAGGGGTTAGTTGGTCTAAAAACTCAGTGGGACCCAGGGGTTGGTTGCTAGAAAGGTTGGGATGGTTCCTAGGAGTCTGCTTGCTAGTGTGGAAGGTCTGTATATTGTGTTTTCGTCGATTCCACTTCCTTAAGGTCACATAGGAGGTTGAATCCCATCATAGTATACTCTCATCACATGTTTACCCTAATTGGTCGATTACTTGGGTAGATGTGGGAGGAGGCTGTTACAACAAATCATAGAAAATTTCTTAAAGAAATGTTAAGTAGAGGTTATTCATCATAGATTGTAGATAAGGAATTTCAATGATTACCACCATCCTAGCATATCTCTATCCATTTTTTTGTTTTAGACTCATGGAATGGGGCCAAAACTCCAGTCGTTTTCTCATGGAAATATAACATTATATATTCATCTTTTTTGAATGTGTTTTCATTTATATTGAATCAATTTCAACAGCTTTCTATTCTAGGCTTATGATTTCTTAGGCTATAGTTATGGGGATTCTGATTAGTGAATTCAACAAGAATCAAATCTTTCCTCCACACCTAACCTTTATCATCTTTAATCAATGGTAGTTTTTTTCTCTTAAACTCAAGTCACATTTTATTGAATCTCTACCAAGTGGAACTCATTGCATGAAGACTAACAATGTCAACTCACGCAGTGTCTAGGGCTTTTGGGATGGGTCAAAGCTCCTTATTTTGTAAAGGGTATTGAGTGTTCATTGTGTTTTCGAATCCATGGTGTTGACCATGGTCTTGTAGTAATAAATATATATAATGAGATGTAATACTTTGTCGAGATACGTGAAGTCATAGATGAATCATTGATATTTTTTTTCTTTAGTCTGTATTTTTGGGCCTGAAGGGAAGGCTCCGCAGTTGAGTGCATAGAGGCCTACAAGAGTTTGCACCTGAATCCATAGGGCACCTACAGTTGGGTGCACAGGTCGAAGAAGTGTATGTATTGAAAATCTATCTTAATAAAGAAGAAGAACTTTCAGCGAAATTTGTGTTTATACATATTGTTATGCATGCTTTTTACTTAATTATGCAAAAGAATACATGTTATACTATTTTCTAATACGTTTATGAAATAAGTACAAATCTGTGAAATAAATCATTAGTGTGAAGTTATTTATGTATGCGAAGTTATAGATAGGCATAAAACATAAGTAAACACACATATGCCACAACACGCATATCCCTCTGGCTACAGAAACCTGGTTCTACAACCTCCCATAACCGCTTCGGGCGAGACTGCGATCTTCTTGTAGGTTGTCACCGAAAGGGTTAGTGGTTGAGTGTTTTGTTGGTGCGCAGTACATTTTGAACCTGTTTCCAAGCCCCTTAAGCCAAAAAATGGTTCTGTTACCGGGACTAGGATCTGTTTGAGGGATATGTTTTGGCGTTCATCGAAAAAGGAAATCCAGGAGTGGGTTGAACAAAAAGAGCAAGAATTTTTAGTTCAAGAAAACAAAAATCTGACATTGTCGACTGAAAGTTGGTTGCAGAAGTATATCTTCGAAGAGTAATACAAAATATTATTTGGTTCATTTCACATTGAATTTTATGAGTGGGTATCAAATTTGACTGAGCATAAGACTTGTTTTATGGTAGACAAACCTAATGAGTGAAATTCTGAATTGATATGGTGATTCAAGAAAATCAATAACAAGATCTCAAGAGTTGTTGATTTCTGGATCGATAGAATTTTGGGAGGATTTATTACTGAATTTGCAATAGAAATGACTATATCTTATAGCAAATATGAGAGAATACTTTTCAAGGGTCCGTGAGGTAAGTACCTAAACTCTTTGAAGCTATGGTTTAAAATTATTTTGTGTGAAAAATGGATTTTACGAATGCAGTTAGATTAATGTTTGGGTGAAGAGGGAATAAGTTTGAACTAGGACCAGGATCTACACGAAGTGGGAAGCGATATAGAGTAGAGTGTATACCAAAGAACTTTATTGATACTGACTATAGTCCCTTGTTAGGTGGGTTTGAGAGTGAAGAAGAAGGAAGTAACCCTAAAACCCTGTAGTATTCCCCCTCCCATCCTGAAAGTGCGTCGAAGTTAGGAATTGAGAAAAACTAGGGCTTCTTTAGGATTCCATATCCATCTACTCCCGTTACCCCCATTCCCCTCCCCCTCCGCCTAACCCCCCAAGAAGAAAAATGGCCGATGACATTAAGCTACCTATATTTAGAGGACTTGGATCATAGGATCTTGACCAATTCTGGTTTGTAGGTGATGCAATATGGAAAGTGAGAGAGATCATTGACGAAGATGTAAACAAGGTGCAACTTGGCATGACGCTGCAAGAATGATCACTGACATGGTACATGAAGTAATCTTTGTCTAATCTGACTGCTTCACTGGATGATATTAAGAAAGTGATGGTATCAATATTCAAGAAGCCAAAATCATAATCAGGGTGAATTACGAAGCTGATGGAAATCAAACAATTGGCTACTGAGTCTGTGTAGGAGTTGGATCAATGATTCAAGGTATTAATGGGACAGGTAAGCTTTAACATACCCCTAGAACAACATAAAGAATTGCTTATAGATGCATTACTACCACATATCAGGTTACCCTTGACGCAACAAAAGATCGCAACTCAAGCTGAAGCATTGGAGATTACGATGAGGTTGGAAGCTTCACCAATTAGAGATACTCATGCAAGAAAATAGCAGATTCAGAGCCTGCTAACAAATTTGACCTTGGATTTGCAAGATCTCAATAAAGGTAAAGAAACCATATCAGAAGTATGCTGTACAAAATGCATCAGAAGGCCATTATAAGGATCAAAGCCCTGTGTTCAGAGATTGCCTAGCAAGTGGAGCACCTAATCCAATGAACCCAGTATCAAATTTGTGGTGCAAGATTTATAGAATGAGAGGCCAACATCACTCTGAATATTTTTATTTATTACAGAAGTACATACAAACCCCAAAGCAGATGTTTTGCAACTTTTGTAAATCAGTAGGCCATGATGAGAGAAACTATCGAAGTTATGACTTGATGATGGAGTGCATTGTTGATGCTTATAAACTGCAAGCTGAAGGAGATAGACATGAGGAGCTAGGCCAACATGTTGGTCAAGGAGGTTCCCAAGGATGAGGACAAGGAAAAGGAGCTGGTCAAGGAGGCGACTAGATTATCTATCATAACTGTGGATAGCCAGGGCACTTCGCAAGATACTGTCAAAACCCTACGAAAACCTACAACTACTATAAGTATTTTGATCAATGATAGAATAATTTCCTATCCTTATCACGAAGATGCAAGATAAAAGGAACCCGTAGCCCACAACAAATCTCAAAATTATGACCGTTGAGCCAAGGGAGGATGAACCGTGCATCAACGTTATAACAAGAAGTAGAGCAGCGACTAGAGATGATAAAGCCAATGGGAAAAAGGAAGCTGAAGCTACATGGGTAAGAAAAACTATTGAAAAATCCCCTGCATTTGATATTCAGAAGGAAAATCAAGTATTCATGGAGGTGAGGTGAAGCTTTATGGATGATGGGGCTTCGACCTCTACTGCACAACCAACACAAAAGAATAACTATGAGATAGTACTAGTTGTGACACAAGATGTGGATCTAGATATTTTGAAGTATTTTCTGCAGACTTGCATGAAATTGTTAAGAAACTAGAAAGTTGTAGAAGAATTGCAAGAATTGATAGACTCTTGTGCTTCTAAGGAAGTACCACAAGGCGAGATGCTTGCAGTTAAAAACCTACATTGACACAACAAGAGGACTAGAAAATAAATGAGGCTTACTACATAGATTGGAGAATATGACATGGATCAGGTTATCTTGGATCTAGGATTTGATGCCAACGTCTTACCGAAGGATACTTGGGAATTAATGGATAATCCAAAGTTTCAATGGTCACCGATCTAGCTAAAGATGGCGAACCAATAGAAGATTGTTCCTCTAGGAAGGTTATCAGGTATCACTGTAGACATCGAAGGTGTGTGCACTACTATTGCATTTGAAGTGATCGAAATTGTGGATGATAGTAATACGTATCCCGTGTTGCTTGGATTGGATTGGTAATTTTATAACATGGATATAATTAACTTGAAGAAAAGGAAAATAATATTTGAAAGTAATAATGTGAGAGTCATTGTTCCATTAGATCCATCAGAAGGAGTGAGGTATATTGAACATGTTAAAGAGGAGTACAACTTAGACGACATTAACAACATTTACCAGATAACAACAAAAGGAGAAGAATGGATCAACCCTACTACAGATGGAAAATGGGGTTGGGAGCTAAACAGTTCTTGCACTTAATATTCCAAAGAGGAATTAGAAAACTAGCAAAACAAGTTACATGAAGTATCTACAAGATGATGTTCGAGGATCACTAAAGCAATAAATTGTATGATAGCAAAGGTATGTGATTTAACTTTTTATGATGGTTTGAGTAATTTTTTGTTTTTTTTAAGAAGAGTTTCAACGTAAATCACATGTAGAAAACCTTTGTCGGTGCGTTTCGAACCAACTAGTGTGGTTCATCGTCACGACAAGTTGAGGAGTCAGATCATAGCTGCGAGTTAAATAGGGAGAGCAGATCTTCCAAATGGCTAGGTGTGACCATTAATGGCTAAATTATATAATAATATTCTAATGTTAATTATGGGTCAATAATAATATAATATATAGTCAATGTAAATCATTATATTCCTAATAAATAATTGAATAATTCATTTAAATAATTGAATTTTGTATTATTTTGTATTTATTTTTAAAATTCAATAATTTATATATTATAATATATTATATATTTGAATTTTATACTATTTCATTTATAAATTTTATTGGTAATTAAATTAATTTACTTATTTAAGTTCAAAAGGTTAAGTAAAGGGGTATCCATAACATTTTAAAAAATATTATTTGGTTATTAAGTTTTAATTCTTTTTAATATATTTAAACATTTAAATCTAATAGGGAAATATATAGTCAATCTAGTAAAAGGGTAATTTTTATTTTAATTTTTTTGGAAATAATAAAAATTATTAAATAGAATTAATAAATTATTTTTAATTGTTAGTTAAAAATATTTAATTGTTAGCTAAAAAAAAAATTAATTAATATAATAAATAATAACAATAATTTTGGATTAAGGTAAAAAAATAAAAATAAAAATAAAAAATAGATATATATATATATATATATATATATATATATATATATATATATATATATAAGAGAAGCCAGCTAATAGATCAAGGGATGATAATATTAAGATATCATTAATAAAAATATTAGAACGAGAGTCAAAAATTAAAAACAAGAGGTCAAGAACATGACCAAAGATTAACCAAAGGAGAAACCCAGGAGGATGGAGAAGGATACAGGATAGAAAGGGGAAAAATACGGGGAAACCTAGAAAGCTAGAAAAGGTCAAACAAGGGAGGGGGGGAGGGAGGGGAAGGCAAGACTAGGACAACAGGGCAGGGATCTAGCAACTACTGATTTTCCAGTCATCATCCCTATTGAGATTGTTTGGCCTCTTTTAAATTTCAATGGCTTCCTTGAATTTACGGTGATGGAATTGTGCAACCTTGGAAAAAACCTTGGCCTCCTCAATACAAACCTGATGCTTGGTCTTTTCCGCATGTTCTGCTAACGCTGAAGACTTGGTTCTCTCGAGGGTGAGTTCTTTGAACAAACTTGTGGTGTTGCCATGGGCTCACCCCTATCCCCTATTGTTGCTAATCTTTTTATGGAAGATTTCAAAGAAAAGGCTTTAGCCTCGGCCCGTCTCCTACGCAAGCTATAAAAGAGGTATGTAGATGACAGTAATGCCATCTGGTCCCATGGCCAAGAGGAGTTGGATCTCTTCTTCAATCACCTTAACTGTCAATCCTCTGCCATTAAGTTCACCATGGAAAAAGAAGTTAATGGTTGCCTCCCCTTCCTTGATATTCTTATCTCTAAGAACATTGATGGTTCCCTCTCCCACTCAGTGTTTTGGTAGAAAACGCATACTGAGCAATATCTTCATGCCAATTCCCATCATTTCCCCGCGCAGAAATTGGGTGTTCTTAACACCCTCGCTACTCGTGCCCTTAGGATTTCTGATAATAAGAGCTTTGATCAGGAGAAATCCCATCTCCTTTATGTCTTTATGGAGAATGGCTATAGTAGGCACCTTGCTCAAAAGGCTTTCCTTAAAGCCTCCAAGAATTCTGTTATTAAAAAAGAACCTAAAGAGCATCTCTTAGGTGTCCATCTTCCCTATGTCCAGGGAACCACGGACAAAATTGCTCGGATTCTTAAGAAGTATAATATTCCCTCAACCTTTAGGCCCCTCAACACCATTCATAAATCCCTCCGATCGATGAAGGATCCTAGCGACCCTATGGACATGAAGGGTGTCTACATGATTCCTTGTTCTTGTGGGACCCCTTATATCGGGGAAATAGGACGCTCCATCCATCAAAGGATCAACGAACATGTAGCTGACCTAAGGCACTGGAGAACCAAGTCTTCAGCATTAGCAGAACATGTGGAAAAGACCAAGCATTAGGTTTGTATTGAGGAGGCCAAGGTTATTGCCAAGGTTGCGCAATTCCATCATCGTAAATTCAGGGAAACCATTGAAATTGAAAGGAGGCCAAACAATCTCAATAGGGATGACGGCTAGAAAATCAGTAGTTGTTGGATCCCTGCCCTGTCATCCTAGTCTTGCCTTCCCCTCCACCCCCCCCCCCCCCCCCCCCCCCTCCCTTGTTTAAACTTTTCTAGCTTTCTAGGTTTCCCCGTATTTTTCCCCTTTTTATCCCGTATCCTTCTCCATCCTCTTGGGTTTCTCCTTTGCTTAATCTTTGGTCATGTTCTTGACCTCTTGTTTTTAATTTTTGACTCTCATTCTAATATTTTTATTAATAATATCTTATCAATAATATCTTAATATTATCATCCCTTGATCTATTAGCTGGTTTCTCTTATATTTTTTTTTTTTTTTTTTACCTTAATCCAAAATTATTATTATTATTATTTATTTATTAATTTTTATATTTTTATATTTTTTTAATTAATAAATAATTTTTTTTAATTAATTAATTATTATTATTTAGCTTAAAATTAAATATTTTAACTAACAATTAAAAATAATTTATTAATTCTATTTAATAATTTTTATTATTTCCAAAAAAAATTAAAATAAAAAATACCCTTTTACTAGATTGACTATATATTTCCCTATTGGATTTAAATGTTTAAATATACTAAAAAGAATTAAAAATTAATAACCAAATAATATTTTTTAAAATGTTATGGATACCCCTTTACTTAAACTTTTGAACTTAAATAAGTAAATTAATTTAAATTAATTAATTTAATTACCAATAAAATTTATAAATGAAATAGTATAAAATTCAAATATATAATATATTATAATATATAAATTATTGAATTTTATATATAAAATAATACAAGATTCAATTATTTAAATGAATTATTTAATTATTTATTAGGAATATAATGAACTATGTTGACTATATATTATATTACTATTGACCCATAATTAACATTAGAATATTATTATATAATTTAGCTATTTTTATATAGTCGTTAATGGTCACACCTAGCCGTTTGGAAGATCTGCTCTCCCTATTTAACTCGCAGCTATGATCTGACTCCACAACTTGTCCTGACGATGAACCAGACTAGTTGGTTCGAAACGCGTCGACAAAGGTTTTCTACATGTGATTTACGCTGAAACTCTTCTTAAAAATATTATGGATCACAAAAGCCTCAATTCAATAATTGGTTTGAGTAATGTCGATACTTTCTTTAGAGATTATGAAAGACAAGTGCCAAAATGTCAAAGATTGTTGGCTCTGGATCTAGCCTTAAGAGCTACTCCTTCTAGATGGTGGGGTACACATAAGAGGAATATAGGAGATTGGAAACAATGTCGAAGATTGATGTGGGTAAGGTTTGGTAAAGTAGAAACATAACTAGAAGATAGGTATGATGGTCAAACTGATCCTAGAGAACACATACAGCTCTATATGATAGAATGGGGATAAATTCCACGAGAGGAATGGGTGCATGTCTTCAACCATACCTTGGAGACAATTCCTCAAAATTGGTATTTGGAAATAGAACTGTGACATGGTATTACAATTTGGGCAGATATGGTTGATGGATTTATAATGACATTTAGTTTTGAAGGTGATTGTCCACATATAGTTGAAGCCCTTCAGATAGTTAAGAAGAATATTTTTGAGAGTGAAGTTCCAGTTATTTGGAAACCTGATTGGGCCACACATTTAAATAATGTAATGGGATTCTATAATATCACTCTACAAGAGTAGGAAGATCTTCGCAATATCGAAATCACATAATCTCAAGGTAAACATGAAGTGAATGGACCTGAAATAGAGATGCTTGATATAACGAAGCCACTAAAGACGAAGAAAGTGAGTATAGGATCAAAGGATGAGCCAAAGTTTACAACGATAGGATATTACGGGGATGAAGACACAATCAACAAGAGAACATATATTTTGCATGGGTATTGTTAGCTTTGTTGGCGTTAGATCCAAATATGCTCCAAAGCACTCCCTAAGTCTTCAAAAGTGCTTAAGATCATCCATCGATTGAAACAAGCGAGGGAGGAGAGCCCTTGGAAGGGCAGAAATACACTATTGGGAGGCTAAATTACTTCAAAATCATGAAAAAACCCTTATCAAAGGCTTAAAACTCAAGAACACACAACTGTCATTAGATTTGGAAGATCAACAGCCCAGATCTAAGCGACAAATTGCAAAGAGGCAGTCGCAGGCAGTGGCAATCGAAGTTGGACACCGCTGACCAGCGATTGCTAATGATCGCTATCGACAGTCACATTGGCGAAAGTATCGGCGAAGGTATCAGTGCAGGTTGTGTGGAATGAGAGATAGAAATCATTGATTCAATGTGGACCATCGATCATGCGCGTAGATCTATGACCCACATCGCATCAGCGGATCACTATCAGCGGAAACCGAGGGGCGAGGCCTTTTGCATATACATATGATGCGACCCAATAGCCAAACCCGATGATATTATATAGGATGTTTTATAATATTTGAAGTCCGCGCTAAAGCCTTGTTTTAATGCATTTCTTGTGTATTTTGTTATATAATAGAATACAAAGGAACCTTGGGGCAGCGTCGATTACAATGAATCCCAGACCCGAAAGGGTCCAGGAAGGGAAATACATAATTTTTGAAGTCCGCCAAGGCCAATTTTTTCATGCTTTTCAGTGTTTTTCACGAATTTCCAATTATAAGGAAAATACACAGGAGCAGGCCGTCTGGGATAGGTGATAGGGACCCAAAGGGTGGACCCAATAGATATATATGCCATGTTTAAGGACTTTTAAAGTTCGAAAGGAACAAATATTGGCGGGAGTTTACAGTATTGCAGTGTTTTTTGTGTAAAATAGAAAACACTCATTATTAAACATTTTGAATAGAAACAGAGGCTGAGAAGTAGCAAAGCACAACACAGCATGCCCAACTAGCCCAAAACAGAAATATCATGGGCATCTACAGCACAACGCAGCCTGAAACAGATACATCATGGTGCATCAACATCGCGACACAGTTGAAAACAACAAAAGAGATTGTGGGCATCTCTAGCAAGAGAGAGCTCCCTGCTAGCGCACAAAAAATATCTGAAAGCGGTTACTCTATTTTCAGAAGTAGAAAACTCTGATCCCATGCTTGCCTAGAGGGCATCAAGTCAGTTAACAATGTAGATCAGACAGATTTAGACTCCGAACCTCTTAAAGCTCAGAAGCATTGTAAACATGATATAAATAGTTGAGAGTAAGATGTAATAGTGGTTCAACTCTTGGAGACTAATGAGACTTTGCTACTCAAGCTTCTCATCTTCATTCATTAGTAATACAAGCTTCTTTTGTTGTTATATGTTCAATGTTCATTTTCTCTTCTATTCTAAGCTTGCACTTGAACAGGTTGTTCATGTTTCTTTTGTGTCTAATGCCAGATAACTGTCATCTTATCTCTGCGTTGATGAATTAGATTTGCAAGCTTCTTTACTACCTGTAGCTAGCCATTCATATGTGGTCATATATGCACCTACTGATACAGTTAGTATTCTCTTTTGCTGCCTGTAGCTAGCCATTCATTTATGTTTATGTATGCATCTGCTGGTATGGTCAGTATTCTAAATCCATTCATTAAATCTACAATTATTGAGCATTAGTGGTCTAAAGCCTTGTAAGCTGAGGGTGTTCATGCATGTCATGAGTAAAACATAATTGAAACAGTTATCTGGCTTGATCCAAACCATCATTTATTCCAATAGTTCAGAGAACAATATTGAAGATTGTATGTTACCAGACATCTCCGAGCTGCAACCTAGGAGAGTTTCCTAGAGTGATAACATAATTGACATCATTTCCAGGGAGAGGAAACTGAAGCTCAGCTTCCCTGGGAAACGACATGGATACAGATTTGATGATAGACAAAGTCTAGGCACTTTTTTGGTTGTAATCATCTATCTGGCGACTCTACTGGAGGCTGAACCTCTTGGTGACTCCACTTCATAGTTCTGGCTCAATTTGTGAGGCATACACGGATAAATCCTCAGAAGTCACAAGCTAACCCAATACTTGACCCTGAAAAGATCATCAAATAAAGAAAGGTATTGCATAAAGGAGCATCAGGTTCAGGTAAACCTAAACAATCTCCTATATATCTTCAAGAAAGGCCTGTAATAGAACAAATATATGTTGAGAGTATAGCTTCTAATACTAGCAGTGAAGAAAAACTCTTAGAGATTCATAAAGCTCCTTATTCTTTAGGTTTTCCTTTTGTTGTATGCCCAAAGGAAACCTCACCTCCTATCCATCATACTCCTTCAGTCCTATCAATCACTCCTCAGCCCTCTATCATTCAAACTTCCAGTACTCTTTTAGCCACCATAGCTATGGCAGGTCCACAAGCACCTAAAAAAATGGAAAGAATCATAGAAAGTATATGCCTAATTTCACTAGAACTGAAGGTGTTTCAGTTGAAGAACATCTTGAGTTATTCTATAGCTATGCTAATAACCTGGACATTAGTGAACATGATGTATGGATGAGAGTCTTTGTCCAAAGCCTAGATGGAGAGGCTAGAAAATGGTTCAAGGAGCTGACCCCAACATCTATAGTAGATATTGAGGCCTTAAATGATGCATTCCTAAAGCATTGGGGGGATAAGAAGGATCTCCTTTACTACCACACTAAGTTTGGGAACTTACAAAGGGAAAATGGTGAGCTGCTATGTGATTTTAATAAGAGATTTAACCGCATGTACAACAAGATACCAGCTGAGGTGAAACCCACCACTACCTCTGCTAGACTCATCTATGCCATCGCCTTTGATTCTGACTTCTGTTTACTGTTGAGGGAGAGGCGATGTGCTTCTTTGGCTGATATGCAAGATGCAGCCATGGAAGTAGAATCAAACATCATGGCTGCAGAAAAGCTCAAAGGTAATGCTAATAGAAGGATACAGAGGGGCGAACCTTCATCATCTTCAGATCCCAAGATCAATAAAATGGCCAAGATGATAGAGTCATTAGCCTCTGAAGTTTCCAAATTAAAGGTTGAGTAGCATTCTGGGAAAGGAAGGGTTCCTAATACCTTTGCTCCAAATCCAAATCAATATAGAAGGGAAAACGACCAGTTGCAGCTCTTGCAAAGAAACAAAGATGCCAATGAAGACCAAAGGGTGAAGACCCCTTTTCAAAATGCAGTCATGGAAGAAGAGCAGTTTGAAAAAGATGATGAGATCCATTGTATGGAAGACAAAGGTAGCGCCACTTTTTTAGCCAAAGCTACCTATGAGAAGTCATTATTCAATGACTAGATCAGCCAAGAATGGGATGGTGAAGTTGTTCTACAAACTGAATATCAACACCAATATAATCTAAGGTCTATGATGAATAATGTCAAGGAAACTCTTGTTCATAAAGCTATTGTCCATGCAGAATAGAAAGGTAATAAGTAGAAGCAACTAGCAGTTGATCCTATCATCCTCAAATCTCCAACTAAAGAGGTAAGAAGCCTTGACAAGTCCCCTTCTTCTTTCAGTTTTCAATTAGAAATTCAGAAGCCAAGAATACCTATGCCTCTGATTGAACCAATCAAGACTGAGTCCTTCAAGAAATCTATCCTTGAGGCTCTTAAGCCTAATGCCATCCAAGCTTCCACTGACTATGTAAATCTATAAGATTACCAACCAGCTATTATTCTTAGCCCAATGATTGAAAATTGTGAAGACAGCTCCGCATCATTCTATGTCTCTCTGACTATTCATGATAAAATCCTTCATAATTGCCTTCTAGACACTGGAGCTAGCCATAATCCAATGCCCAAGGCTATTATGGATAAGCTCGATCTTGACATTACCAATCCTTATCACTTGGCCTCTACGCAGCTTAAAAAACTAGTTTTCCAGATCACAGAGGAAGAAGGCCCATAGATTTGGGACATTTTCTTTGATGGGTCTTGCTCTAAGGAAGTTGTAGGAACAGGTGAAGTCCTTGTGTCCCCCATAGAGGAATACATTGATTCATCTTTTATATTAACTTTTCAAGTCACAAATGACATAGCAGAGTATAAAGAAGACCTTATTATTCAGCAGGTGTACAAAAACTTCCAAGAAAAATATCCAACGCTGAAAGAATACAGAGATGAGGTAAAATATAGACCATCTCTCCCTCATAATGTCAAATGCTGGAAATTTTTTGAAGTAGAGGATCAAATCAATAGGCTTTTGCAAGTCTTTGATGAATTGTTTGATATGCACATTGACCAAGAGAAAGAAACCTTTCATAGAAAGGTAAAAAGGGTCAACTTTTAGTTTGGTGACTGTTTTCTCAAGAGGAATGCATTAAAGGAAAGAGGAGTTGTTTTTGATGGCCCATTCAATGGGTTGTTCTTCGAACTTTATTTCAGTTAAGGATTTCAAGCCTTGGTATTGTAAATATGTTGTTTTTAATTTTTTATTTCATGCTAAATAAACTCCACACCCAATGCAACACTAGGAGGAATATTTTATCTTGTTTTTTACAAGAAAGGCACTGTTTTGTAGTTCTTGAAACCTCACAGGGAGGCTTTCATTCCCAGAAGGAGTCAGTGTTAGCTTTGTTGGTGTTTGGCCCAAAAATGGATCCAAAACACTCCAAAAGTCTCCAAAGTTTTCTTAAAATCATGCAAATAGATCCAAATATGCTCCAAAGCACTCCATAAGTCTTCAAAAGTGCTTAAGATCATCCATCGATTGAAACAAGTGAGGGAGGAGAGCCCTTGGAAGGGTAGAAATACATTATAGGGAGGCTAAATTACTTCAAAATCATGAAAAAACCCTTATCACAGGCTTAAAACTCAAGAACACACAGCTGCCATTAGATTTGGCCAATCAACGGCCCAGATCTAAGTGGAAAATCACAAATCGACAGTCACAGGCAATGGCAATCAGAGATGGACATCGCCGATCAGCGATCACCGATGATCGCTATCAGCGGGTCGCATCGGCGGAAGTATCGGTGAAGGTATCGATGCAGGGTGTGTGGAAAGAGCGACAGTGATCACCTATTCAACGTGGATGGTGGGCTCCAGTATTGTAACAATAATGCTACAACTCCTGGAGCTTCCTTCTCTAATTTTATCAACCCGGTAGTTCGTAACAAACTTGGAAGCGACGGTGTTGTATGCACAAGTACTAGCTCTTGTCGCAGCTGTCACTTGGTCAGCTGGCACAAGTCCGCTAGGGCTCAAGCCAACTTCTATATGTTCTCAGAAGAAGCTTTTTAAGTGATGAACGAAAGCTATCTCAAAGGAATCAACCTACTTTGCAAGAATGAACTGCAAGCCAACAAAACCTAGAAACCCTAGTAAACCCTAATTCTACCAGCTTAATCCTTATGATGCAATGATGGGTATGCAACTTCTAAAAGTGATGCCATTACTTCTATTGAGATGGGATGCATGCGTCTAAACTATTTTCATCTGAAGAGAACATGTTTTTGTATTTTTGCTCAATTTGTTGGAGTTATTATGACTGTGCTTCTTACTGGGTCTTGACTGTGCAGGGGTAGATCAAGGGGAGAAAGGCTTGGAAAAGGTCGGGATGACTCTGAGTGGGTCTAAGGGATACCTAACATCATTCCACAGGAGTTCACAAAGTTTAGATGCCTGGAAACCGTGTTTGCAAGCTCCTACAGGATGTCTGCAGGGGATTCTACAGGAAGGTCAGGATTTCTACAGGAAGTCCCGTAATTTCTACAGGATGTTCTGCAATCGGAGTTTTAGGTGATGGATGAGTGAATGAGCTGTATGGGTGGATTGAGAAGTAGGAGGGGAGCTTGTGATGGCTTATGGATAGAGAGATGAGATGGAGAGGGGGTGTGTAGAGCTAGTTGGTCTAGAGGAGGGTAGAGGCAATGGAAGGCCGTAAAGATAAAACTGCGTGGATAATCGAAGAGTTGGGGGGCAAATGATCTGACTGGGAGGTAGGTAGATGGCTTAGGCACGGCTCAGAAGGATAAGGAAATGATAGAGTGGTGTTGCACAGTGTAAATGAAACAAATCACCCGTGTCTTGCACAAAAACGAGAATTCATCAACCTATTCTAACTGTTTTATTAGAAACCAAAGAACAGCAACGTGAGTTTGTGAGGAAACTTCTGCATGGCATTGAAACAACGATTCATTTCACAAGATCTGAACGCATGGATGTTTCTACGACCGAGAACATTGCATTCAAGCTTGTTTGAACATGTAAGACTGTGTTTTTGGTGGGTGGCACGGGCTGCACTCCCAATCTCTAAGCAGAGGTGGAAGTGAGTGTGCAATCGACCCTTTTTTGGAGCTCTGACTAACTCTAATCCCCTTACTTCTAATCTAAACTACTGAAAGCACTTTATCCATAAAACTAACCTACTCAATCACATCAAGAAATCCAACTCAGCAAACTGTGTTTCCGAATGCATGTAAAGGAAAATAAATAAAATGTTGAAAGAAAGACAAGTAACAATACAAAGGGAGGAAGCCTTAGGCTCTCAGGTTGGGCCCAACCCTGAGAGCTTAAGCTCCTTTAAGAACTTAGAGCTGCCTCAAATCTGCCTGCTTATGCATTAAAAGATAATGATCAAAAGTCTGATAACATGCCAAAAATGGCTTACAAAGAGCAAAACAGAGCTATAGCTCGTAGTCTAGCATAAACAACAAAGTTTCAAAAGTCCCCATCGAAGGCTACAGCCTCAATATTTATACATTATGAGGGCCAAGCTGGCCTCCTACATTAGTGGGGCTTGGCTGCCCAAACTAAAAGTAAACTGATGTTCCTTTAGAATCCGTTGGCTGCCTTCTAGCTCGGTGGTGATAGCTGTTGGAGCTCGGAGTTGGGGTGGAGATCACGAGGAAGGTCATTCAAGGTTGTGGACAACCTTCCTACAAAACCGCAATGCAACCTTGGCAGTCTCCTTGCCTTCATCTATGTGGTTTTGCTCCATTTAATGTTTAAAAACCTGAAATAAACATGTATTAGCCACCTAGGAATAGTGACTGCCCTCCTTCCTACGAATAACACAAATATACTAAGAAAATGATGCATAAGTGATGAAAAATGAAGGGTTGAGCAAGGGTGAGTAGGCCACATGAGCCCAAAATGTTACCAAAATTGGGGCTCATCAGTGGACCGTCAATCGCACAAATCGATGGCCCACATCACATCGGCAGATTGCTATCGACGGAAACTGAGGGGCGGGGCCTTTTGCATATACATATGGTGCGACCCTACAGCCAGAACCAACGACATTATATAGGATGTTTTATAATATTTGAAGTCCACGTCAAAACCTTATTTTAATGCATTTCTCGTGTATTTCATTATATAATGAACTACAAAGGAACCCTTGGGCAGCGCCGATTGCGATGAAGCCTAGACCCGAAAGGGTCCAGGAAGGGAAATACATAATTTTTGAAGTTCGCCAAGGCCGATTTTTTCATGCTTTTTAGTGTTTTTCACATATTTCCAAATATAAGGAAAATACACAGGAGCAGGCCATCCACGATAGGCGACAGCGACTCAAAGGGCAGACCTGATAGATATATATGCCATGTTTAAGGACCTTTAAAGTCCGGAAGGAATAGATATTGGCGGGAGTTTACAATATTATAGTGTTTTCTGTGTAAAATAGAAAACACTCATTATTAAACATTTTGAAGAGAAACAGAGGCCGAGAAGCAGCATAGCACCACACAGCATGACCAATAGCTCGAAACAGAAATATCATGGGCATCTACAGCACAACATAGCCTGAAACATATACATCATGGTGCATCAACAGTGTGACACAACCGAAAATAACATAAGAGCTTGTGGGCATCTCTCGCAAGAGAGAGCTCCTTGCCAACGCACTAAAAATATCTGAAAGCGGTTACTCTGCTGTTAGAAGCAAAAAAATCCAATCCCATGCTTGCCTAGAGGGCATCAAGTCAGTTAACAATGCAGATTAGACGGATTCAGACTTCGAGCCTCTTAGAGCTTAGAAGCATTGTAAACAGGATATAAATAGCTGAGAGTAAGATGTAATAGGGGTTCAACTCCTGGAGACTAATGAGACTTTGCTACTCAAGCTTCTCATCTTCATTCATTAGTAATACAAGCTTCTTTTGCTATTATATGTCCAATTTTCATTTTCTCATCTATTCTAAGCTTGCACTTGAATAGGTTGTTCATGTTTCTTTTGTGTCTAATGCCAGATAACTGTCATCTTATCTCTGCGTTGATGAATTAGATTTGCAAGCTTCTTTACTGCATGTAGCTAGCCATTCATATGTGGTCATATATGCATCTGCTAGTACAGTTAGTACTTTTTTACTGCCTACAGCTAGCCATTCATTTATATTTATGTATGCATCTATCAGTATGGTCAGTATTTTCTATCCAGTCATTGAATCTACAATTATTGAGCATTAGTGGTATAAAGCCTTGTAAGCTAAGGGTGTTCATGCATGTCTTGAGTATAACATAGGTGAAATGGTTATCTGGATTGATCCAAACCATCATTTATTCCAATAGTTCATAGAACAATATTGAAGATTATATGTTACCAGGCATCTCCGAGCTGCAACCTAGGAGATTTTCCTGGAGTGATAACAAGTACCAGGAGTTTTTTCCCACTAAGTTCTCAGATATCAAGTGCATAGTAGGAGACTTAGGAGTTATAAAGATTCCTCTGAATCCTAATGCAAAGCCTATCAAGAAGAGACCTTATAGTCTGAATCCAAAATATAAGGAAAGGTGAAAGAAGAACTAGACAAAATGTTAGCAGCTAGGATCATCGAACCTATCGAAGAGTCTGAATGGGAAAGTCCCATGGTGTTTTAGGAAAAGAAGGAAAAATGGGAAATCATAATTTGTGTGAACTTGAGAAAAATGAATGATGCATGTCTGCATGACCCCTTCCCTACACCATTTACAGACATAGTATTGGACAATGTAGGAGGAAAAGAGGTTTAATATTTCACAGATGGCTTTTTGGGTTACCATCAGATTGGAATTGCACCAGAAGATAGACATAAGACAACCTTTGCTACATAATGGGGCTCTTACCAGTACACAATGATGCCTTTTGGTTTGCAAAATTCTCTTGCCATCTTTTCGAGAGTTGTAGTTGCAGCCTTCAAAGAATATATACACAAATTTTTGGAAGTTTACTTTGACGATTAGATAGTCTTTGGGATGTTGAAGAAGCATGTGTCAAGCTTGAGGTTGATGCTAGATACATGTAGACAATACCATATATCATTGAAATTGAAAAAGTGTATCTTTTGTGCACCATTTGGTATACTGTTGGGACATGTAGTTTGTAAGAAGGGATTAATGGTGGATCCCGCGAAGATCGCAGTTATTGTGAACTTGCCAGCACCGAAAACAGTGAGACAATTGCACATGAAAATGGGACACAATCACTATTACAGAAAGTTTATAAAGGGGTATGTACAGATAACCACATCGATGGAGAAATTGCTAAAGAAAGACGTGACTTTTCAGTGGAGAGAAGAGTGCCATAAAAGTTTGGATGTATTGAATGAGAATATGGTGAATGCACCTATTCTGGTTTTCCTGAACTGGAATAAGGGGTTTCATGTACATGTTGATGCATCTTGCATAGCATTGGGTATAGTACTAGCACAACCAAGAGTAGGAGAAATTGATCACCCCATAGCATTTTCAAGTAGAAAAATGTCCAAGGCAAATAAGAAGTATAGCAAAAAAGAAAGAGATGGGTTAGCTATGGTATATGAATTACATAAGTTCATGCACTATTTGTTGGGAGCACATTTCAAGATGTTCACTGACCACTCCACACTAAAATATTTGGCGAATAAGTCTGTTTTAGGAGGAAAAATATGTCAATGGTTGTTATTCTTCTAAGAGTATGACTTCGAGGTTGTAGTGAAGCCAGGAAGATTGAATGTCGGGCCTAATCATCTATCAAGGATAAAGACAGGAGAAGAACCCACAAGTATTGAAGATAACCTATCTGATTTCACTTATTCACAATCAGAGTCACAAATGATCACTTCGCGGATATTATTCAGTTTCTGGCTACAAGAGTGGCGCCTGCGGAGTACACTATGAAGCAAAAGAAGGAGTTGGTAGTTAGAGAAGTTGATTTCTTGTTGATTTTTGGACACTTGTACAACATGGCGCCATATGAAATACTACGCAAATATGTCCCTGAACACGAAAGACAGAGTATTATGACAGAAGCTCATGGAGGAGTCACATGCGAACATTATTCAGGAAAGGCTAATACACACAAAATATTGAGAGTTGGGTTATGGTGACCCACAATACATAAGGATGCAAAGGAAATTTTCCAAGAATGTGATGTATGTCAAAGAACAGGGAAGCCATCTAGGTGAGATGAGATGCCACTAGTACCACAGGTAACTTTCCAAGATTTTGACAAATGGCCTATTGAATTTGTTGGAACTATCATTTCACTAGGGAAAAGCACTGGTGCGAGATATATAATCACTGTAACTAATTATTTGACAAGATGGGCTGAAGCATATACAGTGAAAGATTGCAGCGTAGAAACTACTGCGAAGTTCATCTTTGAATATATACTGTCAAGATTTGGTTGCCTATGGATTTTGGTGAGTGACCAAGGGACACACTTCTTGAATAAGAGCATTAAAGAATTAACTGAGAAATTTTAGGTTTACCACCAAAATATCACTCCATATCATCCTTAGGAAAATGAAATAGTGGAAGATTCCAATAAGATTCTAGAGAATGTGTTAACCAAGGTATGCAATGTGAACAGAGATGACTAGGACCTGAGGATTCTAGCGGTGTTGTGGGAATACAAGACAGCATGCAAAAAATTGATATGGAAAACACCTTTTAGGTTGGTATATGGACAAGAGGAAATTATGCCTATGGAGCACATTATTCCAAGTTTGAGGATTGCAATGTTCACATATATGGCACACCTTGACATTATGAAGGAAAGGATGTCGTAGTTACTGGCTCTAGAAGAAGGCAAGTTCATAGAAGTGTTCCATCAACAAGTACAAAAATTAAGGGAGAAAGCCTGACATGACAGGCACATCAAGAAGAAGACATTCCACGAAGGAGAACTTGTAGTATTATATGACAAAAAAATTGTGAAGTTCCTAGGAAATTTAAAACACATTGGTTAGGGACATATATCATCAAGGACATCTCTGATCATTGTAAAGTTTAGATCATGAAGATAAATGGTTAGCTAATCCCAGGACGAGTGAATGGTAGCGAATTGAAATTATATGGGGATGATTCTGTCCCTGGAACTTCACACTAAAAAACAAAGGGAAGAAAGTCTTAGTGACACTTGAAGTTGAAAGTGAGCACGAGACTATAAACTATTATGCAGAAAGGGACTTTGCCAAAGGCAGATTATTGTGCGATACTCAAGATTATGAGTAAGTCCGAAGGAACTGCGATGAAGAAAGGATGTTTGTGCCACAAGGGAAGGTTCATCGAAGTTGGCCTAAAATATGACCATTGGAAGGAAAAAGCTACTGTTAAAAGGAAGTTGTCATTAAAGGGCACATGAGAAACGCATTTATGAGGAACAAATAGCTTAATATAACACCATAGCTGTATTAAATGATAAATATCTTAGCCAATCATGGGGATGGAAATTCAAATTTTTTATTAAAAACATATCCCATGCCACATTTTACACTTTTTTGTGTGGAGAATTCAATTTGAGAACTTGCCACTAAGTGAGAGAGAAATGAGCTACTACATGTCTAAGAGAAGCTTTGAGTAAATTGTTAGAGAATTTCAAAGAAAGGGATAGCAGGAGTCATGGAATCCCATGGTGGTCAAACCAGAGCATCGAATGTACCAATGTACCCAAGGCACACGAGGTCGCCACGAAAGCAGGTACCCACAAAAGCACAGCTGCAGAAGAAACAGGAAAAGAGGCCAGCTGAGGTCTCTGGGATATAACTGAGGACATCTCTAAGGAAGATGAGAATAGAATGAAGTGGGAAAAAAGAACAAGGAGGAGAAGAGGAAGAAACCTACGCAGAAGGGGAAGAAATCAATCCAACAGAAGGAACCACAGGAGATTCATGATAGTGAGGGAGAGGTCGAGGTGCACCGAATGGAAACATAGGGCATAGAAATTCCCTCTGTGCTCCCACCCTATATGCCACCAATAAAATTGAGCACTAAGGTGGTCAAGGACCCAAAAGACGTGAAGTTTGACACGTTCACTCCATTGTTACTGGAGGAAGTTCCATTTGATGATGAAGTGTTGGGGAAGATCCCACAACTGAAGATGGAGGACTGGGATTTCAATGATCGGAGAAAATACCTACAATTTGAGCCGAGCAGATACCTGTAGCAAGTATATTACCAAGAAAGTGGAGTTACAAGGTTAGAGAAGCACTAGTGGGCTGTAGGACTGCAGAGAGAAGGCCTGTTAAATATGCTACTTGTGCCACACTTCGATAGAGGCACATCCAATACATCCAATGTGCGGAAACTTATTGCATTAGTACATGATGGATGCCTGCAGCTGGGGATGAGGATCCCGATCAATGAAATTTTGATCAAAATGATTATAGGACTACCTCACTAAGGAAAAGACCCTGCATAAGAGATTATGGGAAAGAATCAAGATAAGGCAATGGCACATACAATGAAGGATAAGTTTGGAATTGACAAGAAGTCACACGGATAGGGTATAAACTCCATCATTGACCAAGCGGTATTGTTGTCTTACAGGGTCTTAACCCAGGTTCAGAGTTAGTTGTGCCAACCAACAAAAACCTACACTGCTAGCCCTTTTGGAAATAACCCGCATAGTGTAGGCTGCAATCTCACCTGAAGCAGTATGGGGGGATGCAAGAACCAAGTTTCTACATCCAAAGACTAGTGTGATGTCTTCCAATGCCTTAGATCTACCTTTGTGCAGATCAACAAAATCTAGAGTGCGTTACTATGACTCTATTAAAGTGACCTTCAGACCTTCGCGAAGGTCCATGATTAGTCCTTGCAGACCTTTAACAGTCGATCTACCTACTTACGCACATTAGAAAGAAAACCTAAATTTGCGTTCACGTAGATCTACTTAAGTCATCAGTAAACATAGGAGAAATCACCAGAGACTTCATGAAAGTTTTTAAACATGTATTGCATACATTATTATGACAGATTCAAGATAATTGGGTAGAATTCAGTCAATATTTCATTAAAAAGGTTATTTATCACTGGCATATAACATAAATAGACATGAACATAAATACTCAATAATTCTTTAAAAACTTGTGTTTATTGATCTTCAATTCATGGATTACAGACTCAACTTACCTGCGCACACAGCTGCACGGGTCCATGCACTCAGCTACAGAATTTACCTAGGCCTCTACGCACTCAGCTACTTAGCCTCCCTTTCTCTACCTAAGCATAGGAAGTAGAGCATTCCTATCTTAGCTTCTGCCCAAGACTCTTCAATCAACCTAATTATCTATCTTTTTTTCTGTCTAGTTACCCCTTCCTTTTGCTAAGACTAGACTATTTATAGACTTTTTCCTTACAATTCCATGGTTTGCGGACCATGGGTGAATCTCAAAACTGACTCAAAACTTTACTTAAAACAAGGGGATAAGCCCCTTTGACTTTTATTCAACTATGTGCTCTGCATCCACAAATTGCAGAGACTTTACATCGTTTACAAATTTTGTTTAAAAAAAACTATTAATTAATTCCTTTCTGCCCCTAGGGACCCCATCCCAACAGGTACACTTCTCCATGCACATCTTAACAAGAAATATCATGCAGAAGTGTAGAGCAAATGGGGTCCCCACAATCATGATTTATTTGGCTGTGCAGTGTAGTGCCGGGGTCCAGTTTAACTGGGCCACCTATTTGTGTAAGGAGTTTTTGGTAGACCGCAGGAAAGCGTAGGAGGAAGGGAATATTTTTCATTATGCATGGTTATGTGTAAGGAGATGGAGGACTCGCATTTTCCTTCTGTCGAAGAATATGTATGTGAAGCAACGAAGTATGCCTCCCTCTGGAATACTAAGAAGTCGTCGCCCGCAATGGAAAATAGAATTTTCTTCATACTACTATCATTGTATTTACACACGGTGGTGAATCAGCACCCAAGGCTGTCACCCAATTAGTATAGGAAATGTTGCAACATGGTGGAATATAAAGAAGAATTCCATTGAGTCTATGTGAAGGCAAAGAGGGACCCCACGAGGACATGGCACCCATTGCCATATTTAGCGATTGAGGATGACTTGCAGTAGTACAATGTTGGTCAGCAGAGTGGATCACTCCACCCAACAAAGAGATTGGAACAAAGAAGGGTACTCTGCATGATTCAAGTTCAAGTGGAAAGGATATAGAAAAAGAAAACAAGGCACAAAAGAGAAAAAGCCAAAACAGGAACATGGTACTCAGGAACCCCTTTGTGATGAAGGAGTGTCAGAGGAGTCACCATTCATCATTAAAAATAGGGTATTATAACAACCACGTCGAGCATGAGGAAAAATTAGAAGGCAGACAAATCTAGGGGTTCTATACCACTTGTCCTCACTAATGGGTGTTAATCAAGGTCATCATTGATGTCAATATGGCACTGTTGGAGATGGAAAATATTCTTGTGATACATGACTAAACCCTTGTTGGAAATAATACTGGGGGGGTGAATCAATATTATCAGATCAATAAAACCTTTCCAATTTCATACTCAGAAACATATACGCTACTTCAATTAAGTGAACCCGCGTGTACACGTTACTATGTCTAATGCAACTAGCGTATATCCAGAGATCTTATGATTCAGTTACCTTAATCTTCAGTAAATGCATAAGAACATTATTAACCATATTAACAGTAAACAGATGCAGTATAACAGAATAGAGCATCACACAAAAGCCACACACATGAACACCATGATATAAGGTGGAAACCCAATGTGGGTGAAAACCACCTGCTGCAATTCGTCTCTTTCTTCTTTAATAAGAAACTTCTTTTACAATGTACTGGTGCAGTCCTTTACCAGTACGCAGGCTACAACCTGCAGAGGGCTACAACCCTCTCTCGTTTTCCAGCTACTTCTGGAAGGGAGCTACAACCCCCTCAGCTCTTGTACTAGCCGATCCATTTACTAGTACGTAGGTGCTGACCCTACAACCTTCTTTCCTTCAGGGACCACGTTTCATCAATTTTCAGACTAGATCCATGAGTACAAAACAAACATTACTGCAATACAATCATCAACTTAAACTTGCATCATAATACCCAATACTGAATCACTGAAACCCTGTCATCAAGAACACAAAACACAAACCAGAGCCCAGAACTCTGCAACAACCACCATAATCAACAGCAACCTGAAATATCAAATCTTATTATGCATACGTTACTTCACTGTACCAAAACCGCGTGTATACGCGCTTTATCCAAAGGCAACCCGCGTGCAGATCTAGAAATAATTATTTATACCTTCGCTGTCAGATCCGACCCTTGCCAAGCGTCCCGAACAGATAACCAGCAATACTAGATCTTCTCATTTCGTCAGAAACACATTGCATCATCCTTTGCCTAATGATCTTCTCCTTATATAGCCTTAGGCCCTTCACAATACCACGGGCCAAAACCATAGTAACACAATACCATCAACTTCAAAACTAGGGATCGACATGTCCGACGAGACATCATGGTCCAAAACCATAGGCACAACTTCCAAGGACTAACCGCCACGGACCAAAGGTACGTTTTCACATGTACGCGCTTTTACTGAAGCCAACCTGCGTGTATACGCTGATTTTCCTTAATGAACATGCGTATATCTCTTTCTTGTCCTGTACGCGCTTTTACTGAAGCCAACCTGCGTGTATACGTTGATTTTCCTTAATGAACATGCGTATATCTCTTTCTTGTCCTGCTGTACTAAGATCTGTCCTCTGATTAAGTTGCCATCACTTGTACCTGCTTCTGAGTGAGTTGCCATCAAGGACAACACTTGTATCATAATGCCAACAATCTCCCCCTTTGGACTTGATGGCAACCACTACACCAAGTCACTCTCCCCCTTTGACATCAAGGGCAAAGGGCGGACCAAGATATTCTCTTCTTTGGTATACCTTCTGCTGTCCATACTGCTGTCCATACTCCCCCTGAGTACATGCTGAAGTTTCTGATTTGGCTCCCCCTTTGTATATGCCAAATTGTATCAATCCATCCATGCTCCCCCTGAGCAGATGCAGGTTCTAAGACCAGCAATACCTATTGATCTGTACCATACGCATAAGCCTGCAATACCATTCCTTTGATCAAACAACAAGATGTATCATTTAGTTTCATCAGCAACTTCTAACCATAATGCCAACAATGAATTATTTGAAGTATATGCTCCCCCTGAGTGTGAGCCAACCATGACTGAACCATTTCCTGAGTCTGTTCTGCTGCCCTTTATGCTCCCCCTGAGCCTGAGCCAACCATGACTGAACCATTTCCTGGGTCTATTCTGCTGCCCTTTCTACATATATGCGACTTTGCAGCCTGTAACTCGCATATATACGCAACTTGTCTTCATTATATCAGCATATGCAAGATGGAATACTGAATTTCATCACTTTCAGATTCCCCTGTGTCTGTTATGTCAGCTGACTGAGTTATGCCACACTTTTCTGTCTCTATCTTCTTCAATTCCTGGAACTGTGATGATGTATGGTCCTCTTGTTTTGAATTCTGAAATCTGCTCCTGCATTCCCTTGCTATATGTCCATATCTGTTGCATGTATAACATCTTACATATTTCATGTTCCTTCTATCCCAATCAATTGCTTTGTGTCCATATGCATTGCAGGCAAAGCAATATCCTCTGAAATACCTGGGATGCGATGATCTTTTGTAATGGTCTTGAACCATTCTACTTCTACATCTGGCTGCAACATGTCCAAGATTATGACATACATAACATTCAACATTATTCAGTGGAGGAAATAATCGTCTATCACGTCCATAGTTGGGAGTAAAGGATCTTCCTTGAGGAATTTCTTTCCTTGGTTGTTCCTTGTTGAGCATTTCAGATTTCTCATTAGAGTTTCTTGCCTCACCTTGTGAACTAGATTCACCTTCAACATATTCATGAAAACCAAGACCAGTCTTGATAGCAGGAGACCTTTGACTATTAAGAATATCATCCAAGACTTTAGTACTATCTTGAAATCGTAAAAGTTTATCCTTTTCTTCTATTTTACCTTTCAAGATATTTACCTCAACTTGATGTTGTTCTTCCTTTTTCAGATACTGATTCCTTAGGTCTTCTTCAGCTTTTCTTCCTTCTTCCACTTGTCGCTTTAGTTTGATCACTTCATGTTCTTGATCTTCAAGATCTTCTTTGTTCTGTTCTCTTGATTTTTTAAGATCTTCTTTTAGAGAGAGGATCTTTGATTCAAGTCTCTGAATAGTTGTTCTCTGATCCTTTACTATATCCTGCAATTGCTCCCTTACCCTGGTTTCTGTCTCCAATTGTTCTTTTAATTTGGCAACTTCTTCAGTTTCTGCATTCTTCTTTTCATGTGCCATGAGACTTTTAATATCTTCGCTATTATTGGATGAAGCATTCTTCTTTTCATGTGCCATGAGACTTCTAATATCTTCACTATCATTGAATGAACTTTTAATATGGGTATAATAGCTTCTACCATCTTCTTCAGATATCTTTCCTTTGTTATGAGGGCATCTAGCAGCATAGTGACCAACTCTACCACATAGAAAACATTTGAAAGGTAGCTTACCTTTGAACCATCCAGTTCCCCATTCAAGATTCTTGACAAAATTTACCTCATCTTCTTCCTCTGACACTTCGAATGCGGCTTCTGGTGGTACCTCTTGTCGCATTTCAAAAGCAGTTAAGATCCCGTGAAGCTGTGACATGGTGATTTTCTGCACATTCTCCTTTTCTTCTATGGCAGATACTTTAGAATCAAATTTAGCAGATAGAGATCTCAAAGCCTTTTCAACTAAGACAACTTCCTCAAATTCTTCACCCAGATCCCTCATACAATTCAAAATCTCATCCATACGCAGGAAATAATTAGCTATGCTTTCATTACTATGCATCTTAAGAGTTTCATACCGGATTCTGAGAGTTTGAAGCTTTGCTATTTTTACCTGATCATCTCATTCGTAGCTTGTAACGATTTTGTCCCATATTTCCTTAACTGATTTGAAATGCATGATCTTCATAAATTCTGATTGTGTCAAACTACTCAATAGGACAGTAACAGCTTTGGCATTGAGCTCATATTGCTTTTTCTCTGCTGGATCTGTAGGAGTTGCTGATGGGAATTTGTATCCTCCTACGATTCCCCAAACTTCTGCTCCAAGTGATTGTAGATATGCAGTGGTTCTTATCTTCTAGTGAGTAAAATTGTTCCTGTCAAAGACTGGTGGCCTGATGTGTGCCTCTCTTTCTGGATTAGCCATTCTGATGGATCTTTTCCTTCAAGCGATCAAGCTTCCTCTGAAGGACCTGCTCTGATACCAATTGTTGGAAATAATACTGAGAGGGGGGGGGGGGGGGGTGAATCAGTATTATCAGATCAGTAAAACCTTTCCAATTTCATACTCAGAAACATATACGCTACTTCAATTAAGTGAACCCGTGTGTACACGCTACTATGTCTAATGCAACTAGCGTATATCCAGAGATCTTATGATTCAATTAGCTTAATCTTCAGTAAATGCATCAGAACATTATTAACCATATTAACAGTAAACAGATGCAGTATAACAGAACAGAGCATCACACAAAAGCCACACACATGAACACCATGATATAAGGTGGAAACCCAATGTGGGTGAAAACCACCTGCTGCAATTCGTCTCTTTCTTCTTTAATAAGAAACTTCTTTTACAATGTACTGGTGCAGTCCTTTACCAGTACGCAGGCTACAACCTGCAGAGGGCTACAACCCTCTCTCGTTTTCCAGCTACTTCTGGAAGGGAGCTACAACCCCCTCAGCTCTTGTACTAGCCGATCCATTTACTAGTACGTAGGTGCTGACCCTACAACCTTCTTTCCTTCAGGGACCACGTTTCATCAATTTTCAGACTAGATCCATGAGTACAAAACAAACATTACTGCAATACAATCATCAACTTAAACTTGCATCATAATACCCAATACTGAATCACTGAAACCCTGTCATCAAGAACACAAAACACAAACCAGAGCCCAGAACTCTGCAACAACCACCAGAATCAACAGCAACCTGAAATATCAAATCTTATTATGCATACGCTACTTCACTGTACCAAAACCGCGTGTATACGCGCTTTATCCAAAGGCAACCCGCGTGCATATCTAGAAATAATTACTTATACCTTCGCTGTCAGATCCGACCCTTGCCAAGCATCCCGAACAGATAACTAGCAATACTAGATCTTCTCACTTCGTCAGACACACATTGCATCATCCTTTGCCTAATGATCTTCTCCTTATATAGCCTTAGGCCCTTCACAATACCACGGGCCAAAACCATAGTAACACAATACCATCAACTTCAAAACTAGGGATCGACATGTCCGACGAGACATCATGGTCCAAAACCATAGGCACAACTTCCAAGGACTAACCGCCATGGACCAAAGGTACGTTTTCACATGTATGCGCTTTTACTGAAGCCAACCTGCGTGTATACGCTGATTTTCCTTAATGAACATGCGTATATCTCTTTCTTGTCCTGTACGCGTTTTTACTGAAGCCAACCTGCGTGTATACGCTAATTTTCCTTAATGAACATGCGTATATCTCTTTCTTGTCCTGCTGTACTAAGATCTATCCTCTGATTAAGTTGCCATCACTTGTACCTTCTTCTGAGTGAGTTGCCATCAAGGACAACACTTGTATCATAATGCCAACAACCCTAACCTTGTTGGTAAAAGCCTAACACTAAAGAAACCCTAGTTGTGTTGAAGCAAACCCTAGGTGAAAACCCTAAGGTGTGAAATGCTAATCCTAAGTGCATACCCTAGATGCCTTCTGAATCCCTAACTCTATATGATGTTCTAGCCTTTTTGAAGATGCTCTAAATAACGAACACACTTGGGGCCCTAAAAGATGAAGCCCTAGCTTGCAAGAAGCATGGAAATCCAAAGTTTCGTAAACCCTAAATTCTATGTGAAGCCCTAGCCTATGAAAGATGACTTAAATATGAGGTGTATATATCATAGAGAATATATGCCAAATGGTTGTAAGGACATGAATAAAAATCATGTAAAAAGACTAAAAATCTTGTATAACAACCATAAATATGTTATACCATATATTGGCACATATAGCCTATATATATTTATAAATATAAATATATATGGTATAAAATATATCAAATAAGAGATAACATGTAATCGAATATTGGACATTTATTTAAATATTCACATTACAACTACAATAGTGTGGTCCTTACCTATCCACGCTAATACATATGTCATGGTAGTGTCCTATCTTGACATTTGACTCCTTGTTTTGGTCCCTGTGGTCCCCACACACCACTACCATAACATAAATCCACTACCATCGGTCCTATCCACACCATCACAACCCAACATCTGTGTTCCCTGTGGATCATACACTCGTCCATCGTTAATTTTCCCTAGGTCAACGAGCGGGTGTAGTTGGCTTCTTTACATTATGTCAACTCTCCAATTTCAATCGACGTGCCACTTCATTAATTAAAATGACTATATATATAATGTGGAGTATGATGATTGAGCAAGGAAGCATAATGAACTCAGTGAAGAATTTCAAAGAATATAAAAAAGATAAATATGATCCATAGTTTAATGGGGAGGGCATAGAAGATCAAAGTTTGGAAAATTTCTCTATTGGGTAGCTCAAACTATGGACCCGTGAAAGAATTACAATCCCATTGTGGCTCAAAATGAAAAAACCTACGAAACATAGACTACACTTTACACCTGTGATAATTGTGGACTTTAGGATAGTCACTTAAGGGGGCTCGTATTTGAATGAAGTCGACCTGGAAGTTTCGGATCTGAACTAAACAAATTGCAGACCTATTGAAAACTTTGGATCTGTGATTGCTTCAAAGACAATTTTGAAACATAGAGGTTAGATCAATGATTAATCTGTGGGGCTTGAACTTAACCTGGAGGCTCAGACCTGAGACTCAGTCTTGAATTTTTGAGTTCATATCTATGGAACAAGCACTTGGTGAGGGCTTGAACCTGTGATAGATTTGAATTTTGGACATCAAATTATTTAATACATCATTTAGAATAGATTAGAGTCTTGACATTAATCATTTTTTAGGCATCTTAGTTTTGACTTTGGAGACAACTGATTTTGGATTATAGAAGCATAAAAAATTGGACTTGGGCATTTCGTATCTACTTGGAGTCTTAAGACAAGTTTTTGGAGTACACTTAAAGACTATTTGGAGAAGTCCCAGTCATCATCTATAATAGTCACTAAAAATTTTAGGAGCATTGTTTGCATGGAGGAACATTATAATAATAGGGAATACCTGAAGAACATAAGATTTGTGAGCAAACTTCTAGCGTTTTTGGATAGGTGACACTTGAGGGAGTTTGGGTATCTCTTGAGAAGCAATTTGGGCATTTCTTGATAGTTCTTTACAGCCCGTGAACCCTTGAATTTTTGGAGACACCCTTGGAGACCATGATGCATTGAATTCATCATGAGGTGACTTGAATAAATTTTTTGGTTATGATGAAGAGCAATGGTGACACCTTCATGTGAAGAACAAAGTTGTCATTGATGAAGATTGACAAGGCTTGTTGAAGAAGACATTAAGAGCCTATATTGCAGAGACTGGACACTCCATTAATCAAAGAATTAGTGAGCATGCAGCTGATCTTAAGCACAGGAGAATTAAGTCTTTTACACTAGCAGAGCATGCAGAGAAGACCAAACGTCATGTTTGTATTGAGGAGGCCAATGTTATTGCTAGAGTTTCACAGTTCCACCATCGTAAATTTAGGGTATCCATTGAGATTGAAAAAAGGCCAAGCAATCTCAATAGAGATGACAGTTGGAAGATTAGTAGTTGTTGGGTCCTAACCCTCACCTCCTAGTTCCTCCCTTTCCTCACCCCCCTCTTTTAATAGCTTGTTCTAGAGATTTCCCCTTGATATCCTTTAACCTTCTTTCTTTAGCCATCGTTTTTTGATCCTTTTTGGAAATCTTCCTTGGTTTATTTTAATCCTCTTCATACCTTTCTTAAAGGGTTAAATTATATAGTATAAGATATTTAAATAGAAAATTTATGTTCTAATAAATTTATGTTAATTAGTTACTCATCCCTTAATTTAATACTATTATTATAACACTATAATAAATCCTTATAATTACTAATTTCCCTAAAACTAGTAATACAGGTTCCTATTAGATTACTAATAAATTGATACCCTATCCATTGATAGTAAGAATAATACCATTATCATAATGAATATTAATTTTAATATTAATAATAATAATAATAATAATAATTTGAATGATCTAGTATAAGATTATTTTAGTTAATGTTAATAATATCCATAGATTTATTAATACTTAAATAACCTTACTATTAAATTTATATTAATTAGTTACACAAGACATTAACAATAAGATTAATACTATAACATTATTAGAATAATAGTATATTAATTATTATTAGTTATTATTAAATCCTTTCGCTTACTAACAATTATTGTCCCTAGATATATTAATTCTAGCAATTTTTCCCTAATACTATTATTATATTTTCACTTAAAATACATATGATAAGTATTATAATAATATTTTAGCATAATAATATTATATAATTAAGCAATTTTAATAGTTAAATCTAGTCGTTTATCAAGTCTGACCTAATATGGCCGTTTTTAGTCAAACCTAGCCATTGGATGATCTGTTCTCCCTATTTAATATGTAGCCATGATCTGGTTCTTCAACTTGTCCTAAAGATGAACCACACTCGTTGGTTTAAAACGCGTCAACAAATGTACTATCATGTGATTTATGCAGAAGAACTTTTCCCATAATTTTGACATGGATCACAGAAGCCTCGATTCAACAAATACATCTTGTTGAAGTGAATTTGAAGGTTGGAGCCCAAGAGGTTAGAGCCTCTAAAAGACAAGGTTGGTGCCTTGGAGGATAGGGTTGGAGCCCTAGAGGATCGGAGTCTTGAAGAAGCCAGGTCGGAGCCTGAACCAGATACAGGGTTGGAGCCCTTGAAGTTGGTGCCTATAAATTGACAAGGTTGAAGCCTTGGAAGTCCAAGTCGGTGCTTGGCACAATACAGGTTGGAGCCTCGAGATTGAAGATCAGTGTCTTCATCTAAGGTTGGAGCCCTACATATATTGTACTTGATTTAATATTGTAAAGAAGAAATTAATAAACACATTTATTCTTATTGTTCATTTTGTGTTCTAAATATAAGTGATCTAACTAGTAAAAATAACAATTGAAAAGAAATATTGATTCACCTCCCTTCTCTATCTTTCCAACAATGAGGACATCGACGAGATGGGGGAAAAGGTCCAAGAGGTAACAACAAAGAATTGGGATAGAATTGACGATCGCGATAGAGTGATATTGGACGAGGTTCAACAGGGTATCGCAGAATTGAAGGCACTACCATAGGCAGCTAGAAAACCATATCATACGGATCAACCACTGTAGGGAGAGTGATGAATAGAGACAACATTCAGCATTGGGATTTTGTAGGTGATAGCTAGAGCACTATAGTTTAAAGCACCAGAGGACAAGAAATGAGCTAAATCCTAGAGAAGTGTCAACATGAACATTTCCGCACTGCCGATTCAAGTACTGCATGAATTCCACTAGAGCATAACAACTGAGCTGCAAGAGCAGGAACAAAAAATTTAGATGTTGACCAATCAGGTGGAAAAGGAGAAAGCTTCTCTGAAAAAGGAGCTGGTGTAGTTGGCTAAGCAAAGATATGAGGTATGGAAGCAACAATAGAAACTAGAAAAATCCATTGTAGACACTTGTAGTACAGTTCCATACGTGGAGGTCTGTGAAGAGGAGTGACCAACAGAGAAGGTCGCGAAGATCACCCTCGTGATAAAATAATCAAAGAATAAGCTCGGGGAGGTGAAATTTTAATATGAACTGCAAATTTCTGAGCTGCAAATAAGGTTGTAGCCAACCACACAACCAAAAGTACAAGAGCAGAGGGAGAAGGATTTAAAGTCTGCACTAAAAGGCATCTCCGACATAGTGGCAAACTATGGAAAATTACTAGACGACGTTGTGAAAATTTGGACCTCACTGTCGGAGGATCCAAACATCTAGAAGATTGAGGAGGAGTTACAGGTGAAGTAGAAGTGGCAGGAAAAGATAATAGTAACTACGAAGACTCTACTAGTCTCACAGAGGCTTTCCAGCATAACTAAAGGAAAGAACCTCTAGAAACAAATAGGATATATGCAAAGGAAGGAGCAGATCTTGCAAGAGAGGACTCAGCTGTGGCAGGATGAGGCCCTCCAACTTTTGCAGGCAGTGGATGGAAGGCTCGAGTAGTTAAAGGAAGGGAGAAAGATGTATTGCAAAAGACTATTGGTCCAACTATAGAGGCATTGTTGGTGGAGGTGCGCCAAGAGGAAAAACAAGTAGCAGAAACACTCCAACAATACAATGCAATCTACAATGGTATTGGAGCAAAGATCAAGGGCACCATAACTGAGTGACTCAGGATGAGCCACATGTGAGTGTTGGGGGCCTATTGGGTGTAGCCCAACTTGGTCCAGTTTTGGTCAAAGACTGCACATTTTGAGGAGAGGAGCCCATGAAGTTCTATTCATAGCACAGTGTGTAGGGGATTTGGGATGGGTCAAAGCCCCTTATTTTGTAACAGGTATTGGGTGTTAGTTCATTATTTTGTCGAATCCACGGTATGTGGACCATGGTCTTGTAGTAATAAAATATATATAAGGAGATGTAATACTTTGTCAAGATAAGTGAAATCATAGATGAATCATTGAAATTTTATGTCTTTAGTCTGTATTTTTGGGCCCGAAGGAAAGCCTCTGTAGCTGAGTGCGTAGAGGCATGGAAGAGTTTGCAGATGAGTGCATTGACCTCCTGCAATTGGGTGTGTAGGTCAACGAAGTGTATGTATTGAAAATCTATCTTAATAAAGAAGAAGTTTTGGCTAAATATGTGTTTATACATATTGTTATGCATGTTTTTTACTAAATTATGCAAAACAATACATGTTATACTATTTGTTGATACGTTTATGCAATAAGTACAAATATCTGAAGTAAATCATCAGCCTGAAGTTATTTATGTATGCGAAGTTGTAGATAGGTATAAAACAAAAGTAAACACGCTGATGCCACAACAAGCATATCCATTTGGCTACAGAAACCTGGTTCTGCAACCTCCCATAAATGCTTCGGCTGAGACTGCAATTTGCTTGCAGGTCGTCACCAAAATGGCCAGTGGTTGAGGCTTTTGTTGGTGCACAGTACACTTTGAATCTAGGTCCAAGCCCCTTAACCCAACACCCCTTTGCTTCCTCGATTGATCAACTTGCCTTTGCAGCTAATGAAGTTTCTTCAGACATGGCCTCCTTCTCTATCTTCTCCATCATCATCTTGTCATGGTATGAAAGAGTACCTGCATTTGCAATTCACTCATGACAGAATGATGTTGTAGCATTTTTTGGTTTTGATAAGTTAGAATAAATTAGACAAAAAATGAAAATGTATTTACAAAATGTTAAGATAGGATATGGATAAAAAGAATATTAAATAAAATGTTAGGAAATATTTTTATAAATATGTCCATATCAAATAAAATGTTAGGTTAGATGCCCTAAAAAATCAAGGCAAAAACAAAATGTTATGTTAGAGAGAAAAGAAAAAGAAATAAAATCTGAAAGTGTGCAAGTTCAAATGCCACTACTATTTTACCTTTTTCTGCAAAATAATGGTTGTGTGCAACTTGTCATAAATGCCACAACCCAAGATAGTCAAATAGTTTAATCTTGAATGCTTCATGCTTGAAATTTCATGTTTATTGTTAGAGAATAAATATCTAGCCAAACTGTTTAATCTTGGCAGATCAGTAGTTGGGTAGAGAATAATAAGGAGATCATTAGTTTAATCTAAGCCCTTGGATGTTATATGGTTAGAATTAGATAGTTTGATTTTCAAAAGAAAAAGGAAAAGAAAAGGGTCTTCTAGCTTAAATGCACCCATTAGGTGAAGAAAAATGTTAATATAAGCAAAGGATAAGTAGAAGAAAGGTTGATGAAGTTCACAGTTGATTTAGTTAACTTTCCCCTCATTTCATCTCATCTTCCACTACATACTTATTAATTTCCCTTTCCAAAATGTTCTCCAATACTAAAACCTTCAGTCATAAAGGATCAGAGCATTTCTTTGACTTCTTGTGGGACTGGACCCTCAGCTTAATGAATTATAGGTATTAAATATTGTAATTTCCTTCACAAAATTCATTTTTCTTCATTTCCCTAAAAGCCCCTTTTCCTAAGGTTAAACACCATTTGCCTAGGAAAAATGGAAATCCCATGTTAATTCCCCTTTCACTCACAAATACCCCAAAAACCCACAAAATGAGTTTTATCCTAAGTACTAATGTATGTGGATGACGAGCATATAATTCCAAATTTACATTATACTTAGCATATCTCCTTTCCGCTCATATTCGTATTAACTTTTAATTTAATATATTAAATCCCTAAAATACCCATTCTCGTATATTATTAACTCCTTTTACGTAAATATCCTGAAACATTGTTTTAACTATAAAACTATGTATTTCACCCAAAACCCATTAACTTATCGATTCACGATAAAGATAATTAAACCTCCATTAATCCTCCAAATTGCCTAATCTGAGTTTAAACCTGTAATTAAGCACAATACCTCTGTAATTAACCCATCGGGCCCCTCCATTTATCTTCCCTTTTTCCTCCACACTGCTTTATTGCCCGAACCCCATTAGATCAAAGGTGCTCTCATCCAATGCACCACATCCATATCAGGTTGGCCTGATGACCAAACCTTACCCACCCGATAAGGTGGTTTTGCACTGACCCCCCAATGCTACGTGTCAGCTAATGGAGTAGATCAGGTGACCCCCTCTAAAAACCACCTTCACCACAAAAGTGGTGCGATGGAACCGCTTACCACTCCACCATACTCCTGAATTTGGTATTCCTTATTCACTCTGCTTTGTGCCAAAACTTTAAAAATATGAACGTTTACCCATTTAAACGTTAAACCCTCACCTTCTCTCTTTTCACCCGTTTACACATAAAAAACTTGTATAACCCTCCTGCACCATCCTAAGCCTCTGCAACCCATATAACCATTGTTTACCTTCCGATAACGCTCCACACTCCTTCCACAAACCTTTTAATTCAAAATGAAGCCATTTCGGTCCTCCCTACCAACCTGTGTTTTTCTTAAAATTTGTTGTGTTTTGCAGGTAAAAAAATCAGTCTAATCGGAGTCCGGATCAAGGAGATATCGCTGATTTAAAATCAACTCTTTTTTCAGAATTTTTTTGTGACGGCGGGATAGTTGCAGCACGAATCTGAAATTCCAGTGCCTAGATTGGGATTTCTATCACATGGAAGATGCAGAATGGTTGTTCCATTTATGAAGACAGGTCATAATAGGGATTCTAAGCAATATTGACCGAGCGGTGGCCACTTTAAATTTTCGCCAAGTGATTTTTTTTCAAAACCCTCTGCATGGCTTCTAGCAAGCAATTTTTTATAGGGAAAGATAATGGTCCCACTATTGAAGAATTCATAAAATATCTTAAGAAAAACCATCAGAAATCTTGGAAAATTTTCCTATGGCTTAATTTGAAAGAATAGGTTGCCATATGGTAGAACTCACTTGGCATCCAGCAGTTCAATTTTTCAGATGAAGAATTTGAAAAACTCCTTGTGGACAAATGGTCTCATGCTAGAAAATAGAAGAAAGAGACATGTAAGGGGTTATTTTCTACTAGTATCTCCTTATTGCAGGTTCATGGATGTATTCAGAAGGAGAAGATCATTGTGTCTATAAATCCTAGCTGCAAGCATAATTTTATGAATGTTAATTTGGCAAAAAAAATTGCAAGTTTTAGCAAACACATTGAAAACACACTGGTTGATAATGAGGATGTTCAAGTTTATAAAGATTTGAAGATTTCTATGGATAAGTATGTGTTGCATTGTGATTTTTATACTTCAATATGGATAAAATGGATGTTTTTTTTGGATATCCTTGGATGGAATATGTGGGTACTTTCAATATTAATGTGCATAAGAAATTCCTGAAGCTCTCGTATAAAAAGAAGAAAATTACATTGCAGGATATTTCCATCAATAAACAGGTAGAGTCCAAGGAGGCTGAAGCAGAAGATGTTCCAGGGACTAACACATCAGATGATGAACCCTTGATGGTTGACAACCAAACACAAACATCAAACCAGGTACCAGAAAAACAGGTAGAGTCCAAGGAGGCTGAAGCAGAAAATGTTATAGGTATGGATACATCACATGAGTAATCCATGGTTGAAGTAATATTGGAAGACAAACAACAACAGAAAATGCCAAAACATGTACCAAATACCAATTAGGCTCCATTAGGTGGTGAATTAAAGAAAGATACACTATTGATTAAAACTTCAGCATATCACCACCCACATCACCTCGCAAGAAAACAACCAACACGATGGCAACAAATTAGCCACAAGGACAATAACCCCAACATGACAAATAGAGAGGGGCGATGATCCACCTGCTACACATCAACACAAAAGAGCTGCCAAGATCAACTTCCATCTCAAGCGAGCAATACACCAGTTAGATCGAGGGTTCACCTTTCTCTTGGATGGCTAGATGCACATGCATGGTACCAGTGGACTACACTTTCAAGTAGATCTTATTATTTGTGTTCTTCTTATGTTTTGGGGATGAAACATGTTTAAGGGGGGTGGAATGTAGTATACCTAGGGGGGATAGTATGGGGTACACAGGGAGGTACCCAAGGGAATAATGTAATAATCTAGGTTTTAACCCCGTACAGAAATTACCTGCATACGAATTCTAAAACACAGAAAATAAACAATGCGAGATCATAACACATAAAACACATATACACAGATATATTCCCCTGGATCCCAAAACCGGGACTACCAGCTTGATTTTTCATTATTTTCTTTCAATGTTATAATACATATTTATACATGCCAAAGCATCCAATACCATCGACCGAAAACCATCACGTCCAATACCATAGACCAAAAACCATCGCGTCCAAAAAACATGTGCAAAAATCATGCACAAAACCATAGGTGGGTCCGCCCAACCTAACATAGGGTCCAAAACCAAAATTTTCCGGGGTGCTACCCCGAACCCCATAAAGTGGGGTTACATGTGCACCTCAAACCCCCTATGGCCCTCCCCCACCCTCCCCGCTACACAATCGGCGCAACAAAGGGGGGCTCCACCCCCCCTCTAACCCCCCGATTAACTACATGGGCTAGTCATGGAAAGAATATAACACAACCCAACATTCTCCCACTTGTTGTTTTCTTTCCACAAGAGACCACAAGAGAGCTTAGTCATTTTCCCAGGCTTGAATTGCCCATTGTCTCTCTACACCAAAAGAACTTCTCAGAGCTCGCGGATTTTGTCAATGCATCTATAGTATTCTTCAAAGTGTCCACCTTTACTAGCAAAACCTTTTTGTCTTCTATCATATACCTCACAAAGTGATACTGAACATCAATGTGCTTTGTCTTTGAATGATATGTAGTGTTCTTTGCCAAGAAAGTTGCACTTTGGCTATCACAGTCTATCCTTGTAGCTTCCTGTACTAACCCCATACTTGAACACAATCTCTGCAACCAAACTACTTCCTTGCTTGCATGAGTGGTTGCCATATATTCTGCCTCTGTAGTTGATAGTGCCACTACAGATTGTTTCTTATTCATCCAACTGACTGCACCTCCAAATAGGTTAAACACATACCCACTTGTAGATCTTCTTTGATCTAGATCTCTAGCCCAGTCTGCATCAACAAAGCCACGAATATCCAACACTCTGTCCAATCCTGGTCTTCCTTGGTAGCACAGACCATAATCACTAGTGCCACGCAAATACTTGAAAACCTGCTTCACTGCTATCCAATGCTCCTTTCCTGGTTTTGACATAAACCTGCTAATATCCCACTACATGTGCAATGTCTAGTCTAGTACAGACCATTGCATACATCAGGCTACCGACTGCACTTGCATATCGAACACAGGACATGTCCTCTTCCTCTTCTTGTGTCTTGGGACATTGTTCAGCAAATAACCTCACACCTACAGGAATAGGAACCTTCACCGGTTTACTATCCTACATATTAAACCTCTGTAGTATTGTCTTGACATACTTCCTCTGGTTTAACCAAAGCTTCCTCTTTGCTCGATCTCTTTTAATTTCCATGCCCAAAATATAGTTTGTAGCACCAAGATCTTTCATGTCGAATTTGGAGGACAATTGGGTCTTCAAATCCTGGATAATTTCTTTTTAATTTCCAACCAGCAACATATCATCCACATACAAGACCATATAAATAACACGGTCACCAATTAATTTAAAAAACACACAACGATATACTTTGCTTCTGGTGAAGCCAAGTCCTCGTATAAATGTATCAAATTTCTGATACCACATCCTTGGTGACTGTTTTAACCCATACAGAGACTTCTTTAACTTGCATACCAGTTCTTTCTTACCCTTCACCGCAAAGCCTTCAGGTTGCTTCATGTAGATCTCCTCTTCTAGATCCTCGTGAAGAAATGTTGTCTTCACATCCATATGTTCTACCTCAAAATAAAAAGAAGCAGCAACAAATAAAAGTAATCTAATAGAAGTTACCATGGCAACAGGAGAAAAAATATCACCAAAATCAATTCCCGACACCTGGGAATAACTTTTTGATACCAACCAAGCTTTGTATTTCTCCACTTTTCCTTCTACATTTGTCTTCTTTTTGAACACCCATTTGATGCCAATGGGTTTCCTTCTAGCCGACAACTCCACTAGATCCCAAGCCTCATTTTTGTGCAGAGATACCATTTCATCAACCATGGCCTCTTTCCAGAGTTTTCCATCCTCTGAATCCACTGCTTCCTTCACAGTTCTGGGATCATCATCAATAACAGACAAAGCAAAATTTGAATAGAAAGCATATGGACTATACCTTTCTGGCTGCCTTCTTTCTCAAACTGATCTTCTCACAGCTGGAGTTTATGGCTCTTCATCTTTTGATTCCTCCTCTGTCGTAGAGTCTGATTCTTCCTCCTTTAGCTCAAACTCTATCTTCTTAGGTTCCTTTGGTTGGACTTCATGTTTAATAAAATCTTTCACCTCTCTAAACTCCACATCTCGATTGTACACAACATTCCTTTTTACAAGGTTCCAAAGCTTATAACCCTTTAAACCATCCTTATACCGAATAAAGATGCACTTTTCAGATTTACTATCCAACTTGGTTCATTTCTCCTTTGGAACATGTACATATGCATCACATCCAAATACCCTGAGATGTGAAAGAGAGGGTTTCCTACCAGTCCATACCTCTTGTGGAGTCTTATCCTCCAACTCTGATGAAGGTGACCTGTTGACCAGGTAACATGCAATATCCACCGCCTCTACCCAGAATTCCTCTCCTAACCCGACACCAATGAGCATGCTTCTTGCCCTTTCCATCAACGTCAATCTAGTGGGACAAGGCACCACTCAGATATTTTCCCATGGATCCCAAAACCAAGGCTACCAGACAGACAAGACATCACCATTCTTGCTCTCAATATTTTTCCGTCTCATCTCCTCCGTCAGCAAGGATGAGACTATTTCATCAAAATGCAAGGCAGTTGCGTTGCTACCTATTGCAATAACCAGACTATCCCACGAATCTGGTAGAGAACACAACAAACTGATGCACTTATTTTCATCTGAAATTTTAATATCAATAGATGCTAACTGACTTACCACAGTATTAAATGCATTCAGATGCTCTGTCACCAAGTCTCCATATTTCATCCTCAAGTTATACAGCTTTTTCCACAAGAATAGTTTATTCACCAGAGACTTAGATTGGTACAAAGTCCCTAAATTGTCCCACAAAGCCTTCGTCGTAGCTTCCCCTGATGCATTCAACAATACTGAATCTGAGACACACAATCGTATTGTGCTCTTTGCCTTCCAATCAAACATCTTCCATTCTTCATCGGACACTCCCGTTAGTTTAGTACCTAGATCTACCATGATCCACTGATCTTTATCCACCAATAGATCCTCCATCTTGAGCTTCCACAACTCAAAACTCTGACCATTAAAGTTCTCAATATTTATCTTTCCATTGCTCGCCATCTTCTTTCACCACTAGAATCGATCTCGCATATCTCCCACTGAACAGGGTCTACCATAGGCCCGACCGAAAACCCTCAGCAACAAAGGCGTCCCCTTGAAGCCAAAACAACTCTGATACCAAATGTAGGTTTTAACCCCATACAGAAATTACCTGCATATGAATTCTAAAACATAGAAAATAAACAATGTGAGATCATAACACATCAAACACATATACACAGAGATTTTCCCCTGGATCCCAAAACCGAGACTATCAGCTTGATTTTTCATTATTTTCTTTCAATGTTATAATACATATTTATACATGCCGAAGCATCCAATACCATGGACCGAAAACCATCGCGTCCAATACCATCGCGTCTATGACCCTGTAGTTGATTACATGACCACATTCTTAGTTCAACATTAGAGGTTTTCTCTGGAGTCTGCATCAAGTCTTTTGTTTGAAGAATTTTCATGGTGCATGCTTGTTTTGATTTTTTAATTTAAGCAACATGGAGGCATTAGGTCCAGCACCCAAATGTTGACCTGGTACCATTAGAGGGATGAACTCACTTAGGTGAATTGATGCCTAGTACATAAGCAGGAGATGTATATAAATAAGCTCATTAGATGAGCATTTATTTTTCAGTCGTCAGAATTTACTTTTCTTCGTTCTAGTTTGATGAGGAAAGGACTCCCTGCAAGTAAAGCTCCATGGATATTTTCTAGTTGTATAAGTGCATTATAACTTTCAACTCTATTCCTAATGGTGAAGGCTACTAATCTGTAGGTTCTTATGATCCGGATTTAAACAAGGACACAACAAATTACAGAGATAACCATAAACACAAAGATGTAGTGGAAATAATACTTCATTTCATTATGTAAAATAATGAGATATGCTTACAAACAGAAAATGGAAATAAACAGTTAGGGCAATGGTAGCTTATCTCTGAGAAGAGATGTGGTGGCTACATGCCTCTGAACTGTATTACAATGAGGCTTGAAGGCCCATTTATTGTTGAGAAATAATGGAAAACCCTAAACATCCAAAAACCTAACCCTAGAAGATGAAACGCCAAACTATGGGCCCCGTTTGGGTAAATTGGTACATCAACTTCCCGGGGTCATAACTTTGGCATACGATCTCCGTTTGACGCGTACAATATCTCGTTAGAAAGATCTATCTGAGAACTACAACTTTGGGAAGAGCAATAGTTTTCCCAAAAAAATGTCGTTTAGGGCCTCAAAACGACTCCGAAAGTTTAGGACCCTAAAAACTGCTAAAAATAGTAAACTATGCTACAATTAAGGAAACTAAAAAGCTGAAAGAAACAATGGTGGGGGTCCAAGTGGAATTGGTGGGTGGCCACCAATATCCACCTGGATCATTCCTCCCCCCTTAGGAAGCAATGGTCCCCATTGCGTTGAGTTCCTCCATGAGATGAGGAAAATTCTGCTGAACTTGGTCCCTGGTGAGCCACTTGCCTTGGTGAAGGCGTTGGCCTTCGTTGACAACTCGATATAGTTGGATGTTCTGCTGGCGAGTATGCTTGATCTGTGTATCCACGATCCAATCAGTTGCAGCTTGTTCCATGCAATCTGGATTTAGCTCTGTGGTTGTGAGCTATTCTGCAATGTCGGATGTGTCTAGTAATGGTGGAAAGTATGGCCGAAGGTGGTCCACATTGAACATTGGGTGCAGGCCAAGAAATGGGGGAATGTTGAGCTCAAATGCATTGTCTCCCACAACCTTGGTAATGGTGTAAGGACCATATTGGAGTGGTCTGAGTTTTCAATAAGCTCCGGTAAGGCATTCCTTTTGCAAATGCAACCAGACTTTGTCGCCCACCTGAAACTTGTGTGGCGCCCGATGTTGATCATGTCGCTACTTGTACTTGGCATTTGATTTCTCCAAAATGTCATGGACTTGCTGGCGAATATGTTGGATGTGCTCAACGAAGCTGTTTACCTTATCTATTTCGAACTGGACATGAGCCGAATATGCATGAGTAGTTGCAAATGGCATGGCCACATCAACGGGACATAGCGGCTAGAATCCCAAGCCCACCTAAAAAGGGCTATGCCCAGTCGAGCTGTGGAGAGCTCGGTTGTAGCTGTGTTGAACATAGGGGAGGCTCTCATCCCATGTGCATGGATGCTTTGAGTTGTACATGCACAGAATGTGTACAATCATCATGTTGACATCCTCTGTCCGGCCATCCGTTTGAGGATGGAAGGCTGTGGACTTAGTGAGTTGGTGTCCAGAGTCGACCAGAGACTGGACCAAATTGTATTAAGGAACCTACTATCCCAATCTAAGATTATAGACTGTGGGATCATAAAGTGCACCCACACTCATTCAAAGAAGAGTTTAGCAGTGGCTTCTGCTGTGATATTCTTCTTGCAGGTCGTCGTAATGGCTATCTTCAAGAACCTGTCAAGGACCACAAAAACACAGTCGTTTCCACGCTTAGTGGAAGGAAGGCCTGACATGTAATCCATGGAGAGGGATTCCCAAGGTCGACTAGGGGTAGGCAGCGGGATATAGAGGTCGTGCTTCTTAACTGTCAGTTTGGCAATGGCACAGGCAGTGCATGATTTGATGTGCTTCTTGACATCCTATCGAAGATTCGACCAGTAAAAATACTTATGTAGTACTGACACCATTTTCACAACCCCGAAATGCCTAGCAGCCCGACGTAGTGTGCTTCCAAAATCATCTTGGCACACTCGCTTGAAGGAACACAAAGGTGACCGAGGTGGCATAACAGGGAATCCTGGATGTGAAAATCTAGAACATGCCGACCCTTTAAGAGTGTCTAGTATGTGTGGCCAAAGTCTGGGTTGCTTTTGTAGAGAAGTGGCCAATCAAAAGTCTCGTGCCCATAAGAGTTGAGCACGGTGGTTAATGACATGATCGGTGGTCGACTAAGGCAATTTGCAACATTATTGGTTCTACCCTTCTTACTTGATATTAAAATGGAACTGTTGCAGGTATGTGGACCACTTCTAATGGCGATCATTCTGTAATTTCCCTTAGGTCTGTATGAACTGGAGGGGTCGGTGGTCTGTGTGGATGACTGTTTCCTTCCCCAAAATGTAATGTTTCCATTGTCGGCAGGCCTGCACAATGGAATACATCTCTTTGTCATAAGTGGGATACTTTCAGACTGTGTCTGAAAGTGTCTCATTGTGATATGCCACTAGATGCTCGTGTTGAGTAAGGACTGCCCCAATAGCATAGTCAGAGGCATCTGTCTCGACCTCAAATGGTTGTTGCAAGTCTAGCAATGTGAGCACTGGTGTCGAGAAGAGGCGGTCTTTCAACTCTGTGAATGCCTTCTGTTGAGATTTAGACAAAAATAATTTTGCTTTCACTCCTCCCTTGGTGACTTGACTCAAGGGCCAAGTGATATGAGAAAATCCCAAGACGAACTTGCGGTAGAAGTTGGCAAGACCTAGAAAGATGCAGAGCTCTGTTAGAGTGGTTGGAGAGGGCCAATCCCGAATGACTTGGATCTTGGCTGGATCCACATGCACCCCATGTTCATCAATAATGTATCCTTGATACTGAACTTGGGTCATGCCAAAAGTGCATTTCTCCAAATTGGCACATAACTTGTGTTGCCGCAGTGTTTAGAGAACCTGTCGGATGTGCTGGAGGTGCTCTTCCCAACTCTGACTGAAGATCAGGATGTCATCCAAGTATGCCACTACAAATGAGTTGGTGAATGGCCGCAAGATGTCATCCATTAGCCTCATGAAGGTTGCAGGAGAATTTTTCAATCCGAAAGGCATAACCAACCATTCGAAAAGGGCCTCCTTGGCTTTGAAGGCAGTCTTCCACACATCGGAGGGTTCGATTAGTACCTGGTGATATCCTGACTTCAAATCGATCTTGCTGAAATATTTTTCCCTCTTCAATTGGTCCAAGAGATCATCGATCCGTGGGATCAGGTACCTATTACAAACAGTGATCTTGTTCAACGCCCGATAGTCAATACAGAGTCTCCAAGTCCCATCCTTCTTCTGTACCACACAATCGGGCTCCCACAGGGCGATGAACTCGGACGGATGTGACCTTTCTGTAGCAGCTCCTAAATCTGCCTCTTGATTTCATCGTTCTCCAACACGCAGCAATGATAGATTGGTCCATTAGGCAATGACGCACCTGGGGTTAGATCGATGGAGTGCTTGACCTAACAGTGTAGAGGAACCCCTGCGAGGGAGGTGAAGATGTCCTCATACTCCTCCACGACCTTGTCATCTGTAGTTTTCATGCGGAGGGGCCCTGTCTGGAGGTCGTGGCCACCGTCTTCTTCTTTCCTTGAGGGCGTATCATCAAGAAAACAAATTTCCCTGTTTTGGAAATGAGCTTACTGCATTGTTTTGCAATAACCAAAGAGATGGCAGTAGGCGGTGCTACCTTTGGTATGCTGTACAACTTATTTCCAAAAGTAATAATAACAACACGGGGCCTTGATTCATACACAACATGTTGCTTCCATAAGTATGATTTTCCTGATAATACATCACAAACTTCAAGGGGAAAAATGTCACACAATACCTCATCTATGAAGGGCTTGATGTTGTATGGAAGGCGACACTGCTGGCTCACCCAAAGATCCTGTCCTTGGTGAAGCCACCCGATGGTGTACGGTTGTGGATGTGTTGTGGTTGGTAAGCCCAGCTACTTCACTACCTCTATCGAAATGAGGTTCTTTTGGCTCCTGCTGTCGACAATGAACTATAGCGGGGATCCCTTTACCCACATCTAGGAGTGGAAGAGACGCTCCTCCTCCTCTGAATCTTCGGGTTCCTCCTTCTGGATCTTCGTGGTGGCAATGGTGGTGTTGGGCTCCACATCGATAATTTGCTTCCCTTTGTCATTTCCCTTGTCAGATTCTAACTCAAAGTCAAAACATGCATCTGATTCAGAAACCTTTATCTCAACCACCAGTGACTTCTTGGCTCGACACTCACTTTTGTTGTGAGTGGAGCTCTTATGGAACTCACACCATTTTCCTGTGTCCTTTTTCGGCTTTGCGGCGCTATTCTTTGCTTGCAGCTTTGACAGGTTGTCTTGGGCCACCCCACCTTGGCTTTGTTTTTGTTCTGCAGTTTAAGGGCACCTTTCCCTTGCTTCAGATTTGCAGATCCAAAGTCTTGCTTCTTCTGTTTAAAACTTTTGCTCAACCTTGACAGCATATCGGTATGCCGTGCCGAGCGAGGAGATGTTCAGGAATTCTATTTCTTCCTAGATGTACTTGTGTAGGTAATCGTAGTCTGAATCCTTGATACCCAACTTTGTGCAAAGGGTATGGAAAATATTGGTAAACTCTGACACATATTGGTCCCTTCCCTACCGCAGCATGGTCCACTTTATGTATTGATCCTCATAGCTTCCAACAGGGTAGTACTACTCCTTGATGGCATCTCAAAATGAATTCCAGGTGGGTGCAGCTGAAAATAGTGAGCTGGTACTTTCATCCTTCTACTTGCAGTAGGTTTCCCACCAGTCCTTTACGTGGGGGGCTGCTTTGAGAAGAGAGAAAATAATCTTTTCCTGACTAAAAAAATCATGAACAGAATTTAACCATTTATCGACGGTGTTTGCATCTATCTGACCCTCAAATATGGGGATTTCAAAATTAACTTGTACCTTAAACAGTGTTGCATTTTCAGAGTAGCTGTGGGAAGCCGATGCATCGCCCCTGGATAGCCGTTGAAGGATCTGAGCAAAGTTGTCCATCATCGCGTTCCTTTGTCACTCGAGGGCTTCTTTGAGAAAGATTTTGATAGGATCTCCTGCTCCCTCATCTTTCTTTTCATCCGCCATGGGAGGCCATCGGGTTTTGCGAGGCTAGTCTTGCAAAGGTTCAACCAGTTCAAGCCCTGACTCCTTATATCCCAACCTCGTTGGGGACATGCAAAGAAAAGTAGAGAAAAAAAGCAGATCGCTCTGATACCACTGATAAGGATTTAAATAGGAATGCAACAAATTACAGAGATAACCATAAACAAAAAGATGCAGTGGAAATAATACTTCATTTCATTAATGTAAAATATTGAGATATGCTTACAAACAGAAAATGAAAATAAACAGCTAGGGTGATGGTAGCTTATCTCTGAGAAGATATGTGGTAGCTACATGCCTCTGAACTGTGTTACAATGAGGCTCGAAGGCCTATTTATTTTTGAGAAACAATGGAAAACCCTAAACATCCAGAAACCTAACCCTAGAAGATGAAACGCCAAACTGTGGGCCCTGTTTGGGTAAATTGGTACATCAACTTCTGGGGGTTGTAACTTTGGCGTACGATCTTCGTTTGACACATACAATATCTCATTAGAAAGATATATAAGAGAACTACAACTTTGGGAAGAGCACCATCGATCCATGGACCCATGTTTCTCCCAGTTTTCTCAGAAAACGTTGTTTAGGGCCTCAAAACGGCTCCGGAAGTTTAGGACCTAAAAAACTGCTAAAAATAGTAAATTGTGCTACAATTAAGGAAACTGAAAAGCTAAAAGAAACAATGGTGGGGGTCCAAGTGGACTTGGTAAGTGGCCACCAATATCCACCTGGATCATCTTAGCACTTTACTAGCAAGGCACTGTCCCCAGGTGGAGCCAATGTTGTCACCCTCTGCAAAATGTGTTTTCAACTACTAAAAGAGGGCAAAATAGTATATAGTTTTTTAGCCATCTCCCAAGCCACAGAATCACTCAAATCTAAATCAGACCCTCTCCATTGAATATTGCTCGGAATTATCTTTCCAACAGTATATGGAACTCCCCAAATGGACTCCAGAATCTAAAGTTAGAGCATATTGAGGTTGCCCTCTGAAAGCTAGAAAACAAGGAGAAAAAGACTAAGGGTAATGTCCCGGCATATCCAAGGTTACAAATCAGAGGTCTTGCTCATCGCAACATCAGGCAGCATGTCATTCGGTTCTTTGTGTAGCAGAGCTCCAATATCACTAAGCACATATTGGTGATCCAATAATTCGGGGAAAGCACATCGGTAATCAGCAAACGCAACAGCATAAACATATCACAGGTCAGCAATCAATGATTTTGGAAGCGATCACTATGAATAAATTGTGGGAAAATAATGTTGATAGCATGAAAGCGCCGGTAGGGAAAAAAAATTAACAAATGAAATAAATTGCAAAACCAGAAGAGGCCTAACCATTTCTCTCTCCTTGAGGCGGCCACATGCTGAAACATCATTGGATCCGATAAATGAAACGTGGCTACACATGATTGGTTTTGATGCATGATGCTTGGCATCACATGGTTGGTTCCAATAAGGGACACGGGGTAGCTGACGTCAACATGACATGGTGGTATGATGGACATGTGGCAAGTAGATTCGACATTTTGAGGGGTCATAAGGGGCCAAATTAGGGTGAAACGTGTCACCACTCATAAGGTGAGACGTGGCAACGTGATGAAGTCACTAATTAGAGATCAGCATTCATAGGATGAGGCATGTTGTTACATCAAAGTTAAAACCTCGATTGCAATCCACTGATAAAGGGTCTCTGATACAGGGGTGACTCGTGGTCACATAAAGAGTGGATGAACAAAGGGATAAGCAAAAAGGGTGATCAGTGATTGCAAGTTTCAAGAGGATGCACTAAGGACATGGATAGGAAATCACCGATTTTCCAACCTTTGATATTTGGTCAAGTGTGTGGTCTATAGAGGAAAATAAAAGAAAAGGAGCCAAAACATTTAACAAAGGAATATGGCTCCCAGACACGAGTCCAAAGGCTCTAGCACCTTAGGGCTAAGCCCCAAGTCACATCCCCTCAGTCATATGAGAGGAAATATAGAAAGGGGCTAAACCAAGGTGGGTCAAAGGAGATCCAGAATCCCTATTCTGTAATCCCTTTAAGAGTAAAAGTATCGATGCAACGTTGTTTCGATAGTATGGTACATAGCTTTGAAGGTGTATGGGTTGGCAACTGAGGCATTGAATGCAAGCATGGAGCAGTGGGAAATTGATATGGGTTGATCTTGTGGAAGCCTCTGTAACAAGAAACCTAGGACAATAATAGCCACAGGAATGAATTCGACTGCTTCGCTTGCACGACTTCGAAGATTAAATGGAGATATGATACTCAGAAAGACTTAATGGCTCAACACGAAGCTCCATTCAATCATACTATGAAGTATACTACCAGGACAATCTCTGCTTCTGCTCTATGGCAAGCAAACAGAGTTGATCGCTACCAAATCTAGTGTAGGAATTTACAGGGTAAGTTCCACAGAAAGAATACCAAAAGGACACCGCTCACAACCAGATCTCAAATCAATACACCAGTATTTTTGACGTGGTTAAAACCTCAGAGTGCAAGGAGGGAAACAATCCACGGCCTGTCCCAACGTGGGTACTACAGGAAATTTATTAATCAAAGAATGAAAATTTACATAAGCTTCTCTCATGCATGGATTTACCGAACAATGACCCTCCATGCGCTTTAAATAGAACTCATGGACCAATCGGGTGTCAAGCCACGGATCAAGTGTCGGTAATACAGAGGTGAGAGTGAACCGTCGAATCACTACATATCGTGACCGTCGGATTGTAAGTTACAAAATGTACAACGGTAAAGAAACACACTTTACCTAACTCTAACCTAACTCTATACTAGACCAAGTTGAACTTAACTATATCCTATGTGTCGGAATATCCTAACATCCCCCCTTAAGAACAACTTGGGATAGGATTGAAGGATTTACAAATATGACACAATAGGAGAAGGAAGGAGGCACTAGAGCCTATCCCCCCTTAGTGACAACTTCCTGAACTCCAAGCATATATCGAAGTTTAGTGAACTTCGCCTCTGTGAGAGCCTTTGTGAAGATGTCTGCAACCTGATCATCTGTTGGACAATATTGCACTTCAAGAACATGGTCATGAATGAGCTTTCTGATGAAGTGCATGTGTAGTTCAATGTGTTTGCTGCGCAGATGCTGGACTGGATCTTTGCATAGCTGAATGGCACTTTGATTATCACACCAAAGTGTGGTTGGATGCTGCTGCTCAAAGCCAAACTCTGATAGGATCTGACGAAGCCACAAGGCTTCCTTACTAGCTTCCACGGCACCACGATACTCTGCTTCTGCTGACGAAAGAGAAATGGCAGCCTGTTTCTTACAAGCCCATGTAATAGGTCCTGAACCAAGAGTGAAGACATAACCGGCAGTAGACTTCCGATCATCAGGGTCACCAGCCCAATCAGAATCAGTGAAACCAACTAACAGAGGAGCTGCTTTGGCACTGTAATGAATCCCAAACTGTACTGTACCTCGAACATAACGAAGTATTCTTTTAGCTGCTTTCCAATGACTTTCACGGGGGTTTTGCATAAAACGAGCAACAAGGCCAACAACAAAGGAAAGATCAGGACGAGTATGGGTTAAATACAAGAGTTTTCCAACAAGTTGACGGTATAAGGTAGCATCAACTTCAGGAGAAGTACAAGAGACTGAAAGTTTGACTCCAGACTGAAAGGGAGAAGGGCTGGCTTACAGTCTTCCATGTGAAAATGACGAAGAATATCACAAGCATACTTGGTTGGGAAAGGAAAATACCCTCCTGGGATTGCAAGACTTGAAGACCGAGAAAATAGTGTAAATGTCCTAAGTCAGTCATTTCAAATTTCTTTTTAAGGCTGGACTTCACATGGTTTATAAGGTTGGGATCACTACCAGTAAGAATAAGATCATCAACATAAAGAACATGGATGATAAGAGAGTTGCCCACTTTCTTGGTGTAGACAGTATTGTCAGAATGACACCTAGAAAAGCTAGATTCTAAAAGAAAGCTATCCATTTTGGCATACCAAGCCCGAGGAGCTTGCTTGAGGCCATAAAGGGATTTCTTAAGTCGACAAACAAGGTTGGAGTCTGTTTGTATGATTTCTTCCTGCAAGTCCCCATGCAAGAAGGCAGATTTAACATCCATCTGATGGACTTCCCATTTTAAAGAGGCAGCAAGGGAAAGAACAAGGCGGATGGAGTTCATTTTTGCAACAGGGGAAAAGGTTTCAGTGTAGTCAATGCCTTCAACCTGTGAAAAGCCCTTAGCAACGAGACGAGCTTTATGTTTATCAACTTTCCCATCTGGTCCATACTTGGTTCTGTAAACCCATTTACATCTAACAAGTTTGCGTCCCTTTGGTAGAGGAACAAGATCCCATGTATCATTTGTCATCAATGAATGATATTCTTCATTCATAGCTGCTTCCCAATGTGGATGGCCTGAAGCTTCTGCAAAAGTGTCAGGATCATGATTTACTGGAGCTTGAGCCAGTAAAGAAGAGGCTCTTTCAAACTGAGAACATGTACGTCGCTGATCTGTAGGATCACCGGCAAGATCACCTGCTGCATCCCGAGTAGCACGGACCCATCTTGGAAGTTGAGGATCCTAAGAAGGTGGGAGAGGATTATCATCCTCACTTTCATCATCTGAAGAAGAAATGTTTTCAAAGATAGAAGAGATAGGAAGAGGTGGCACATCCGCCGGACTAGGCTCGCAGGCTGATTTATTTTCATCAAATTTTACATCTCTTCTAATGATAACATTTTTGGACTTAAATGGAATAAGTCTATAACCTTTTACATCTTCAGAATATCCAACAAAAGTACATTTCTCACTCTTAGGTTCTAAAGCTTTATGCTATTCATCTGGAATATGGGCCCATGCTTCACTTCCAAACACACGAAAGTGACTTACATCTGGTTTAATGGAACTCCAAGCTTCTTCTGGAGTGATATTCTCTAGAACCTTAGTAGGAGTGCGATTGATTATATAATTTGCACAATTAATTGCTTCGGCCCAAAAGCTAAGACTGAGTCCTTTAGATTGCAGCATACAATTAGCCATTTCCTTTAAGGTGCGATTTTTCCTTTCAGCTACACCATTTTGTTGTGGAGTGTATGGAACAGTATGTTGCATTTGAATTCCATTTTCGGTGCAAAAGTTGATGAATGTGTTTTTTAACATATTCTCCACCATTATCAGTTCTTAGCTTAAGAATTTGATGTCCAGATTGTTTTTCAACAAAGGCTTTGAAGGCCAAAAAGGTTTAAATACTTCACTCTTGAGTTTTAAGAAGTATACCCAAGTGCGTCTGGAGAAATCATCAATGAAAGTTAAGAAGTACTTGCAGCCAGAGAATGAAGCAACAGGAAGAGGACCACATAAATCACTGTGCACAAGCTGTAAAGGGGCTGAGGCGTGCCAAGAGGCACGTTTGTCAAAACTGTCCCGATGATGTTTTCCGAGTACACATCCGAAACAAACACCATCTCTGCAAGATACCATAGGAAGACCTGTCACCATATTTTCTTTACATAGATGCTGAAGGGAGCGATAGTTTAAGTGACCAAATCGCTCATGCCAAAGTTTGCTCACTTCATCATTATGAGCAACAAATACTGAGGGAAGATTGGATGACCCAAAGTTGTGAAACTTATACAACCTTTTGGAATCATCAGCAAGACCAGTAGCTAGAATCTGTTGAGGATCTTTTAGATCCTTGATTACAACATCATGAGGTGAAAATTCAACAATTTTACCTTCACCTGAATGAGTTATCTGATAGACAGATAGAAGGTTACAGGATAAGGTTGGAACACATAATACATCATTAAACTGACCATTGTCTAGATGAACAGTTCCAGTCCCTACAACATTAAGAGATCTATCATCACCAATATATATATTTTTGGTGTTACAATCATTTAAAGAAGAAAACATGGCTTGGTTTTTGGCCATGTGACAAGAGGCTCCAGAATCAATGAGCCACTCATGCGAATGAGAAGAAGAAGAAGATACATTTAATGCATAACCAGATTGAGATGATTGACAATGACATCCAGAAAGTGCCATTCCGGAAGTTGAAGTTGAAGTAGGCTCCACATGGATGTTATGTTTCTTCATTGCGGCTTCCAAGGCTTCCATCTTCTTAAAGCATTTAGATTCTAAGTGGCCATCTCGATTACAAAAGTTACAATGTCTATCAGTCTTCTTCCATTTGTTTTTATTGGTCTTATCATTTTGCTGAAATGATCTTTCATTTTGAGGCTGAGATGGTTTAGGACCATTCTTTTGAGGATATGACTTCTTAGGATTCTTTGAATTTGGTTGCTGCTGGGCGGCTAACGCTTTCGTGGAAGAGTTTCCAAGATTAAGAAGACCAAGGTGTAAGAGTTTTTCTTGTTCTCTTATTAAGGAATCACAAAAGGAGTCAAAGGAAGGGGCCTTGTAGTCTTGTCCTTGACAAATGAAAGCTTCCCTTGTAGAATGGAAAGTGGAAACAAATACAGAGTAGGCTGGTCCCAACTTAGTAAGGATGGAATAAATAAGGTTACCATCTTCTTTCTTAATTTAACACCTTCCAAGAGATATCTAAGGGTCTTGAATTTGGACAAGAAATCTTCAATGCAAGAAAAATTATTAGGATCCAAAGTAAGCAGCTCATTTTCAAGTTGATGGGCTCTAATTTCATTTTTAATCCCAAAAACGTTAGCAAGTTTTTCTAATGCTTCATGAGGAGTCTCAAGTCCTGCAATGTGGAATCTAAGATCAGGAGAAATAGACATCCCTATCAAACCACGTGCTTGATCTTGTCTATTTTCCCATTTTTCCGCCTTGTCTTCATCTTTTGGTTTCTTCTCTTGGTCTGTGGCCATTCTGAAGAGACCTTTACTTCTAAGTAAATCTTCCATGTATTCTACCCATTGGAAGTAGTTAGTGCTGTCAAGAATGACTTGGCATGGACTTTCCATTTAAAAAAAAAAATTTGAAGCTAAAGATGCTGAAAGTAAGTGTTCCAACGGATAGATCTCGAAAAAATAGGCGTTTTAAAAAAAACGGCTCTAAAAAAAGCTTCCGGATGAAGAAGTTATGGCTTTTTGAAAAAAAATTGTTGACGTTGCCGGCAAAGTGCGCGAAAGTGCGGGAATGAAAAAATCCGCCCCCACAAAATGGAGACTTGAACCCAAGACCTCTACTATCTTAAAATAGCTTTGAACCAATTTGATCTATACAAAAAATTTGAGAGAGAGAGAGAGAGAGAGAGAGAGGGGGGGGGGGGCCTTGGTTTGCGTGCTTGCCTTGAGAAAGCTCTTTTTCCCTACAAAACACAAAACACAAAACCCAACACGAATATGCAAAAAAAAAAAAAAAAAACGAACCTTGCGGCTCGAAGTTAGCTTTAGCCAAAAAAACTAGAAATTTTAAAAAAAATCTCAAAGTTAGCTTTAGCCGAAAAACTAAATATTTTTCTCAATGTTTCTGATTTTCCGAATCACACTAAGGTGCAGGGAAAGAGCATACGCATGAGAAAAATACTTCCTTTCTGTTTCTGATTTGCCTAGATCGCACAGAGTCGAGGGCAAAGAGCATACGCAGAAATGAAAGGTATAGATCCGGTTAAAAAGAAAAGGCTAAATAAACTGAGACTGAAATAAGCAGAGAGAAAATAACAATAAACTGCAAAAAAAAACACTGTATACCTCCCGATCTGAAAAATGACGTAGCTAGGGCTACCGGAAACCTTTTCGCGTGAAACGAAAGGGGTTCCTCACTGGAACAGATGCTCCGAACACAACAGAGTAGTCCTCTCGGCCCGAAAGCAGTCAGAAACAGCAGATCTAGGAAACAACAGCCGCATGCAGTTCTACCGGCTTCAGATTTGGATCACCAACGGACGCGGCCCTCAAATAGCTCTGATACCATGTAGGAATTTACAGGGTAAGTTCCACAGAAAGAATACCAAAAGGACACCGCTCACAACTAGATCTCAAATCAATACACCAGTATTTTTGACGTGGTTAAAACCCTCAGAGTGCAAGGAGGGAAACAGTCCACGGCCTGTCCCAACGTGGGTACTACAGGCAATTTATTAATCAAAGAATGAAAATTTACATAAGCTTCTCTCATGCACGGATTTCCCGAACAATGACCCTCCATGCGCTTTAAATAGAACTCATGGACCAATCGGGTGTCAAGCCACGGATCAAGTGTCGGTAATACCGAGGTGAGAGTGAATCGTCGGATCACTACATATCGTGACCGTCGGATTGTAAGTTACAAAATGTACAACGGTAAAGAACACACTTTACCTAACTCTATACTAGACCAAGTTGAACTTAACTATATCCTATGTGTCGGAATATCCTAACATCTAGAGGGTGGTGAAGTCAGGCAGTTAAGGTGAAAGCAATAGGAACGGCTACAGAGCTATCACACGCAAAGACAACTAGTAAATGGGACAACTAGCCTTGTCTAAGATATTTTTTAACTTTTGATTCAAATCTCCCCCTCTCCTTATAAATAGAGGGAAGAAACACTTAATAGAGGTTCTAGAATTCTGCACCTGAGGGGTCCAAATTCTGTGATTCCACTTTTTGGTTCTATTTGCCTGTTCATGAGGGACTTGAGTGGTATATCACTAAATGTAATGGACTGGTGAATGGGACTCATTTTGAGGATTAATGAAACTCTTTGGTGATTCCAATCATGGAAATGCGCAGTATGTTTCCTTCTCTATATATCTCACTTCATGTATGTTTTTCTTTCTCTGAAATAGTGTAATGAAGTTGTCAGTTTCTCTCTGATTCATAGATGTATCTAGGCTGCTAAATAGTGAGAAGTACCTGTGTATAAGACATATTTACTTGTGTTAGTTTATAACCTGCAGTACCTGTATGAGCACATATTGTTATACAACAAATTGACCCCTCATCAACTCATAGTCGAAAGACATGATAGTTGAAGCAAACACCAAAATCACATGCCTTATTTCCACGCTAATGTTGGCTATGCACTGAGAACCTGCTTTATAAAGCTTCTTTGCAAGCCTAAGGGTACGTTAGTGACCCAACTAACTCAATTTTCTAGTTCCTAGTGAAGTTCTAAGGGTCAAAGGAACGAATTGACTCATAAATATCTAGATATTTGTTCCTAAAATCACTCAAGAAAATCAAGGAAACATCCAAATTTAACCTATTTGGAGGATTTCTAATCCTAATGAAGGAGGCAAATGGGAAAGAGCTAAAAATCATGGCAACTTCATTGCTTTTACCCTAGGGAACTCAAGGAGAAACTTGGCAACCCTAACTCAATTGCTACATAAGCAAAGCTAGGGCTATGGTGATAGAGGTTAGAGCATTTGAAAGGATAGCATACTTGATTGTTGAGAATTGTCTCAAATCATAAGAAGTTGGTAAGAAGGGAGAGAGAGAGAGAAGTTGGAGGGGTAAGGGAAGGCTAATGCAATAGATGGTTGTAATCACTCTTCCAACATTAATATAGAACTGCAGTGTACTGTCTACTCCATGGTGTTGGTACTATCATTCATTCATTTGTTTTGTCCAATACCTTTTAACATGAGTAGCTTAGTTCTGTGTAACTAGATGTTCTTTTATGTATTCATGTATTAGTTATTAGAGTTGTATGTTGTGATTATGCTTGTCTCTTCTATGTGCAGGACTTAATCTGGAGCTGGCTCAAGGGACTTCCACCTAGCTGCATTGCGCTCTCCAGCAAATCTATACGGAGGCTTGAGGTAATCTATTTTTATCCTACTATGAGAGTTAGTTATTTTTTTTATGAACATGCATGTAACTTTGTGATGTTTGCAGATAATCTTATAGTCTATCGAAGGTCCTGGGAAAACCTTGAGGGTATCTTCATTCTCCATACACCATGCATTTTATCCTATAGCAGAATTTGTGACTCTGCTGGGGACTATACATCTAGTTCCCCGGTTTACTCAGACATTTCTCAATTTCCTCCTCCTTCTAAGAGTTCCCTATACTTCTGCATTCCCTTTCTGACCCACAAAAAATTGTTGCATCTTGCCTACATATATTCATCATTGAATCTGATATGAGAAGCCCTAATTTAAGTTGTTTCCCCACACTAACGCAAGTTAGCAGACTACACACTTTATAAAGCTCTGTGTCTGCATATAGAAAGCGTTAGTGGACCTGGTAACTCTCTGTGGCCACTGCTACAGAACGTTAGTCTCCCAAACCTTGATTTCCAGTTGTGTCTACAAACCAAAAGGGATAGGAAGCCTGCTCATGGACTGAAAGAAGATCTATTACTGCATTTTGTTAGCAAAATAGGTGTCCTAAAAGTTTTTTTTAAGGAAATAAGTTTTGTTTTTCTTTCTTAAAAGCATTTTTTATGAAAGAAAGATCCACATTTTTTATTCACTCTTCTGTTTAGCTGGTTCAAAGATGCTTTATTTTTCGTTTCAAGTAGTTGTTAGGAAAACATTGGAAAGATGTCCGTTGGTTATGCATGTGTTAAATGACTAGGATGCATGGAAAGAATATGAATATGTGAAAAACTCTCACCTATAGAATACAACTAGTTTTCATCGAATTGAAATTTTTTTAAAGCATTGTCTTGTGCATGATTTTTTGAGTCAAAGTCTCATCACATTTCATACGTCAACTCCCCTAACAAAGACAATAAAAAAGTACACATAAAATTTACCTGAAATCAATCAGTAACTCTTTATAGAGCAAACAAACATTAGTTCAGACTAGGATCTTGGGATAGGCAGTGTGAGTAAACTGCCCAAGATCAGAAACCAACACTAGTGTCATTAAAAGAGAAAATTTCTTCTGCACTCATACTACCGGGACCACTCCAGTAAAAGTGGAGCTAAATACGAGACAACATCGGACTGTAAGTGAAGGTAGCCCCTTCTCTTACAACTCCTTTTGGTATTCTATGTATTAGGGATCCCTTCGGGGATTTTGGAGCTGAGTCAGGGACTTAGGTATCCTACCCACACAGCATATTGTCTGCGACTATGTCCCCCCCGGGTGGTGTCTGTGATATAAGGTATCCTTAGTGGCCAAACTTTTATGCCTTACACAAGGTGACTAGGGCGAGCTGCCCTGGTACCTAACATAGACGAACCTACTCTGTCTTCAGTTTTTGGGATGGTGCTCATCTTCACAAGAGTACT